>VXBO01014271.1:10590-48411 GCA_013400135.1 Rhinoptilus africanus
TTTAGTTACAAGAAAATATCAAGGGCAGCGTCTGGATTATCTTTTTAATTAACTGAGTTCCATAACTCTTTGTATCCTTCTCTGTAGCAATTGAGAGGTACAGTCAAAAGTACCAGGACACTGAAAAGGAGCATGCAGCATGGACCCCAGGTAATATCTGAGATTATCGAAGGCTCATTCTTTATTAACCTGTGAAATGTTTTGCTTTTTAAATGTTTGATTCATTATTTTTCAAGGAATAAAAAAGTATGCAAATACTTACTAAGTCATGTATTCCTCAATGAGGGTTATGCTGCCCTTTGAATGTTTTCAGATGTAGGCAACGTATTGTTTTGATGAAAAAAAAAGGGGGGGGGGCAAATCTGATTTCATTTATTTACACAGTTGAAACAACTGATTTGCAGCAAAAATTCGCTCTCACTCTAGCTTTCCTTTTTCCATATTCGCCATGGAGATACCAGGTTTTGAACTGGGAGCAAACATTGATGTTACTAAAAATAACCCAGCCTGATGTCTCAGTCACGGGTAGCTGGGTTTTATAACGTTAAACTTGCACAACCATATCTGTGTAGCTCACTACGGCCAACTTAATCATAGAATGTAAATGGAAGGGCATGTGGTCCACTGGAAGGGCTGAACTTTGGCTCTTTTGCTAGTTGTCATTAAGTGTGTGAAGTGCCAGTCCTCATTCCATTCCTCGATTGAAAGTACAGCTAGAATTCCATAAAACTGTTGGGTGCTAAAACACTTAGGTATGCATGTAGACAGGATCAAGCATAACATGGGCCCCTGTCTTTCCTTGGTGGGTGGCAGGGGGAGGATTACTGCTGTAAGTCATCATTCATGTATTTTAAAGCTATCATCTTCTGTACAGATTGGAGAAGACTCCCAAGAGAGATGAAGCCAAAGAAAAAGACCAAAAAAGGTATATTACATAATTTTAAGAAGCTTTTAGTACACACTAGTTGAGTGATAGAAGACAGTGGAGCTGGGTAGAGGAAAAAAATGGTAGAAGTGTTAATTAGTCTGAATAATCAGGGCTTTTGGCATGTTTTTTTGAAATAATTTACTGTCTTTTGTGGTTTTTGCTTTGCTTCTGTAGGATGTTTTAACTTATTGGAACAGATTTATCTTCCTTTCCTGCGTTTCATATTGATGTATCATATTAAGATACGAGATATATAACAGTGAAAGATTGAAAAAAAACAGAAAACTTTTTGTTCTAAAAGTTTGTATCTTTAGTCAGCACTCACCTTTGTAGTCAATGAATAGCTGGCTGTTGAGATTTCCTTTATATTTTGGGTTTCTTAATTATCTTGTTTATGATTTGGTTGACTTTTGCATTTTTTTTAAGCCTTTTATGTGTGATGTAATGTAGGTTATTTTCTATTTTCCCTGGGTTTACTTTTTTTGTTTATTTTCAGCTTTCTTCTGCAGAATTGTGAACCAGATCCTTCAACAGCAGTTGGAGCTGGTATTGGTTGTTCTTACGGGAAAAAGTTTTTTATTACCCAGCATCATACGTGTATTTGTTTTTCAAAGTGTTTTCTGGTATGCATGAGTGTTATTTTAAATTCTCTGTAGAAGCCTGTTGCTCTGTTGATGTGAAATAACACTTGGCCTCCTGTATCTAGCTGCCTGTTATATATAGTTGTTTACTTTTGTGTTCTCTTTGTCCAAGTCCTTCATGTGTCATTTTTCAGTTCAAGGATAAAATAGAAAAAGAAATGTGAATGTGCAGTAGTCATGGAGACTGGCTCAGCTGGAATCTTTGTTCTTTTTAAGAGAGTCATTGAGAATTATAGTACTAAAGGTAGACTGCAAGATTCAACTGGAAATTAAATACTTATTTGCAAAATCTCTAAAGAAGAAACCAGTACCTACCTACTTTTTTTTTTTTCCCCGAAAGAAGAAACTGCATTGGCTTTTATAAGCCTGGATGCAATAGTTATCTTCCCAAGAGCCAGTAAAATCATAAATGTTGATTTATTATTCCTTGTTACAATAATGTTGTGATTATCATAAACCGTGAGAGAATCACTGCTCACAGTGGGGGATTTTTCCTCTTTCTTTTGTGCCGGTTTCTGTATTTGGTCTTAAAAGTACATTTTCTTACTTAATTGTAATGGCAAAGATCAGCTGACCATCAGAATTTGATTGGATTAAAAAAATAGTAAAAATAACCTGGTTTTAGGTTTTTTTGAGGAATCCTGATGATACAGAGGCCATACAAAAGTCTCATGAGTCAGGAGATTTGTAAATAGGTGATCAGTGACACATGAGCCCTTCTGGTACTTTGTTGTATTTTGAGGACAGCTCTCTTAGGAGAGGCTTTCTAGTTGAGTGGAACAAAGGTGAGGGAGTGGAGAGAATCTGCACTGAAATACAAACAGGCTTCCCACTTTTCTACCTTCATAGATTGCAGGAGTGGTTTGGGGATCACTCCACAGTTACACATACAGGGACGGCTTCATTTTTACACACCTTCCTCTTTCCGGTTTCCCTGAGTGTTTTAACCTAAGACCTGACCACCTGCCTTCTTAGTGACAAAACTTTGGGTAGAATTCCACATCTGTCCCACACTTACCCCTGGCTATGGACCACAGTGTCCTCGATAGCAGCGGTGCCTGCCAAATAAACAAAGCGTTGGCTGCGTTCAGCTCTTGTAGGCCAGCTGTATGCATACGTTCAGAGCAATCAGATGTATGCATTTAAGTACAAGAAACAGATATTAGGAAAGATTAGATTGTATGGCTTCGCACCTCTAAGCTACATGGGTGTAAGGACCTATTTTGCATGAAGTTCTACTAACGATGGGTTAGTGTGTCTGATTTTTTTATAAGCTCCAGAGACGACCAGCATTTATGGGGAGATCTCGCACGTCTGTTTTCATTTACAGGCTGTTTGTTCTATAGGCACTGTCTCTAAAAGCCTGCAGGGGTTTGTGCAGAGGTGGTAATTTTGAATGGCACTCATTTTACTTAAAAGCCTGCTTCACTCTGCATGTGTTTGCTTTGACGTTGTTCATATGTTATTACAGAGCAGCTCTGAGCAGTGCTTTTGTCACATAATCCCCTCCTAGGCAAAACGCTGAAGTGAACTGAAGGTGATGTGTGCCAAATGCTTTTGAGAAAATACAGTGGTCTTCTTAGCAGCACCTAGCGTTCTGCTTCCTTAAGTAGTAGGCCAGATAAAATACCTAAGCGCATTGGGTTACTGTCTGCTCCAGAAAGGATACCCCTCCGTCAGTGCACGCTGTTTTTCTTTCTGATAACCACTTTGTGCAGCCTCGCATAAAGAAGGTGCAAGTTACCTAAGCTAGCCTGTCTGAGGGTACCTTGTCCATCAGAAGGTGTGTAGCTACACCAATATGGCACCTCATACAGGCAGTTTTACCCTGCTGAGAAGAGTTAAGCTGTGTTAGGTACAGCCCTGTGTTCTAAGTTTTATGTGATTGTGCTGAATATAGCGGGAGAGCCGGAAGACGGGTTACATTGTGGAAACAGGATGTCTCACGGAGCTCTCTAAATGCTGTGACATCTCTCGCTCTGGAGCTCTTTGTTTCTCCTCATCTGCTGGTCAAACTGTGCTCCTGGAATTGGGGGAACCTTAGTTCAGGGTTCTGCAACTCAGGTAGCTCTTACCTGGGTATATGGAATGCTACTTTTGACCTTCGCTCCACCACATAATGAGGTTGGATTGTAGGGAGTACTTAAAGACTAGGCCTAATTTAAGATTGTAGGCAGTAATTTAACTAACGTAAAGATTATGTTCATGAATCACGAGACTAGGTGGAAATATGCACTGTGGACTCGCTAGATGAGAGCCAGCTGTAGTCCCAAAGCCACCTAGCTGCAGTAACCATGCCTACTGTTTTGGAGCTAATAAACTGCTGTCTGCCTTTTTTACCTATCCATCTGAAGCACACAGCTGTCATTAATGTGTTGCAGAAGTTAGTAACACTAATGAGTTTTATTGTTTCAAGATTGAAAATAACAACTGAAATTTTGTTCTAGTTTCTTAACATATTGTGAATATGTAGTTGAAAAGCACTTTGTGAAGCTGAACGTCATACTTTGGCCAAACCTTTAGTTAACTATGTGTTCAGAGTGAATTTCAGACTGGCCCTATAGGCATCACTTACATAAACGGGGCATTTACAGCGCCATGAATAACGTAGCTCAAAGTCTAAGGTAATTTTAGTACAGGCATTATGGGATTTCCATGGCATCCTCAAGATGTAAGCTCTTAGGAGCAAGTAAAACACGAGGGTGTGTGTCCTCCCATGTTAAAAAAATAATAGCAATGTATTTTATTTCAGCAGGTGCAAAACCGAAAAAGGCAAAAAGCTCTGAGCCTAAAAGTAATCTGGATGTTTTGAAAAAAATTGAGGTAAGATGTGCATCCTGTTTCTAAATTGTACAATAGAAATTGTTGAAGGAAAATGAAACTTTTAGCTTGTTTTTTGCTACAAATGGAATAACCATATCAGCCTTTTTCTGGCCTTGTCCCGTTCCTCTGGCGGGCAGTTGTTCTGCAATGTGGTATCACAAGAGAGAGGGTAGAGCCTGGCTGTGGAGAAACTCTTCGCTCCTGTTTGAACACAACGACCAGTTGTTCTTCACTGATTAGCGATGTAGGCTAATGGTGAACAGCAGAGCTACTGCTAGAATTTACTGAAGAAGGAATTGGTGCCAGAGCTTTTAAATCTACTGCTGTTTCGCCGATCCACTGATGTTGGAAGTGAAACCATTTAATAAGTTGTGAGGGAAGAAACATACAGAAAAAGGATGAAAGTGACTGGTTTGGGAGGCAACTACCCACCATGTGGGAATGGGAAGCCTAAAGGTGAAATGGCCTGTATTTTTTCTCTTGGTGATCCATCAGTTGTTTGGTGCAGATACATTATTATATACAGGGTGTGGTACTGCTTTATCACGTATGATATGGGTGCCTACTGCCAGTTATTCTAACAGCGGTAAAGGGAAATCATCTCTTACAGAAGACATTCTTTTTTAGACTTCAAGTCTGATGGCTAATGCTTGATCAAGTAAGTCCTTACAGAGTTGCTGTTTTTCACATCTTGTTTTAAATACTAACAAAAAACTTCTATGCAGCATCGTCACGCTAGTTGTCGTGCTGTTAACTGCAGCATAACATCTTGGTAGTGTGGAGGATGTGCTGTTGCCGTAGCGTGGGATTATCTTGTAAAGGAGATTGCCTTGTGACAGGAGCTGGAAAAGAAGGACAATGAGGAAGAAAAATCTGAAGATGAGAAAGATGAAACAAAAGACAAAGAAGGTGAAGATGATGAAGAAGCAGAAGAACCAGAGGAATATGATGAAGAGGAGCATGAAGAGGTAGAGTGTCAGTTCTCCTACTTACACAAAGTCAGATCCCACTCACGGAGTAGTGTGTTGGCTGCCAGCCAAGGAAATGTCCCTAGCTTCTCTGGTGCTGAGGGAGACTTGCAGTGAGAGGCATTATTACACCAGTTTTCTTTGTTGCACTACATTGTTTGTAGTTAATTTGAGTGGGTGTTTCAGATTTGTTACTCCCAAAGAGCTCTGAAAAAAGATCTTGCAAGCAGGAATGTGTCCTGCCATACATACAAGTATTGATTTTCATCATTAAAGCAGGGCACAAAATTTATATAAAAAACTACTGCCTTTGATAGATATCAAAACTTCATTAGAGTATCTTCTTTCCAAGAAATAAGGAAAGAAAAAACTCCTATTACTGTTTTAAAACGTGGGTGTTAGATTGCAGTTAAAGCACGTTTCTTTCATAAATTGCCTCCTCCACAAATAATAGCAATAGCTGGTTTTTTTCCTTTTGTTTAGGAAAATGACTACATTTCTTCGTATTTTGAAGATGGAGATGACTTTGATGCTGGCAGTGATGACAATATGGATGAAGCAACGTATTAGCTGCTGTTGCTAGGTGGTGCACTCCTCAAGCCTTACGCTACTTCACGTATAATTCGGGAGGTAGGCCGAGTATCAACAGGGCTAACGCTTGAGCTCAGTTGGTTTTAAGTATACTCTCCAAAAACATGTTGGACAATTCTTTTGAAGCGTATTATGCTGTAAAACAGGATATGGGATCTTTTGCTTTGTTCTTTTGCCAAATGTTTTGCAGACAGGCGCCTTTTTAAGGTTCTGTGGAATGCCTAATGATGGGGTAAGCTATAAGCCATTGCATTGCCTTTGCACAGAAAAAGAATGTATGCATTTTAAATGAAACTGTGCCTCAGCATTTGCACTAGTCACTTCTATGCTTTAGCAGTCAAATCTTGAAAATAATGGTGAAATTCTTGATGACTGCAGCAAAAAAAAGATACAGCCTTTATGGACATCAGCTGCTCATATTTGCAGCTGACTTCTCTGAAGGAATTTATGTAATTTCTGAATTCAGGTGACTGAAAATAATTGACCACTAAGCACTTTAATATAAACTGACTTGAAAGGACCTTAGTAATATGGACAAACAACATAATGAGAATATTTTGGTAGGCTATTACTCTAGTTAAGAGAAATGATTATTTTTTGTGAAGAAGGGACTGTAATATTTAACAATGTGTTACATTACCTTTATGAACCGGTGTAAGTAATAACGATAATTTAGAAAGAATAGATGGCAGAATTGAAGATTGAGAAATTATGGAATCTTGGTTTTCACCAGCGGCACACACATTAGTGAGGAGAATTTCAGTCCTTCACCTCAGTTTCTCTGCCTCTCCAGGCGATACTAACTTTCCTACCTCACAGAGCTGTTAAGTGAGATGGCAGGTGATAGCCATCCCTGTAATTGTTAATTCATTTATTTACTTTCCTACAGAACAAACAAGACAGAAACTTGACAGCAAATCAATACAGAAAACCCCAAAAGTGTAGGAAAAGAATGCGGTAAAGTATTTCAGTGCGTGAAGTTTTAATTGGGAAAACCAGGCAAAAATGCTGTGAATAGCAAAACCAGAATGTTTGGAAACATTAATTTTGTTTAAGAACCAATAGCTGTAGTGTGGAAACCTTATTCCTGAGATCAGAAACTTGAGGAAATGAAAGAGCATTCTCTGTTTCCCATTGTCCTTTGACAACACAAAGTATCAATCAGCGTTACTTTTGATCAGTGTTATTATATTACTATTTACCAAGGTTAGGTTTTTGGTTGGTTTGGTTGGCTTTTTTACTCTTTAAAAACATTCTGTTCTTGATAAGTAGCGCTGCTATCAGGCCTAATGACCGAACAGTTTTAAACCAAAACCAATTAGTTTATCAGCAAAAGAAAGTACGGAAGTTTTCCTTGTAGTTTGGCGTTTTGTCAAGCAGTACTCGATCTCACGGCTGACTGGGAAACAGTACTGCATTATTCTGTGAACTTCTATATGCAATCTGAATTTGTTCCTGAAGGTGCAGCTTTCAAGTGTTCTGATAAAATTCATGACAGATGTAAAGGAAATTAAAGTAAAATGCTATACAGGTCACACCTCAGAGGTGTACCGATTTTATTTTGAAGCCTTCACAGCTATATAACGTTTAATAAACATTCTGCTGCATTGCATAGGAAATGTATTCTGTCTGATCATTTTCTTTCAACGTCGCACGTGCCAGCAGTTGTTTCCTGAACAGGCGTGCCTGTTTCTTGCATGTGATGCACAAGATGTTGTGAACATGGTAAGCATGGCCAAAATTAAATTTGCTTGCCTCAAACATAACTGGTATTATCTTCTACTAGCTCTTTCCCTCTCTGCAAGGTAAACAAGACTCCTTGCCTCTCACACAAGGAATGCAAATAGATGGCTTTTGTCAAAGACGGAACTACAGAATTAACACTGGAAAAGCATTACTGCACGAGTTACCATGTGGCCACAAGCTGTGGCTCGCCTGAACAAATAAAATACCTTATTTTGTAGCAGACTGATGACTTTTCTTCATTCATCATGCTGCTAACGGGACAGACAACTGCCTCTCTGCAGTACTGTTGAGAAATACTACTCTGGCAGAAATCAGGTCTTTTTGAGACCTTTAAAAGGTGAACTGCGGTCACCTCTGTCCTTCAGGGAGAACTGCTGAGTCTTTGGATGGGCCCTCTAGGACTAGTTTAACAATGGCAAGTAAGTCCAACCCTTACGGACCTGCAGAGTTCTGCAGTGAAGGCACTTCTGAGATGAGATCGTGCTGTTCCAGAGGCGTAACACTTGCAGCTGTTTTTATAAACTGATTTTCTGATTGCTCTTTACACTGCTGCTTGACAGAAGGCGGCACTGCTTTTAGTGTTTAGGGAGATCACCGTTTTTCATGCCTGTTGCTTAAGCCTCATTTCACCAAAGTAAGTTCTTGGAACCTCATGCAGAAAAGTTCCAAGCTCTGCAAGGCAGGAACAGGACACCATTAAGGCTGCAGTTACGGTATGCTAGATATGAATGCTACATGCAGCTACTGCCAACGAAATACTTGTTGGCCTAGGATTTTTATTGTAGATCATACATAAAAACCAGCCAAAACAAATACAAGTAGTGGCCTCCTGTAATAAAACGTGCAAAGTATATACAGCTAAGAATACATTATATGCACCATTTCCACTGCAGTCTAAAAAAAAATCTTTATTTTACATATATTGCTTACGTTCTTCTAAAAGCAGAGGAGCAGAAGTATTTAAAATAAGACTTGCATCCTCATTGGGGATTATTTTACAAAGTTGTATTTTCAGCCTTTATAAAATAATTATACAAAGACTATTTGTAACAACATACTCCAAAATATAGCATATTAAAAGCATGTACACGTTACATGATCCAACAGTGCAATATGCACTTAAATTTAAAACCAACTTCCTGATCAACAATGTGTTGTAATTAATCTAAAACATGATTTACCACTCAGTTGTTTCATTTTTTTTTTTTAAACAAGTAAGTTTCTAGAAGACTAACTTCAGAGATTTTAACTTAAATCAGATTTAAGTTCCATACAGAGCAGTTTCTCCTGCTCTGGGCTGAAATATGATGATGCATCGCCCACTGTGTTGTACTTGGGGAAAAAAAAGTTAAGATCCCTGCATCCTGCAGAAAGCCAAGCCAGCTAATGCTTGTGGATCACTGTTACTGGGAGTCCTCCAGTCTTGGAAAGAGACCTTGTGTATGTTCTGATAACATTAACCCTTTAAATTAAAAATACGCTACATAATTAAACAGTAAAACCGTGCTAGGCACTTGTATAGCTATAGTACGGCTCAGTAAAACAGCCACCCCTTTGTGTTTTTCAAATGACTGCTTATCCCAAGGTAAATAAAAGCCCATCATACTTAACTCGGCAACAATAAGCCACGGGCTTTCCAACAAGCTAAAAGCTCAAAGCCCAAGATACCCGAGAAACGGACAAAAAGCAACAATTAACCACTGATGCCTTTACTGGTACGACAGGAGAGACACCTTCCTGACAGTCAAACCACAACTGAAGTTACGTTCACATCCCTACTGATGGTGGTTTAATAGCCATCGGTTCAGGTTCATGCAGCAAATTAGGCTTACGTTGCATCATCACAACAGCTAATTTCATGCTCTCTGACAATTTCTTAAGAAGTGGAAGGATAAGATATTAAAAATGTTGAGGTTTCAGAAACAGGACAGAGGGGAAAGAAGCAGCGAATAAGCTTGCAGTTGAGAACTGACACATTATGCACCAAGTTTTGATCCTACATAGAAGACATTTGTCTTAAACGTGCCAAAGCTCTGTTGTCTTGGCTAGGGCAAGTCACCTTTTAAAGTTTTATAGCCATAGCAGTTGTATCACATTAGCCACCATAAATTATTTTGTAATGCAGTTTTTCATACAGCCTTACCCAGAACTGGTACTCCAGTATTCATACTTGTTAACAGCATATTCTGTTTGTGGAAAGAGCTATTATTTTGAAAGATCTTTGAAAACAAATGTTATGTTAAAGATGAAGTTCGTGCCTGTTCACAATCGCTCTCCTAGGGTGGAAACTCTGAGTAGTCACACTATCTCCACAGATATCACTGATCAAAGGGTTCAAGAGGCACAGATCATAGTTCAGTTCCAGCTGTACAGCGTTTCCCTTCAAGCTCTGGCCTGCTTCAATTTTGGTATAATGCATTAAAGTTACCCAATTCACGTTCACACACCTAGCACGCCAGTGAAGAGTATCTGCCCCGCTTCTTCAGGCAACAGATGCCCCAGGAATAGATGGGGCATGAACTTTTTCTTTCAAAATTTAAGTTGATAAAGCACTTTGGAATATGCCCAACAGTTAGAAAGCATTCACTTTATCAGATTTTTTTATACTGTATATAATCAAGATATGCAAAGAAAGCTTATACTAGTAGTTGAAAGAATAGTGGTATTTTTCCATTTCTCTCTTTTTACGTCCTAGTCAAGTCAGTCATCTGGGGCTTTGGTAACAAGCGATACTTCAAACAGGGCAATGGAAATCTTACTCCACGAGGCAAATATAACAAAAAAATTATAGGCAGCATCTCAGTTTTTATTTAAAAATATTCTGAGTACACAAGTACCTCCTCCTTTCTGTAGGAAGAGTCCAGGGGGTTTTTTTTGTTGTTTTTTTTTGGGTTTTTTTATCTTGTAGTATTTTCAGGTAGGGAAGAAAAGAGGGGAAAAACAAGGTGGTTCATGAAACCCCAAGTGAAACATTCAAGAACAGAGTGGTTATGAACACAGTATGATGCAAAGAACAAGTCTGAAGCTGCAACTGGTCTATTCTGCTGCAGTTTTAAGTTTCTTGCTAGCAGACTTTAAATCTCATTTGAAGTTTTCTAGAAGATTTCACAGAAGAGTTAGTGTCTGAGGTTCACGGGCACATGACCACTAGCATACTCAGTACCCACATGACTGCTGTCTGAAGGATCTGTTGGTCCTGAACGGAGATTAACTGGAGGGGAAAAATCCAATAGCATAAAATAAATACTACTGAAGCAGTCGCAGCAAGGTGCCACGCATCTGCACGTCTTTTGTTCTGCAGACAGCTGAGCAGAGAAGCGCAGTCCAGCCCTGTCAGTTTTCAGCAGGATACCATGGAAGGATGTGAAGCATCAACAAGACTCTCAACTGGACCGTGCTGAGGCACCGCACCACATACACAGAAAACCAATTATCCTCCTGCCTATACTGAAAAGTACTAAAGAATGGGTTGAACACAGGCACAAGATTTGAAGATTCCAGCTTAAGTATTAGCTACTGCCTCTACAGAAGTCACTTTTTTTTTGGAAGAACTTCATAGTGGCAATTGATTATGGAATGATTGGGTTTTTTAAAAAAAAAATCTTACTCTATAAGAAAGATATAATTATGAGAGTGCAGTTTTAATTGACAACTGTAAACCTGGTATCAAAATGTCAAGTGTACTATGCATTCTATAAATACTTAAAGATGTTTAAAAGTTATATCCCCAAAAGCCCATTTTAGGGCTGTAATACATAAAGTGAGGCTCCTCGTGTTAGTTCAAACTACGGATTTTCAACTCATTTAATTAAAAAACATACGCCTATCAAAATAGAAAAAAGTGCAAAGCTTCAGAAACAATTTTATACCTTAATTTACATCCCATTCTTGCACTGAAATACTCAGAGGTTACATGATCCACAGAAACACCCTTGTACTGGAACACTGCTCATAAAGCAAGTCACACATCGGTATGCATTTTCCCTGGGTTCCAGATGCATTTTGCATTCTGCAGTTTCCCCTTTATCTAACGCTATGTTACATGTCTATGAGTAACAGTTGCCTGGGGGTTTTCTGTTGTTAAGGCTGAAGATCTCCTTGATTATCAGCATTTATAATATTCGCTAGATTTATTCCACTTTGTCTTTGTTTCTGATTTGATGCTGCTGTGGCAAGTAAGAAGATTCTGTTGTAGAATGGTGACTGACATCTGCTTTCACTAGAACTTCGTAATACAGAAGATAAAAAACTGGAGTTACTATGCCAATAATCAACATAATCACCACAGCTGTCCACCATCCTATACCCCAGTCTGCTCCATAGTAAGGATCCTTGCATTTTTTAGTTTTACCATCAGTTTCAAAACAGACCTGTTGGGCTGCTAAGGCGGAAACAACTTCATTAAGATTCTCTCGCTTTGTATCATTACACTTCACTATTTCTTCTATATCTCGATCCACTTCTTTTAAGAAGTTGCCAGCAGTCTCATTAGCAGAGAATTTGTCGGACGGTGACGTCTCCTGCGCTTCTGGGGGGCACTGAGCAGGCCGAAGGGCTGGTCTTCCTTTTGGAGAGGCGTGTGTTTCTGTCAATACGCTGAACTTTTTCACCGGAATTTTGATAGACCTCAGGGCAAAAAAGTCTTGATCATTGATAAGATTGTTAACTCTCTTGATATCTGCCACCTAAAAATAAAAACAGTTTAAATATCAAAGCTCCATTGAACCGAAACTCTTAAGTAAGACTACTACACCCTTGAGAAATACAATTCTTCCCTAATGAAACAAAGGTAGGGCCTTTTTTGCTTTGTTTTTTTCCTTTTTAAACCGATACCCATTCAAACAGTATGAAGCGAGAAGAGGTCAAAGACCAGATCTGAACAACGTTAAAGCAAGAAGGTAATTACAAGGTAACAAACCTCCTCACTTCAGATAAGAAGACTGAAAGTCACTGCAGGAATATATATCCACTAAATGTATACTTGTCTATCAGCGGCAGCTGTCTCTGTAAAATGAACGGGACTTGACCTCAGCATTTCCAAACGAAGTAAATTACTGATAGTTCCTAATTAAATCGAAAACTTCTGAGTAAGGAATATTAAAAATTATGACCTTCCAGTTCATCTAGCCAAACTGTGGTTTGGATACTCTTTCTGGGGGCTAAAGCAGGAACCAAGCCTAATTTAAAACTCATCTTCCTCATCAAGCCAGCTCTCCCCTTTCCCTATTCTTGCTCAAAACAAATTCATTTTGCTCCCAGAAAGTTCACATTTTGAGTCTAATGGGAAGTGCTCTGCAAGGATTTAAGTGCCCTTGGAGAATTCGCTAACTCCCTCAACACAGGAGGCAGAGCCACAACAAACCTCACCGTAACGAAGTACTTGAAAATTGGTCGTTGCTTTGCAACACCTGGTAAAGCACACAGGAACTGTGACCGTTTTAAGATGCACAAGGACCCCAGTTCATATCCTTCTTGCCCTCGTTGGGAGAACATCTGCCCCAGGAGAGGTTACAGACAGAAAACAAGGCAGTCGAGAGACCCTTGTGGCTGTGACTGCTCCACTTACAACACAAAAACGGCCAGAAAAAGTAACTTAAGGCGATCCGTGCCTACTGCCAGTACTAAACTTGTAACTTTAAACAGCGTTTGGGTTCCTGTGACAGTGTTATTTGTTACACGTACCACCCTAAATAGATCAGAGGAGCATAAAACAGTGCCAAACGCAACATTTACCTCAGGGATTCCACCCCAACACAAGTTATGCTTTCTGCCTAAAGCCCCAGAACGCTCTTCCACGTTCTCCATGAATTTCCAAAAATGAGAGCAACCGAGTTAAGCTTTATTTCCTGTTTGAGGGCTGATGTCGTGAGCCTGCTCAAAATACCTCATTGCAGTGGGCTCTGAAGCCAAGAATTGCTTAAAAAGGCTAAGGTCTGCCGTTGATTATCGAACAGTGACATCAAGACTTCAGCGCCTAAGCTCCTGACAGGGGGCCCCCAACTTTGTTTCTGCCTGTAAGAATTAGGTGACGGCAAAGGTCCTGTACATAGGGATTTTAAATTTTGACTAAATCTGACCTCCTGAAAAGGGCACAGCCAGCCCCACAAGGCAGCTCATTTCCCGTTAAGCCTGGATCCGCACGCAGGCTGACACCCACCAGGACGGAAGCCTTAATTAGTGCTGGCCAGCCAGCAGCACTGGGTGGGAAGAACACACGCTAATTAACTAATTAAAGAACTCCTAGCTAGGAGAGGCAGGGCGGCCTGAGAACCCGGGGGGAGCGCTGGGGGTACGGCGGGGAGCTCCCAACGGTACAACCTGCTCCTGCTAACCATTATTTAGCCAAATATAGGGGTTCTTTCCCCCACACCAAAATGGGATGAGGGCCCACGGGCGACAGCGGCTTTTACAGCAAAGCATGCACTTTGAGGCAGGCGGCGACCCGAGCCAGAGGCCGATTTCTGGCCCGCCTTGTCCTGAGGCGAAGAGGCCGGCGGGGACTCACCGAGCAGCAGTACTGCAGCGCGATGGCGTTCAGCGTGTCCCCCTCACGGATATCCCTCGCCAGCAGCACGATGTCATCCAGCCTGTCCCTCGACGCGCTCCGCCGCACCTTCTCCCTGCCCCGCGGCCGCAGCTCCGGCCCCTCGCCCTCCTCCTCCGGCCCCTCGCCCTCCGCTGGGTACAGGTGACCGCCGGNCTGCCGCCGCAATGGCGGCCGCCCCGCCACGTCCGCAGGGCGGCGCCGCCCGCCCTTAAAGGGCCCGCGCGCCGCCGAGCCCAGCCCCTGAGGGGAGGCAGGCGGGAAGCGACCCTCAGGGGCCTCGCTCAGGGATTTTCTTCCCCGCCTCGAAGGGGGGGTCCGCAGGGGCTGTGAGGGAAGCCCCCCCCGCCCCGGGCAGTCGCACTGAGGCGCCGAGGTGGGCTGAGGCCCGAGGGAGAGGCGGCGCGTTGGGAGCGGGGGCGTGCGGAGTCCCGCCTTCGGGCTCTTGTTGTTAATCTTTCGTCGTTACTCGCCCTGTCTCTCAGGTAGGCGGCTGTCAGGTGTTCGCGCCGGTAGTTCTTCCAAGAGCCGTTTTTCGCCTGGAGTTGGCAGCTCCTCCTCAAAGCCTGTGGGCCTTCCAGTCCCGCCCGGCTCTTGCTGCACTGCTGCTCACTCAGAAGTTGCTGGGCAGCTCCATTTTAGAGTGATAGAATGGTTTGGGTNCTTTTATCCCATCAAGCCTTTCCCCCAGCACTACCCCCAGGACTAGCACTGCAGAGATACAGGTTTGCAGCCCATGCTGATGTATTTTTTCGCAAGAGAGAAACCGTAAATTAAGCCCTGTAGATAATTTTCGACTTTCCTTCCCTTGTACAGTCATTTTCACTGTTAAAGAACCATCCGCAGCTGTTGCTGAGGCAATGGGCTGTAATCGGAAGACTTCCTAGCCTAACTAATGGATTTAATCTAGTGTGAGTTTCTTCTGGTGTGGCCTTAGAAGGACATTTTTGATTACAGCAGGAACATGTAAAGTAATTCTTGCAAAAGCTGACAGCTCTAAGGTTAGGCTGAATTTGCTGTAATAAATGATTGCATTGTTGCTGAAGACAATTGTGGCTGCAAGTCATAGTTCCTCAACAGATTAAATCTAATCTTAAAAAAAAGAAAGTAATTTTAAATCAGGAGCGGTTTTTGCCTTTTGTTTTTGAGTATTATTATATGATGTTCTCAGACTTGCCTGAGCAACCAAAGAGCTTAGAAATGTGTTTGGTATTAACAAAGGCAGAATTCTTTTATGACTTTAGTTTTGAAAACTAAATTACTCGAGTTAGAAGATGTAAACGTAAGAGCTAATGATTGTGTAGCTCCATTGGGTGACACGCTTCACACCCACAGATGACAAAGATTGAAGCCACATTTGCAGGCATTGTAAAATAAGCTATCGAGGTGCAGTGTGTTCTTGTGTCTTGGCTTATTTTGAAGAGTAAATACGTATAGTTCCATATCTACCTTAAAATAGCGCTCTATTGTGGATGAGGGGTGGGTCAGGTGAAATCAGAGTATTCCTAAGGCTGTCTAGGTACTCCCTAGCTAAGAAAAGCAAATACATTTCAGCATAGGTGTTCTGTCAATAGCAGAGAAGTTCTGTGTTGTAAGAGAAGGTTTACATGAAAGAATATAAATATTCTCAGGTGCAGAAGTCAGCAGTAAGCATAAAACACGAGCTGGCTCAATTCGTCAGGTCTGATTGCTGCCCTTTGTGGAGAAACATGGAGCAGTACTAACGTGCAGGCAGGATTTCCTTCCAGCAGGAAGCTGGGCATAGTTAGTAGAAGCTAATTTTTAGGCTTTCTTATTCTGCATTTCTTTAAATATTGCTGCAGATGCCAAGTGCAATTGGAATTCCTTCAAACCAAAGCGTCTTACACGTCAGGAGGCTATTTCTAAACCATTTAGGACTCTAACTAGGGATATTTTCCTTTCTTCAGAGTATTTCATAGCATCTTCCCAGTCAAAGCCTGCTCAGAAATAAGCCGTCTATTTTTATTGTGGGTCAGATGCACAGCTTGTGCTAATTAACATAGCTGCACCGAAGGCCTTAGATACAGCCTTACACAGAAGCCGCTGTACAACAAAGACGAGCTTGGGTTGTCAGATTACATGACAAATGTGTGAACATACTTGCCAGGGTCCTAGAATGGGTTTATGTGTTTCCACTTGCAAAATGCATGTAGATTGAATCTTCCACCAACAATGTTTCCAGCAAGAGCAGTACCAAGGGTGACAAAATTGAATTAATTTCCCATAAACCCTACGTTTTCTCGTGGGACCTCCAGTTGAGGAAAAGTAATTACAACTTGGTGAATGAGAATTCCATCTATTAAAAGGTGTCGTGCCACATCTGGCAAAGAATATCTTCAGCACCAACCAGTTTTGTTTTGGGTTTTAAAGGAAGCTTTCAGTAGTAGAAGTGAAGCAACTGTAGTTGTCTGTGGCTGGGAAACTGATGACTCAGACCCTATTCATGCCGTTGAAAGACTGTTTTATGGGACCCGTCAGAGCTGTGGCTGGACCTGGAGAGGAGTTTGAAGGCAGACTTCATACGCAGTGATGCCTGCAGCGGTGTCTGATGATTGTCCCATCATACACCACTAACGGCATATCCTTTTGGAGGTTTTCTTTAATCTTGGCGTGGTGAGGCTGTGGAAGAGGTCAGGGCAGGGAATTTTCACCATTTCTTTTATCTAAGGAGGTGTACCATCAGGTCAAAAAAGAACTGCTGAAGCAGCACTCTGCCTTAGAGGGGGAAAGAAAGTATTGGAGTTTGCTTTGACCCTGCTACACCCCTGTGTGTAACCATTTGTAACTAGTGACATTTTCCCATCAATAACAAAAGGGTATATTCCAAACTTGATGAACAAGACTGTAGCTGCGTAGCTCCCATGAATGCTAATAGGAATACAGCCTTTCTCCATCCCCATGTAAGTTACTTTGCATATCCTAATAGTGCATTCTCAATGAGCAACGGGGTCAGTGTTAATCACTCCGTGGCATTCCAAGAGCCACTGCAGGGATCTCTACCACATTCCTCTTGGTCATGTTATATCTAGCATGGCTTGGTCAGAGCTGGGAAGCTAAGCATACGCATAGTAATACTAAAAAGATCTTACGGAATTAATAGAAAGGAGATGTTGGAGTACTGACATAACTTGTTAGTCATTTTTAATTAAAAAAAAAAAAAAAGAAATTATTCTTTCTGTCTGGAAATTACATACATGTCATGTGCCACTGCTGTCTTTGTTAGTCCGTAAATCATTCTATGATTTGGGACCACAGGGCTAGTTTTACATTTAGATAGCCAGTGCCAAGTATCTAACTGTATGTTTTAATTGCTTGAATGATGTGGTCATGACTCATTAAAAGATTCACACAGAAATAAATATGCAGCTTTTGCCTGTCTCTGCTTCCATGGTTGGTACTTGTGAATGGTAATGAAACTGTAGGACATCGTAGTGTCAAGGTAGAGTCCAAAGTGTGATTTATTAAGCAGCGTCTGTCTGCAAGATGTGTAAGGTGCAGTAAGAGCAGCTATCAAAAACTATAAAAGTATGCAGGAAGCAAATAATGCTAAATCTGCAGACGCTTGCAGTGTGGTCTCTTCTCCAGTGGAAATATTTGCATGTATGCACTTAACTGAAGTATTATAATCTAGGCCTTGAAAATTAGCAGAAACCCTTTTTAGTTAGCCAGGTTCCAACAGTTTCGCTCTAAAATGGGTTAAAACTGACCACAAAACTTAAATGTTTAATTTAGTATTGTTATGGTTTTAATGAGAATTAATTAAAATTTATCCTTGGATTGAGACTGTTATTTCCTGATTTCATGTATTTGCTGCTTCCCTTTGGTTACTCAACATCAATTGGTTACTTCTAGTTAATTTTATTTAAATTTAATATGTATTCATAGTAAAATGTATACTGCATACCTTCCATAACACAGCCAGCAGGGTGCATTGGTTGGCTGATGTTTATTTTTAAAAATCTATAAAGAATTGCATATTTGCCTCTGATTTACACTTTACTTTGCTTAGCTCAGGTATCCTCTGAATAAGAAAATCTACCAATGAAATAATTCAGTTACGGTAAAGACAATATGCAAAAATGGAGTATAGTCTCTCGAAATTTATTTCATGTTATTTGCAGACAGATTTTGCTCTGAGATTCTGAATTTCTACTCGTATACCTGTACTGATAAGTAGGAGTTTCTGTAGTGTGACAACTAAAGTTCTTTTTTTTAAACATTGTCATAGAATCCTTCCAATTTTAGCTGGATGAATCTGTAGTTAAGTCCAGGAATCACTCTTGCTTTTTTGTATGTTTTCCCTGAGTAAATTAAAAAACTCTTTCAAAGCTCATCTTGTTTTTCCTCTGAAGGAATTTCTGAACTGTAGTCAAGTGTTTCCCTCTTTTTTTTTTTTTTTCAAATGAATTAAACATTCAGAGCTTGTTAAATTTTTTTCTCTGCTTTCTTTAGCTCTCAGGTTTTTGGGAATTTTATTTGTTTGCAACCCCTGTGGGTTTCAGCGTCATTTTTGAAATGCGGACACCAGAGCTTTATGCAGTTTCAACTATTCACCCCGTTAGTGCTACACACAAAGGTAAGTGATTCCCCCACCGACCTTGTCACTAATCTGCTGTTGATGTATCTGAAGATCACGCTAACTCTGGTTTTTTCACAGTCACAGCATCACATTGGATACTTACGCTGAGGTGCTTTGCTGCTAGAGTTTCTTCAGATGAAAATGATCCAGAAGATCATTTGTAAGGTATGACCTATATTTTAGCTTTGAAGGTATTCAGCAGTGTTAATATGACTTTTTTTAACAGGAACAGCTTACTGCTTACAGCTTACAGGTGAGCTGTATCACTGTAATACTGTCATTTCCCTTCTGCTGATATTGATAACACAAACGTCCAGTTGTGATTTTTGGATTCAGAGGGAGAGAGTGCTGAGGAGCAGCAGATCTATTTGTAACCCTTGTTGAACTACATAATAGAGGTGTTTTAATACGTTTATAATGAAAGTTATATTTTGTTCATAATCTCTTAACTGAAGAGTGCTTTTTGAGATCTACCAGCTAGTTTCTAATCCATTTTACAGCATTGCACTGTTTGCTAGTATTGCAGCATGTGTTTACCATATGGTAATGTGATTAAAAAGTAAGTCCTCCAACTATTCAGTTCTGTTATACCAGCACAATTACTGTCATTCAAATTTATAAATTTTCTGAATTAAACCACAGTGCACTATTTGTATAAATTACATATTTATTCCATTCATTTATTTTACCTCCCTATAAGTGAAATTCCACATCAGCCTTTGCATTATTTTGACTAGGTTTGCTGCCGGGCTGCATTTATAGTCTAAATTTCCTTTTATATCTTTGGAATTGATTATTATGGATATTTAAAACACGGTTATTAAACTTGTCATTGTTTTGCCAACCGAGTGGTTTTCCCTCATGTCTGTAATATGCTATACAGAGTAATTTAAAATGTCTCTTCTCTAGTTTGCTTTTCCATAACCTGTGTACTGATCTATTTTTTATTTTGTTTCTGGTTGAATTTTTACTATGCTATTGCACCAAGATGCCTTTTATTCAAATTTTTTCTTGACTGTATAATACAGGCTTTGTGTCAGTCTAGTAAGCTCTTCTTAATTTTGGAAACGGAAAGCTTAAGGATTTTGATAGTTTCCCCCTCACAGGAAGGAGCTGAATGTTATATGGTATTTTTCAAGCACTGGGATTTCAGCTGCTGTAGAAGCTTTCTTTGGCTGCCTTGGTACTGATAATTTTCCCTTATTGGTGCCACTGCTATGTAGGCATGGTTGCATCTGCATTGATGCATTGCCTCGGTTACAAGCCCACCGGCACAGGAGTTTTTGCCGCGTGTGTATTCTGTGTTAGTACAGTGATACCTATGGCTACGACTGAGAAAAGCTTTCACTGTCAAACAGTCCTTTGGTGTCATTCCCCTGAGTGGGAAAGTGCCACAACGCGGGTCCTGATACACCCCTGCAGTCCCATCAACTGTGCAGCCTCTTCTTCCACCCTTCTGCTGTTCTTCCCGCATGAGGAGAGGCCTATGGGCAAGCGTTGTTGGGAGCTGTCTGGAATATCCTAGCATTACTTTTATCCTTTGTTTTAAGCTCCTCGCGGCTGGAATAGCGGGGCATGCTGAACAGCTTTTACAAAAGGGAGAGGGAATAGTACAAGGGAGTGGGAACAGAAGCAGGGAGACTATCTTGTGGTAAAGGATCTGGTTATTGAAAAGCTTTAATACCTGAGCAGGCGTGGCATTCACAGACTGCTATATTGATAAGTATTTTAACTATGTATTCAAGGTGCCTTCAGTTTTTACCTATAATGGCATGCGAGTGTAAATTAAACTGTTGAATTTAATAGTCTTTTCTCCTAATATTAGTAGTGGTAATGGTACTGTAATTGTAAACATCTTGCTATACTTTCTTTCAAATTTTCAGTATAAAGCTGATTTTAAAAAATGAAAATTTATCATGTACTATAGCTATCTGTAATCTAGAATCTTTATCAGTATAGAGTTCAAGAAATTGTTCTTTTTCATGGCAAATATGCTGAATTCAGTTTTGTCTTTGTCATTTTCAGATAACTATAGCATATTTTAATAGATATCAGAGTACTTGTAAAATACTCTCAACTTTATTAAGCATTTAAAGTACGATTACAAATGTCCAGTTTATGACATAAATAAGAGAGTGATCTAGTAGACATAGAAACTCTTTGACGGGAGCATTTTCATGAATTTTAAAACAGATTCCCTCCACCCCTGTTTTCTTACCACTTTTGTCTTTCTATTCGATTCAGCTTCTATACAGGACAGCAGAATGTGTCAGAAACCTTTAAGTTCTTTCAATGAGTATCAGGCATGTTAATTCAAATACATTACGAGTAATCCCTCTATAAGGAGAGACAGTAACATAGCCCACACGACATCAGTAAAGTGTTTACAGGGTATTAATATGCCTACTGTGACAAGATGTATTTAATGGGAAGCAGCAAGGAATTTGTTTTATTAGTTTTCCTCTACCCTCAAGTAATAAATCTTAAAAGCTTCAATATTGATTCAATGAAATGAATGGCTGAATCGTTTTGGAGAGGCTCTGACAAGAGGACAAATGCTTCCATGGTTACATTGCGCTATGCGGTATGGTTACTGAGCTTTGTTGGTTTCCTCCCTCTTCCATTGAAGTAAAATAACAAACCACAGGGAAGCACCACACATGGTGGGCACAAACTGGAAGCAACTTAAAGAGATCAAGTTAGCTGATCTTATACAAATTTTAAACATTATGAGTTTTATTGATTTATACTGTATACCCCAAACTTCTTCCTTCATCTGTCACTTTCTCATGGAATGTTTTTATTTCTTGTCTTGAACCATCCGGTAAATTAAGAGGCTGTGTAAAAGTGTGTTTCATTGTAGTGTTACATAGGTTATATTTTTCCAGGAATATTTTTATATCAAGTGATATTACTTCATCAATGTGGGCTTCTATGATACCTAGATAATGAATAACAAATCATGTATAGAACTTTCATGTGCAATTGGGTTGGGGTTTTTTAGAGTCCTTTGCAATATAACATAATTAAGTGGTTTGATTTTCCATTTCCTTGCATCTCACATACTCAAATTGCAGGTGTCACAGGGAAGATAATAAACATGTAACTTCATAGATCTCACATTTTAAAAAAAGAATAAAAAGTAAAAGAACACAGTTATTTCTTTAGCTTAAAAATATTGCAGATCAAGCATTACGAGGAGGAAATCCTGAAGGTCTTAGATTTTGTTCAGGACAATGTGTAAATGAAACTGAAAGCAGATGTGTGGAGAGCAGTCACATCTCTTTCCTTGCAGACCAACTCTGAAAAGAGCACGTGTTATCCTCTGTATTAGCAGCTGTGAGGTTTTTTTCACTCTACATCCTTCACGGACCCCAGGATCACTTATCTCAGCATCAGAATGCTAAGATGTTCCAGTGCACCTTTATAGACACAATTCTACGGCAAGGATGGATGCCAGGATTCCCCACGGCCAGGAAAATAAATTCATAAGTATGGAGGATAGTTCCTTCTGAGACAGAAGTTCTGTCCCTACAGCTTCCTATTGTAAGATTACATTTATTGTGGGTACTGAATTTCACATTTACTCAAGTAATATCTCTTTGATCTCAAGGGGGAACAGTAAGCAACAAATGAGTAAATATTTCAATCTTTCACATAAAAGATTTCAGAAAAGGTAAGAGTCAACTCGTAAATTGAAATACACAAGTTATTTGTGTTTCCAAGTAGGTTTTTTCCTCATTTGAAAGGAAGCAAACAGAATACCTATCTGTGAATTGGGAAAGCAAGTGAAGTTGTATGCAGCAGCTGGAACCCTTTTGCTTTTATCTTTACTAGTCTGAAATACTTTTTGAGGACTTTGAAATTAAGAGCAACCTGGATGCAAAGGATTATGGAGAGTATTTAATATTCTTATTATGTTTTACCTTCAGAAAAATGCACTTTTGGTGAGCGTGCTTTTTGGATTTACAGTTTAGTGCTTGACATGCTCTGAAGTTGTGTGTTTTGGTGGATGTTTTATGAGAGAGCTTCTGATTTGCTGCATACTGTCTACATTGTCAGTGACATGCCTCAAATGAAGAGCTGGACACACTTGGTTGGAAGAAACAAGACTGCAACTTTATTTAGCAACAATAACGGCACAAGAGGAGCAGGCAGATAATTCTTGCCAAGTTCTCATCTTACTGTTTCTCCGTGTGACCTACAAGCCAGTGAGCATCCACTGTGATTTGAAAGGAGCCACTGAACGTTGTAAGACCAAACCATCTCTTCAGAGATGGCATTCTTTTTGTGTCATTGTTATGGCACAAAATGACAGAAATTGTGTAAAAATTGCATGCTGGAGCTTGATAACCAAATCAGACATGCAGTAAGTTGGAACAAAGAAGTTATTTTCTCATTAATTTGTTCAGGTTTTTACACTTGAACATGTTTAAATTGTTTTTTAAAAGTCATCTCCTTTTTTGTGAAAGTCTTGTCAAATGTGTAGCTAAGTTCAGTAACAAAAAGGTTATGATTTATATGAATAGCATTTCTGCTGTAATGTGTGTTAAAATAAAGCAACCTCCCATGAGCAGATGCCAGGGAACATGAACTTTGTTCCTGGTAATAGGGGTACTTCGTTTTTTTTCAGTTAAAAGCGCTTTTTAAATATTAACATCAGTATGCTTTATCAGTATACAAGTAAGGAGCTGTACCATAAAAAAGTTAATCTTTGCCAAGCTGATCACAGGAAGCATAAAAAAATTAATGTTTGCCCATCCAAAAAAGAGCACAATGTGCTTGGAAGGTCTTGTTTTTCAGTTTCTTAAATCCTGGACATCTATGAAAAACAGAGGATCAAAACATGAATTTATCTACATCCATCTGCACATCAGCCAGTTCAGCACAAACCGCTGGGTCAGAAGGATAATACTTGAATTTTGTCAGTTTTCTCAGATAGTTAGTACTGTTCATATTTGTCTGCTTTGTGCTCGTTCTTGTATGTGTTTGTTTATTCATCAGGAAACTCTGCAGTAAAATCAAGATTTTAGTATTAAAGCATTTCCAGTCCGTGAAGAAGGATGTGGAGCATTTCAGGAAAGAGAGAGGCCTGGTACTAGTGAAGAGGCACCAGGTGATAGCTGTCAGTGGTTGCACGTTTCCTCGGTGTGGGGTGGCTGCATAGGAGTCTCCAGAGAGTGCAGCCAGATGGCAACACGAAGGTGATCAGAAACCTCATTTCACGTTTTGAAGAACAGACAACACAAGCTTCATCATCAGCTGCTGCCAATAGTGATCAGAAGCCAGGTAACAGAGGCTAGTCAGGCTCTGAGGTGAAGACACCTTTTTTCTGTGAGTCTTGGTCAGTTATGCCCTCTTTCAAAGCATGACTTTAGCATAGCCCCCTGAAGATCAGAGTCATGTTCTGTAGTTTTGGCTCCTTTCCTTTCAACACTGCCAGTTAGATCTGCTCCCCAGTGTGAATTGCATGGAGAAGAAGTAATAACAAAGAACAGGGGGAATTCATCCTAGGCATCAGCCAAGCAACCACAGCCCCGCAAGGAAGAAGTAAGTGCTTGTGGTGGTCTATAATGTTGCTAAAAATGGTCTGTCTTTCAGAAATGCTCACCACCATGGACCATTGTTCAAAGACAATCCACTTTAAAAAATAAAATTAAATCCACCAAACCCAAGTGAATTTCTTGCAAGAAAATCATCTGTCTCTTGATGATTATTCTGTGAAGAGAGGAGCAAGGTCAGCCTTAGTATTCTGCCTATACACTAGAACTGATCAGAACAGTGTCTGATGGATGTCTATTTTTGAAGTGTTGCGTCATACTGGAAGTGACTTGTTATCAAACAGGAAAAAAGTAAAGTTAACTTGTGTCTGGTGTACTTTAATTAAGGATTGATCTATGAAAGAGAGCTATGCATATGCTTAATGTTCCTCATTCTGAGTAGATCAGTCTGCTTCCGCTGAAGTTCCAGAAAAGGTGATAGACAGAGCATTGTGGAAAATTGTACAAGACCAAATTTTCACAATTCTCTTTCCTTGCTACTTGCATCCAAAGAAGTGCTTAGCCCAGGCTTTTGAAGATTGGGTGCCACAGGTGAAAACAAATCTCAATGTTAGTGGCATTTATGGGTGTTCAGAAAAAATTACCATCAGCATTTATTTTTGCTTTCTAATATTAGTAGATTAAGATTGCAATACCTGTGATTCAAAACCAAATGGCCTTCATGCAACACAAAAACCTTCCTTAGTAGAAACAAAAATGTAAACAAGAAGAGAAAATACTCCCTTCTGACGCCCTTTGGATTTTTTTCTTCTTGCTCCTTTAAGTCCTGCTTTCCTTCTCAGGGATTTGTTTCTTCTTCTGACTCCCTCTGCTCTGGTCTTTCCTTTCAGATGATGCCAACAAAGGGAAAAGGCAAGATTTCAAAACAAACAAACAAACTGGAGCCCATTGATTCTATTGCTGCCGCTTTCAATATTGGTTTACTCGCAGCAGAGCCATTTTTAACTTGCAGCGTTTTAATGAATTCAAAACAAAGGAAATCCAAACAAACAAATAATTGAGGGGTGTACTTGGTACACCTTATTTACTGCTTTTATTGAAAAGAGGCGTTCGGGCTGACCTGGAGGCATAGTTCTGTGCAATGCCAGATCTTTTGTAGGTCCAATACCAGGCCTGATTGTTTATCCTTGACGTCTGTAAGGGGTGAGAGTGCTGTGTGGGCAGCATGCTGAGCTGTTAAAAGTGTGTGCGGAGCGCCCCGTGTCAATCACCAACAACCTTCCAGCTGGTTGAGGACCACCACTGACCAAATCCCGTGGGAGCTCTGCCTCACCCTCCCCTCTAACGAAGGAGAAGCACAGGTTTCTGGAGTGGAATGATGAGAATGAAAAAAAGCAATTGGGAAGTCCTCCAGAATTGAGAGAGAACACGCATCGCCGTGTGTTGAGTGGGAGAGAGCAACAAACACTACAGTCCTTTTGGATCTGGATGCAGTTTTGTTGAAAGGCTCCATGACAGTCACCATGTGAATTAGCGAGCCCAAGTCCAAGTTTCCAGCTCAGTAATTAGCAACATTTAACGTGCTCCGGTGTGCTGTTGTTGAGAACTGATGACTATTAAGGCAGCCCCTCTGATACTGAGCAGCTTGATAGCTGTTGGTGGGAGCCCAGCTTCCCACAGAAACTGGACGACAAAAGGACAGCATGAATTAATTTATGTAAGCTGAAACAACAGAATCACAGAATTACAACATTATAGAAAAAAGATGAAAAGAACCTTATCCCTCAAGTATCCTTTCCACCTGTTGATCCAGAGACAAAAAAGAATATGGGATCTAGATTGTGAGGATTAGATAGCAAAATAGTAGTGATATGGTATTGAAAAACCTTCTTCTCTCTCATACTCATACATTAAGTACTGTCTAATGCAAAATTTGGCAGCTCATAGTATGGGCCTATGAAGGACTGATCCTTGCTCTCTTTTCAGTACAGAAAAACTGGAGCTGGTGCATGGGAACAGTGCGTAATAAAGTATTGATCAAAAAATATATTAATAAAGAAACCCAGGTGGAGTACTGCAAGAAGTGGTCAGACGTATAACACAGATGATCACACACATCTACTTGAATTTCTTTTTTGTTGCGCAGCATAGCTTTTTAGAAGAAAAAAGTACACTTGTGGTTTTAAAAAAGAAATAGATATTTTATTATGATGTTTGGTGAGTCATTCCAGTGGATTGTTTCCTTCACTCTGTCTCCTTCACTCTGGAGCTTTATTCTGGCATTAGAACTGGAGTTTATTCTGATTATTAATGTCTACCATTGTGTCTGCATGTTAGATCATCTATGCCTTTATCTGTTATACTGCAGATTTTTATTTATCAGCATTCTTTTTCTCTGTAGCTGTATACAAAGTAAATCCAGAGATTCACCTCACCTAACACTAGCCTAATGTCATTATCCAAAAGTTAGGCGGTAGTCTAAGATAGTTGTTTGGACTCCCAATTTAGTCAGAGGAGAGAGAGAAGCTCCTCTTAGAGGTGGTCTGTCCCGTCCTGCCCTGTGACTAGGTTAGGCTGGGTGGCTGACGTTAGGTGGAAGGCTTTCTACTTTGAAGCATCACTTTTACTTCTATAAGAAAAATACTTCTGGAGGTCTTTAGTCTTTTACTAAGTAATTTTTCAAACCTTTTATCATTCTGTGGAATCTTCGTCACCTCTTCCTCTTTGTTTCCGTTACTCCTGGTTTGTGAACACCATAGCGCAACACAGTATTGATGTAGCGACCAGGCTAATGCCATCAGAAGGCACAGAGTCTTCTAGATCCTGTCATTTTTTTGTCCCTAATATTTCTGTGCTGTATTCCTTCCTTCTATATGCAGAATAAGGGCTTCCTCCCTCTGTGATTCCTATCACTGTGATTGCTTTTTCCATATGCTCCAAATAAATTAAAAGCAAAGCAAAGGAAGCTCATTTGAAATGTACGACTTTTCAGTACGCTGCATCAACAGTTGCAAAAGTCATTCTGCTTTCATTCTGGGCAGAATCCTATTTCATGCTTAACGTTTCCTTCCTCCCTTTCCGTAAATGTGCTGTTTGTGAAATACAGACAAGCGTATTAATATCTAAAATTAGGCTAGAGTTACGTTTGGGTTTGCTTCTAAATACTCCTGTGCTAATATGTATTACAACAGGCATTTACAATAGATTCTGAGTATTCAGCGCTAACAAGCAATATGGGATTTTAAAAAATGCATCTATCAAGTTTCACCTTAGAAGTCCGTTGGTTGTAACTCTGCTTTTGCACAGAGTTGTGTCAGAGGCATGATTTTTCGAGCTGCTTTGAAGTGCTGCTTTGACAGAAAGAGCGTGAGGATTTGTGACCAAAAAAAATTACAGGATGCAGTGAGCTCAGAGAACCTGATATGTGGCTGCGCACTGTTGTAGACTGGGAATGCACTGGGAGTTGGATTTCCTTGGGCTTGGACTCGATGCTCTTTTAAAATTCGATAGAATGGTTTCAGTTTGTAGGAGAGATGCAGGGAGCGTGGCAGTGTTAGTGCTTCTACCTGGATTCACCTACATGAAATGCTGCTGCTGCTGCATTCGTTTGCAGTAGCATTTCCACTATTTAAGATGGGTGGCTATCTCACAGGTTCTGGAAAAACAGTAAAGACTGTAAATGGGAATTCCATCAAAATTCAGTACTTTCTGTGTTTTGTGGCTTAGATGCTTCAGCATTTATTGAATAAGTAGCATTTTTGACACTTGTTTACCATTAAATGGGAGAATTGGGGGATTTGAGGGCTGACACTGGCAAGACCTGAGCCCTGCCGTTGTGTGTTTGTGTGTCTGCTGTGGCTCAGGATTTGCTTGGAATGGTGGGGACCATAAAACGTGAATCAGATGTTAGAGGAATTACTGAGTTCAGAATGCTCGGTCTAGGATTGGAAGTTGTTTATCCCTGCTGAGCACGGAATAGCTGTTGAATTAAGATGAGCTGCATGTCCTGGTGCAGCCGAGGGCTTGAATCCAAAACCTGTCATAATCCAGTGGTGAAACCTGCCACTTTTTGCTGCCTGTGGTAATAAAAGAGCGCAGTCCTCGCTAGGTGGAAGAACTGACGAGGCAGTGGCTGGAGGGGCTGGCTCTATCTCAACTACAGCAGCGCGGGGGCAACTGCTGGGGTTTGAGAAAATTGTGTCCTTTTCCATCCCACCCTCTTTTATCACCCGCAGCAGGAGTCGGAGGAGGGAGGAGAGTGCTGGACGCTGCGCGGCGAGGAGGGAGGAGGAGAGGGGAATGCATAATGCGTGAGTGACAGAGAGCGTGCAGGCGGCTGGCTGAGTCCAGAAGAGGCGGATGTCCATCTCCCCGGGTCTAGGTAGGTTTGTTGTCTCTCTCTTTGAGGTGGTAGCTGCTCTGGAAGCATCCTGTATCAGTGGCAGAGATGTTCCCCGTCCAGCCGGACGGAGGGTTCTGCCGGCAGCACCTGTTGCAGCAGGGACAGGGTTTAACCAGCGGCAGACAGCGAGCGTGTCCGCTGGAGAATAAGACTCTGCTAAGGTTTCTGTTGTTCCAGCAGCTCCTCTTTCTGCTCTGCAGAGCAGGGCAGGTGGAGACAATGGTCTTTCCAATGGAAAATCCTGTTCTCAGGGCAAAACTCAGCCTGATGCATCCTCGCTGGCAATTTTTAAGACTCAAAAAAATGCGCAAAACATTAATTTGACTATTTAAATGAGGTGAAAATAAAAGAAGCAGAGGAGCCGCACATGCATTGTGTGTTGCAAAGGAGTGAGTTAAAAGCGAGAAGGAATTTCTCAAATTGTCACCTGATAAAGTTTTAAATGTGTTATTAAGTAAAAATTTACGTGTAAGTGGTTACAATTGGAAATACGGCTCGTGCTTCTTGCTTTTGATATGCTGATTCTGTGTAAGACATTGCATAATTCACTCTGGCTAGCCTAGATAAAGTTAAGATCAAATGTATACGGAACTGCTTGCCAAACATCAGTCATTCTTTTTTAATGAGTCTATAATTGCTTTATAGTGCAGATGTGAAATAACATGTGATTTTCAAAAATCTTAGTCATTATATAGAAGCCAAAAGTGGGTTGTTTTTTTTTTCCTGATAATACTTTGCACACATCTTCCAGAACGAGTCTTTCCGTTAAATACTAAATGTTTTGAAAATCTGCCATGAAGGCAGTTTAATAAATGAAGGTAAAATGTGATATATTCAGTCTATCTTAAGCCTAAAACAAGCTTTCTCCTACTAAACAAGTTCAGTGTTTCCATGTGGAAAGAAGAACCAGATTCCTGAGGAAATAAAATAGTTGGTGGCATGTTAGATTTAACATTGAAATGACCAAATATTTGATAATGTTAAAGCTAACATAGTGCAAGGGTGTACCGTTCTTAATTTCTAATTTGCTGTTATTACTAATATT
Source organism: Rhinoptilus africanus (assembly GCA_013400135.1). Taxonomy (NCBI): domain Eukaryota; kingdom Metazoa; phylum Chordata; class Aves; order Charadriiformes; family Glareolidae; genus Rhinoptilus; species Rhinoptilus africanus. The sequence goes on from VXBO01014271.1 coordinate 40,380, forward strand.
TATGTTGTTATTGATTTCTAACGTGCAGTTTTTTGCTTTACTAGCTTTCTAATACGCTTTTGTGCTTTAATAGCTTTACATGAAGGAATCAATGGTATTTACTAAATTTGCATCTGAGTGAACTAATTAACATCAATAATGGGAGCACATGCTTATTAGCTTGTAATTGTGGTCTGTGTCCTGGTCACATGGAAATCAATGGGAAAAATGATATTTGCTTTTGTGAGAACTAATGCTGGGCAGTTTATTTGTGCTGTCAGCACTTTTAAGGCTGAAAAATAAACCTGGATGAGTTTTAATGAGTTGATTATTGGGAATAAGATTGATCCTTATGCATTCAAACCTACAGTGCAATAATTCCCTTGGAACTTGTGAGCTTTATTTGAATTGAATTTTCAGAATCACGGCTAAAACATAACCTGTTATTAAAACCTCTAATATATATGGAATTTTATTATTTAAATTTATTGTCTTCCAGGGTTTTTTAATTTGTTTTTGGAATTCAGTTTAAAAAAAAATAAGAGTGCTTAAGTCTGGAAATGCTTACATGCATATTTCACTTAATATGTGAATATGGTGACTGAAACTGAACTATTGGAAAAGCTATGAAAACATGCACCTTTAATGTATAGCACTAAAGAAGAATACCACTACAAAGATCTGTAAGGATCGCAGTCACTGGGTACAAACATTTATGGCAATTTGGAAAAAAAATATTGATGACTCACAAATCACTTTTGATATTGGTGCACAGCTACCATCGTTTTTCAGAATTGCAACACGGTAATGATGAGGTGATTATTCATTATTGTATTTTTTAAAGTACTTAGCAATGGTCTATAAGCTTAACAAAACTTTTAATTTTAGATTGTTTCATTGACAACTCGATGGAAAAGTATTTCCTTGCAGCACACTTTGAAGAAACAGAGAATTAAAATTCGTCTCAAATACATCTGAAGATTTGTAGCCTAAGGTGTTTTTTGGAAGCATCAAAACAATGAACTGTATGTCTGGCTCACTATTATTTGAGATAGGTATCTGGTGCAATTTATTTTCATTTTATTGTTGGATAATGCTGCGCTCTGATTTTTTTCTTTCTTGGCCAGCCTCTTCCAGGGTGTTCTTGGTATTGGGTCACTTTAGTTGTTCACTAAGAAACACAAATGAGAGAATATGCAAAGAATATGCTGAAATTCTTTGCTCGGGGAGTATTAGTCCTTGACCTCCTAAAGATATAATCATGTACATAACTATTTTTACATGTGTAATCCTATTGATTAGTTTTACTCATTTGTAGAAATTGTGCTTGTGTTTCAGCTCTACAAGACTGGCCGATTTAGGTATAGTTGCTGTTGTATATAACAGTGAAAATAACAATTTTTCTCTCTAGAAATAAGCACACATAGTACCTGAGTACTTCTGTCAGTGTGTATTAAGACTCAGATGCTGTTTATCATCTCTGTCATCAAATCGAAGCTTACAGAATGATTACTGTTGATTGCAGGCATTTGTCGTAGTTCCAGAAATTCAAGAACTATGTCTATCAAGTAGGAGCTATTTTACTGTTTCCTAGGAAAAAAAAAAAAAANTTTTTGAGTGCAGAATCTCACTGGAAAATACTTTGTGTCAATAAACATCTTCAAGATTGGGTATACTTCATACATGAGAAATTGTAGCGGTTTCCAGAAAGAATTTGGAAACGGGGTTCTGAAATATGCTTAAAATATGAAAAACATTGTTTCATAGATTGGCTTATGACTATTTCCTACGTGGCTATGAATATTTCTTTGTTTAAATTCCTTTTACTGAAATAATTTCTAAGTCCAAACCAAGGGTGCTATTAAGATAAAGTTGTACTTACCTAAACAGGCTTGTTTGACAGACTAAATTTTCTGGCAAAATTAAACAGCAGAGAAGATGCTTTCCACATTCATTGCAGCTTTTGTGTTCGTGTTTTTTTTAGCAAGTTGAAGACAGAATTTCCCCTACAAAGTTATAGCAATGTCTTTTTATTTACCAAGAGATGTTTGCTTGGTTATCTCTTTTTGTATCTGGTATAGGTTTATTAGTTAGAGTACAGTTATGATCATCATTTTCAGGTGGCAAAAGAAACTTCCTTCTCCTCAGTCACTTATCCTGGACTGGTCCAGTGTGTTGCTGCTCTGAGTTGTTTCAAGCTTTGCTTCATTAAGGATTTAACATGGCCTTAATTCAGCCATCTGTTATGGGTTTGGCAGACCAACAGATCTGAGGTATTGGTCAGAGCTTTAGAAATTTCCCACATTTTTAAAGGTTAGGAAAAGAGCTACCTTTATGAATAGATTTTGAATAATTCTCAGCAAGACAATGGTGCAGAAGTGGGGTAAAAAATGCATGTCATTCTCTGAAGCACAGGGTCCCCTGTCTGCCTTTAGCTCTGCTGAAAGGCAATTAGCATTTCAACCAGCCAATTTGGTTACATGCAATGAAGTACTTGGGTTTGTAATTTGCTGCTCCCGGCTTGGTGCTGTTGAGAACTAGCTCTGTGTAATCCTCTCAAAGCACCTTTCTTTCCAGCGTAGTTATTGTTGCTGGTCTTAAATAACTAATCAACAAAGAGATTTCCTTGTCTTGAACTACGGGGTGCCTTAGAAGAACGAAAAGAAATATCCAGTTAATAAGGGAATGATTATAATTATTAAATAGTGATTATTAAATTGTGACATAGGTTAAAAGGTTTAGAAAGCCAAGGAAAGCACAATACACAATACAGGCAGTGTGAGAAGTCTTTGAACCCAAACAAATTTTGCTTTGGGGAGTTTTCTTCACCACATAAATACTTTATCTTGTGTTTTATTTAAAAACAGATTGCCCAGATTTAAGAGATTTAAGAGAGTACAGATTAGAGTAAGGGCCCCATGCCAATCACCGTCTCAGAAATGATACAAATATATTTTTACTTCTGCAGAAACAAGTCTGGAATAAAACCAACATTCTTTGCTGCAATCTAATAAAAAATGAATATATCTAACTGTGTAAATGAAGCTTGTTTTGATACATGTTTTAAATTTTATATATATGGTTGATTCAAATTTTCATGTTTAATAATACACTTTTATGAACTCAAGAATCTCACTGACACAATTATACTAATAATTAGGCAACACATTAAAATTCTGTTTGGCTCATACATGCGTATTAACTTGTAAGACTCCACTTGGATAGCAATAATTCCTCTGTCAGTGTACCTGAAATAGTGCCATCTAATCCCCACCGTGAGGCTGTAATTTACTGTTCTGTGCCTTACATATTTTTATTCTTGCAATATTATTATGTGTGAAGCACTATTGCAAAGCAGGTTGTTACATTTTTGGTTTTAAGTGTGAGAAAAATAACCACTATGGTGCAGAAGCCCATAATTACTCTCCCTGATACATGCTGTTCATTCAGGCCATAGTACTTCGTTCAGGACAAGTACTGAATGTAAGTATTTGAAGCTGCAGTTGTTCATCTTCAGCTCACGTGTACTAAAAATATGTGAAGTAAAAGTGTTGAGAACATGCGAGAAACCTCCAAAGTAGGGATACCAATGGAAATTATTGTGGAAGTTCCGATCTTTACTAAAGTAGAATAAATGGCCGTTCCTCGCTGAAGCCTGCAGACCTTCCTCAGCTGGATTTCTGGTTCCATGTGGGCAAGAGCCTGATCCTGTGGCAGGCTCAGACGTGCCATTAGTTCTGCAGTAAACATGAGTTGGGAGTGCTAAGCGTCTTCCTGGCTGAGTTGTTTGGGGGTTTTTTGTTTTGGTTTTTTTTTGTTATTTTTCAGTTGGTGTTTTTGTGCAAGGAACCGTTAGAGAGAGAGTATTAGTGCTTATAGTGTCTCAGGCCCTACTTGGAGCAAAATGCCTATGTAAAAAACTAGACACTGGCCCTGGAAAACCCTGGCCCTGGAAAACCCTGTCTTGAGAAAACCCTGGAAAATTATTTCTGTTAGTGAAAGGTGCCTGCTGTTTTCATTAGAACTATATAAGTTGAGGAGGATTTCCAGAGTGGAGCTGAAGACTAGATTTACCTTTTGCGTAAACCTACACTATATATGCTAAGTGGAACTCGTCCAAAATAACATCTTGGTTTTTTACAGTACATAGTTAGAACTATATATGGATAGCTTCTCATCAATCGTGTGAGATAAATTAGAAGTTCAGCTGAAATCAGTGGGTTTTTTGTTGGTACAAATTAGGGCAAATTCAGCTTCCTGCTGGTGTGTTTCTTGCCATAGTTAATTAGCAGATTTCAGCCAAAGTTTGTTTACATTAGACTCTGATCTCTGTTCTAAATATAAAGTAACCTTAATAACTCCAAGCCGTTTCCCTGGACTCAGGGTAAAAATAATCCGGATTTTACATCTAGTCAAAATTATTGTCTGGTTCTCTGTTTGACCAGCAAATTATAAAGTAGCTGCAAACGTTTGTAGAAGAGGCTTGTGTTCGCTCTGCTTGCTGCTGGCAAACAGAAGTCGTGGTCTCAGCACCGCTTGAGAGTTTTGTGCTTTATTCCCTGCTCAGAATGAGAACTGGCAGACAGGCGGCTACCTCAGAAAGCCTTTGGCACTACCTGTCTTGAGACATAAAACTTGGGTCTTCGGTGATGATTACATGCTTTAGAACTTAAAATTTAGGGGTATGGTTTAGGTTCAGGGGTGTTCTGGGTTTATTACACTTTTTACCTCTCAGTGACCTCTAATGACAGGATGAGACGATTTGGATTTCTCATCGGTCTTGGCCTCGGCTTGCAGATTTACCACTTGTAGTATTGGCTCCCGGCTGTGACAGTAGATTTACCTTTCTGACTAGTAAATATAAATACAACGGCAGGCAGCTTATGCATCTTTTCTTCCTTAGGATGTCTGTGTAGACGGGTGCATGCCTCTTTCAAGGGAACATAATTGAACGAGCAAGAATTTCCATATGGAGGTGTTGTACAGGTTGCATTAAACTATCCATTACCAGTGATACACGTAAGAATTTTTTTAAAACATGTCAACTGTTAGAAAGCAAGTGGTCAGGAGAATCATTGACTGCTGTCAATGTCACTAATCTCAAGTGCAGATAAATCTTCTTAGCCCCTGCGGTCGCGCTGGGGTACTGTTCTCTCGCGGCAGCGGTAGTCAGTAGGTAGGTAAGCAGCTGGGCCCCAAAACTTCAGGACAGTGAAAGCTGATCAAGGGATTTTCAGCACCTAGTAGTCTGTGTTTGTGCTTTGGCTAGCACTTTCCAATGTTGGTAATTAGAAGGGGGATGGTGGGCAGGTGGCTGGAATGCGTGTGTAGTGAAGAGGGAGACAAGAAACCCCAGAGAAGAACTGGAAGCACAGGCATCCAGTGACGCTGAATAACGAGCGTGGAAATTGGTGAGGCAGACTCTTGCCCCAAATGCTGCGACTATGAGTGCAGTCCGGGGGTGAAGGCAAAACAGTACTTGTTGTGACTTACTATAATTCTCAGGCTTTATCCACCCTGAGGCATATTGAAGGCAAGAAAGGGATATAGCAGGATAGCATTTTGAAATAGTACCTTTGGAACACTCTCTTTTCCCGTCTCTATTAGAGTGACTTACTTATCCCACATCTAAACAAAAAAAGCCCAAACCAAAAAAGAAAATGCAACCAAGAGGGCAGATTGGGGTAATACCCACTACCCAAATGCTAGACACAACTGTTGTGTCCTCCTTTGCCTATCTGTGAACTGTGGGAGCTTTGGGGCAAACCTTGGTCTGAAATAAAGTATTTCTCTTTTAATTTGGGATCATGACAACATAGAAAGGAGAACGTTACTAAATCCAAGTTTTTATAATTCCTGCTGCCTTCCTCTGATACTGTTATAAATTTCAGTGTTTCTGAGAATGCCTAAAGATGCTGAAAATATGCAGGTTTTTAATGTATCTGCAACAGGTGCAGCCACGGCAATGACCTTGTGAAGCTTCTTGCTCTGTGCTGTCCCTGTGTACTACAAGAGAACCTCCTCTTTACATGTGAAAGAGCACATGTGTCTCCCTGCCATTGTGCTCAGCCGAAGATGCTGCTGGGCGCTGACATCGATTCTGCTGTGAATAGGCTTCTCTCCGGCAACCATTGATAGCTGTAATGCTGTGCTCAATGCGAAGTGCTAGGCCTGCCGGTCTCTGAATGTTCTCCTTGGCTGGGTATTTGTACCCACGGGGAGTAGACAAGGGCAGGCAGTGAAGAGTGCGCTGGGCTTCCCCCTTGCTGTGTCCGTGGACTTTAGCCATCGAGGAGGAGCTGTGGGAGGAGGAGCGGTGGTGCCCGGGCTGTGGCTGCTGGGTGGGAGAGGTGCTGCTTCAGCACACCCTCCTCTATGGCAGGAATCTATACCTGTCTTCTGCCCGGTGGCGGTGGCATAATCCCTCATTCCCTCTGCTTCTTTTTCCCAGTCTCCATTCCATATCTGGCATTTTATGCTCACTTCATTTCAGATTTGGAATCTTTCACAGCCCTTTCATTTCCCTTCTTGATCTCTCCACGTGCCGCTAGTCTGTAGGTGCCCTCACCCTTCAATAGAAACAGCTGGGAGATCTTTTCGTTCTTAAGGGTTTTAATTTACTAAGCGTGGAATAAAAATCTGAAGAAGGCTTCTCATTCTTTACAGAAGTCTGCAGAAAAGACCACTCGTTCTTTATGAACTTTAAGATCTTCATCTGAAATTTGTTCCAAAAACTGAACAGAAAAAGCAAGCTAATCCCGGTGACTCATCAGTTACGAGAGTCACCAGTTTCATAAGTCTCCTGGGTGCTCCGAGGGGGCAACAGATTGAAATGGTATTCCTCACAAAATTTGTGACATTGCTGTGGAAATTACTGCGTGGAATCAGTATGTGCTCTGGTCTACCCTGGGATTCTGTGTTTTCAAGGGAAACAGGAGGGCCCTTCAGAAAGTGACATAAAATACAGGCTAAAAGAAAATATTAGTTAGGGATCATGACTCAGAATGCTGAATTAGATCTCTTTATTTATTTTTTTTTAATTGTATAGTTGAAGAATGTGATTTTTAGACTTTTAATATTCTTTAATACCATTAAAATGTTTAGATAATTTTTGAGAGGTACTTCCTTTTGGTTTTGGTGTCAGAAAATTTTATTATAAACCCCTTACAAACATCATCGAGGGCTCAGTAGGAAGCATTGCTTTAAACTACTTTAAAAACTGATACTACAAATCATTATTTGAAATTACTTCATTCAGAACATCATAACAGAATAGTTGGTCCATTGACTTGTACATACTCTGAAGATGTACAATATTCCATTTCTTGTTGGTGTTTCAAAAGCATTTAAATTACTTCGAATCTTTAACCTGTTTTAAAGCCTGACTGAATGTCCTGGATGGAGAGAACATCACTCAGTAATGTTTTGCTGAAGCAGAGGGGGGTTATGTGATACACCAAATGCATGGTTTACCAAATTTTAGCAGTGAACAAGGACTAGAGTTTCAGCTTCATTTGGAAAAAAAAATAAATTAACCTCAGCAGTGGTATACTGGGGTGAAGGATGTGGGGAAGAGTCCTCTTTTAATCCCTGATTTTGCGAAGGCCACTGCTGAATTTTACGCAATGCAGTTAATGAGGAACAAGTTTTATTCCCATACAAATTTCTGTAAGAATTTAGTATACAAAGGGAGTTCATATTAAATAAATACTGTGACGTTCTGCGTTCTCTAAGTCTTGTTTTATGTTATTTTTACTACATTACATCAATTTTTACAAATCATTGTGATTTTCAAAGTTGAGTTTATATAAACTGGGTAAAAACTACTTTTGGCAGGCTGTGCAAAGTAAATCTTAGTACAAATAATGTAACAAGAAAGAATACACACCAGCTAAATAATTGATGGTATGATTGTGAAACCTCTCTTGTTCCACAGGAGTAATCCTATAGTTTTAGAATGCTCTCTAGTAGAAGTAATAGAATTCAAGTAATTCTAAACTTTGTAATCTTGCCCTCAGGGATCATGTTTTCAGTATTATTTACTAGAAGCATG
>VXBO01014273.1:5970-32235 GCA_013400135.1 Rhinoptilus africanus
TTTTTGTCAGGGCAGGTTAATGGTTGGACTTGATGATCTTAAAGGTCCCTTCCAACCTCACCGATTCTATGATTCTATGTCCTTTGACAATATGTTCTGTATATATGTGGTGGTGCTGCTGGTTCCCTTATGACCATGGTGTCCTTCATGCTTCAGAGAAGTGCTTTATGGGAGAACGGGCTTATTTTTCCATTGTTCAGGTAAAAATTAGTGCTAACAAGGGTTATTGTCTTGCTGACTTTATTAGAGCTTTAAATGGTAAATGATAGTTTGCTAACTATCTTGACTTACAATTTTTGTTGATATTATTATGCAGGCATGCCTTGAATCAAAACTCTTCTGGAAGTTTCTGCCAGTGCCTTTATATCTTGCTCCTTTGTAGGTATATAAGCAGCAAAACCACTCAGAAAGCTCAATGGAAATCCTTTCTGGGAGGCAGTAATGGCAAAAACAGTTCTCCAGAGGCAGATATCCATTCCTAATACCTTCATATATGCCTCAAATATAGGATGGATCAGGTAGAGATTTAGGTTAGAAATATATTTGCCTTTGTTTTTTCTATTAATAACGTTTTGTTTGGGTAGCCCAGCAAATAATTATGACCCTGTGAGTACTGAGTAAGTAAGTAATCATCTAGACAACTGATAATTGTTATTCTTATCTGAAAAAAGTAGTGAAAGAATAGCAAAAGAATTGTCACCAAAAATACAGTCATGAGGTCATTTTTCAATTTTTTCAAGTATGATCTAATCAAAGTCACAAAAGCTAAATTCCAATGCAATAAGCAATGATTAAATTGGCAGGTTTTCATAATGGAGGAACAAATTGTCAAAAACAAAGAAAGGAATGACCTGCAAATTGATCCTGTGTGCATGAATCAATCATGTAAATGTTAAAAAACTTGGAACCTTGATTATAAGGAAATAAATATTAGTTATTCAGCTACATAAAACTATACTGGAATTCATCTTTGGATATGCAAAGCTACACAGTGATGCTTCATTAATATTTAAAATCACTATGGACAATGTTCAGATCTTGATATCATCCCTTAAAACCACGTCTCACCTATCTAGAGAGTCCTTGTTAACATAGTCCAGTGGATTTTCATGCCACTAAGATTGCTTAATTTTTAGTTCTGTAATTCCACTTACTATGATATACTTACTACACAGTGTTACTACTTACAACATACTCCTCTTCATACAATAGATATGGGAGAAAAAATTGTAACTAAATAATATTATTGCAACATTTAAAGGTGAAACATGAATAAATTTGGTAATTTCATGAATTTTGTAACATTTTTTGACAAGAAAAAACAATCTCCTCTTTTGTGTAAAGGCACAGTTTTTCTGGAAGGTCTCCGCCTCTCATCTACCATCACAAGGGACCATGGCACACTCTCCCACATCAAATGAACTGATTGCAATTGCCTGCCTAGCACTTTTTTTCCCATCCATTTCAATCAGAAATCTGCTCCAGAGTATGAGCCAACCGTCGTGTTTGTATGAGATCTGCAGCAGCTATATCTGACACCCATCACCGTGCTTCTGTAGCTGAGCTCTGCGGTGCCTCTGACAAATCTGTTTCCCTCAGATTGGCTTTCACCGCTCTGTTCGGTGTGCCTGCAGACTCTTTTCATTATAAACAGTAGGGTTGTGGAGAGGAAAAGAAAAAAGAAGAAACAAGTAGATTGATATGAGTGATTTGAGGAGGGAGAAAAAAATCTGCTCAGCAGAGCGTTTTTAAGCTTATGTTATTGCAAAATTTGTGTTCCCTCTTTGTCAAGAAGGAAGCATCAAGTTTTAATAACAACATATGACACGCTTAAGGAAAGGAAAGACAGGATTTTCTTGCTTTCTCCTCAGGAGGTGTAAGCAGCTATTTGTCCATACTGGCCAGTCAGTACCTGAGCAAAGGTTGGATTGGAATTGGAACAACATATGTGTGACAGATAATAAATCAAGCAGACAATGGAATTAACTGAAGTTTTGAACACAACTCAGTCTATTAAAGTAAGTGATACCTGTCAAGACCATCGTCAAAATTTTGTAATAACAAGAAAAAGCTGCACACAGTGATGTCTTAGGAAAAACCTCAACAAACATTTAATACGTTCTTTTTGGACAAAGACATAGAGCAGGTAATTTTGAATTAAATCCAGCTGTACAGAGAAGGTAAAGGAGAATCAACTCCAGCTGTGCCTGATTTCCGTAAGTATTCGGGATTGCAGTTTAGGCTACAGGCCTAGATATAGCACAATTTACTGGTTGCTTCTTATTACCCTTGACACACACACACACACACAAAGCTTCATTTATGCTGATATCACTTCAACAATATGTTATTGGCATGCTTACATAGTGTGACAGAGCTAAGCTAATCATATGCAAAATATTAAGATAGATGCTGAACAAATGTGTTTGCCTCCCAAAATTTAATGACTGTATGATGTTTTAAGTGGGTCTGATTGTGTTGGTGTTAAGGTTGCTTTACATTTTCCACTGGAGGACTGTGTTCTGTTGTCATATCCATGCCAAACTATAACCCTTTCATTGATTAAGACAAACACAGTCATAGTCCAACCAAGTAACATTATATCATTTCCATTGTAAGGGTATGTATGTGTACATAGTTCAACACTGTCATAATCATTTCATCAGTGTCTTTACGTATTTGCAATTTTAACTGTTGTTGTCTTCTTAGTATATTGTCATTTAGATATCGCCTCCTAATCATTAATGGTATTTATGTATTCAATTAATGCATTTCTTCTAAGTAAAAGGCTATTTTATGACTAAAGCTGCACGGAGGGGAAAAAAAAACTTATGAGTGGAACAAAATGAGACCTTTTGTGAGTAAAAGGCCTCGGAATGCCAGAGGATCCCAAATGCCTATTGTCTGGGGAAGAAAATTATTTATAATATATGCTGAATGAATTACGGGTTTGAAAATGAGCAAAGGGATGAAGTTGATTGTTCCAGGACTGCTTTTATTAAGAAATCTAGCATTGTGCTATACATAAGGTCCACATTTAAATGGTCCCTATTTGTCATATAACTGGCATAGTCCCACAATGACAGAGTGTTTTGATGAAATAGTGGCAGCTGAGGAGTGACAGACAGATAATTGTTATCTAGATCAACTGTTCCACCATAGAGTTTTACTTACATTTAACAAGACATGGAAAAGATATTTTTTGCTAGTGGAATTAGGTGAGTAAACCAGTATAATGTAAAAATAACACTTTATGTTATTTTTGTTTCAGATTTATTTCTAATGAAAAAAAATATACAATCACACCAACCATTAAGCTGAAAACATTTGTAGCATGGGGAGGACTAAATCTGGGTTCTAGTAGTTAAGTATAAACCATAACCATCCAAAAGTGGTTTTGCTCAGGAACTAAGTTTTATATGTGTAATCTCTGAACATCTAATCTCCTCTACATTACCTGACTAGAACATGGTGGAATTATGACCCAAGAGACATTATCTAAACACCTGAGTGGTATGTAAAGGCATGTGAAGCTATGCAGTAAGATGTTTCAAGAAATTTGCTTTAAATTCCTCCTCTATCTGGAGTAGGTGTAGCTACACCCTTGATTTAGGGTTTTAAGGTTGAACTCTGCCTACGTGGTATCTGCAGTCCCACGTCTCTCCAGGTTATACACCTAGAACCGTTCTGTGAAGACCAGAACAACATTAGCAGTTTTCTTTTCAAATGCACCTATGCAGAAGAAACATCATGGTTAAGTGTGGGGCTTTCTTTGCTGTGAGGTATACTTGTAAGCCCTCTCAGGATGAAAAAGGAATTTAACACATTTCCTATTTGTAGTGAGTGCTCTCCCTTCTAGGCTATTACACTGTCCTTTTCTTGCATTCATTCTGAAAGAATTTTCATTGAGAGTAAATTCTGTTTGTACACTATGTATATTTTCCACACCCCTCCTTCAGAATGCACCCTTCAAGATTTAAGGAATCCTGTGCATAATTTTTGGATTCCTATTAGGCTTAAGGCAAACTAAATGAACTGCTAAAACTGGAATGGTTTTGAACATGCTCTGAAACAGACTTCTGGATCCTAGAGGAATTAGACAAAGTCAAACAAAGAAATGCCTCTATGGTTAGATAGTAGTGAGGCTGGAGCTTTTTAATCACAATTTGAGACTTTTCCTCAACTGCAGTTGAATTCAGGGGAGAAATAGTGTCTTTTTAAAGAAAAGTGTCTCTAACCGTTAGTGTTTTTCACAGCAACACCCAAAAAGTTGAGACATAAATTGCAACTTGGTAGAGAGACAAAACTCTTAACTGTGAAGACGTTGGTGTTAGAAAAGAGGAATCAAGAACCTGAAACATATATTTATCCAGAAAGGAAATAAAAACCATCTTGCATTTTTTTCTTTTGAAGACTATCTCCCCCTCCTCCCCATCCCTGAAAATAACCAATTTTAGCTGTTTCTGTTCTCCTATTTCTCTCAAATCCATTACAGGGAGAAAGGAAGAAAACATCTTCTTTTGTCAAGGAAATTACAGATAACAGTTTCAGTCTTGGAGTAATCTTTTAAAATTGTCCATGGCCAAATTCAACAATGCAACCCAGCCCAGCCAAGTACTTCAGTATGTACATCGTTTTATTCACTTACTTGAATTCTTCCTACTTCAAGAGGATTTAAGCAGTGCTTAAGTGCTTTGCTGCAACAGTGCCTTAAATTGGTATACAGTGAATTTCAGGCAGAGAAAGGAAGGCCACAGATTTTGCAGTCTCTCTAGTAGGTGCATAAAAAATTGGTTTGGTTTTTTCAGATGATCATGTAATTCCTACTGCCTCCAATTTTCTTTTGTTCTTTTGGTACTTTTTTTTGAGCTACTTTGATCTTTTTTTTTTTTCTTTTTTTTTTTAGGATCCTCAGTTATACGCCACTCCCAACCTCATTGCAAACCTAAAAGAAGAGATGTTCTGGTCTGTCTTGGGCAAACACTGTTACAGCAATTGCAGATGACAGAGATAATTTCAAGGCAAATGGGACATACCCTAATTCAAAATGGATGGATCTTTTGAGAACACACTTCCAACACTTAACAAAGTAAATAGGAACAATTTCTAATGGGTTATTTTCAAAAGCAGTTAGGTGCTAACCCTAGTGAAAGTAATTTATGACTTTGCAAATGTCACCTTTTACAGTTTCTTTTTGTTTGTTTTAGTTCACATAGATGGTATCTTCTTAATGTGATGGCTGATCTTTAATATGATCAATTCTCATTCCACTTACTTTGCTGGCAAAAAGACTGCAAAGTGTTAAGATGATTAATATAACTGTCAGGTGAAATATTCATAAATTTAGCTGACCTACCTCACATACAAAGAGATAATATATATCAGAGTTTATATGCTTCACTCAGTTTGCAAAACACAGCCTCTGACTTAAGTAAATGCATGCTAAATTATGAATATGAAGAGAAGGGAAAAAAGAGCAAACAATACGTCGTCTTTTTTTTTTTTTACTTTTTATTTCAAATCGACCTTTAGAAACAGATACTTTTACCATATGTTCACACAAATCATAGTCCTCACCCTGATTTGAAATTTTGGACCACACAGAAGTTATTCATTTGAAAGTTGATAATTAAAAATGGTTTCCATTAAAAGAAAATCCATGGATCAAAAGAGAGGGAGAGTTGATATTGCAGTGTTCTGTGAGCAAACCTAAGATTTGTGCTGTTGCTCTTTTCCCCACTGAACAGAATGATCTTTCAGCACAAAACCTGGATCTGTTGCTCAGGTAAGAAATGGAGTGTGTGTAACAGGCAGTGGATATGGGTTCACTCCTGGGTAAACTCTGGCTGTTGGAAATTGTCCTCAGCACTGTCTTCTGGGAAAAATCACTCTTGTGTGCATTAAGCAAGTGGAGGACTCCTTAGCTGTATCAAGTAAATAACCAGTGTGTTTCATGTGGGCTTTTTATTTTTCCATAATATTTTTTCAAGTAAGTCAGGAGCATAAACAGAAAAAAACTCAGGTGGGATACCTGCACTCAGTCTTGCCCTAAACACTGTGACTTGGGACTGTACAATGTATTGTCTTGCATATTCTCTATCCTCTTTCAGAAGATCTAACATGTAAATATGCTAGATAAGGTCATAATTTTTATTCTGAATGGCATTGATTTCATTTCCTCTTTTCCCCCTCGTAATGCTGGCTTTACTCACCCAGTCATTGCAGCTGATTAGTGAGCAGCAGAACTGGGTAACTCGGATTGCATATTTCATACAATTTTAATTGGTTTAGGTAGCCTGCTACGTGAATGTGTAAAATCTTTAAATAATTTATCCAGGAAACACTTTGGAAAACTTTTTTTTTTCTTCTTTGAATGTTATTGATAGCATGGAACATTTCTAAGCACTTGTTTGAGTGCTGTGCTAGAGCTTTTTGTTTCCAGTATAAACTGATGGAGATCAACACTTTTTTGACACTCCTAGTACCAAGTGCTTATAAAGTGTTTATATCTATAATTGTGTCAAATTATGTTAATTAAGCACTGAAAGACACTAGTAAGTTGAAGTGCTCAAAAAGTGCATTACTCTGAGTGTCACCCAGGGGCTCTTCACATCAGGCACTTGGGGGACAATTTTTTTCCTTCCAAGCACCTTTAGAGCACTATGTCTTAAAAGTGTCTTTCTGGCATTAATTAAATTAAAAAAGCAAGTGCCAGTTAAGTGCACATGATTTACTCTAATCTTCTGAAATGCAAATGCATTTTGGACTAAAATGCCCTTCCCTTTTTACAATTCACCCCTTTCCTCCTCAATTGTTCCCCACACCTTTTCTTATTGAGTATTCAACTGCTAAAAACAACCATGCGAAAGGCTGGGAATTAACTCCATTACGAATGATTAGGCAGAAAACAGAACTATTCAAAGGATCAAATACTCATGTTAGGGTATCTAATAGCCCTATGAAGAAAAATCATATTAGCTTAAGAGAAATGCTGTGTAGACCTGGGCCACTCTGAGTTTGCCTGCCCCTACCCCTCTGGGTTACTCATGAAATTTATGCTGTGGGTTGCTAGAGTAGCTGTGGCAGACAAGAGTTACGGTTTTCTTCCAGTGAACTTAAATCATTTGTTGGTCATTAGCGATATGTTAGAGTAGGGTACATGAGCTCCTGAGACTAAATGGTTTGGCTGAGATGATCTAGGAAAATGGAAACTTATGGCCCACATTAGATGACTGATCTTTACTGCTGTTGCTGTATGGGCAAGCTTCATATGGCACTATAGATATTTAGTATAAGGACAGAAGAAAAAAAAAACCAGAGTTTCTGAAGAACAGTTTGAAGGTAGAGACAGCAGCACAAGGACACCAAAATTTAATACACATTTCCCTGAGTAAAAAAACCCACAGCTGCATTCTGAAGTCTGATCAAAAATAAACAGCTGCTTTTAGAAATGTTATTATTAAATATCCTACTTCAAGGGCTATTCTCTTTCATGATAGAATATTCTTCTTTTAGATGTGAGGATAACAATCCTTACATTACCCAATTCTGACTAGACTCTATTAAAATGATTTTTTTCACTTTTCTGAGAAACTGTATTTAATCCCTGTGTCAATGTGCAGAGAAAGATAGTAAAGATATATCTGAACTTTAAACATCTTTAATCTTTCTCTTTAGCTTTCATTCTTGTTGCACAGCCTCAGCAATCAGATTTCAACACTCCATTCTTCAGAAAGACTTACAGATTTAGAAACCATAGTGAGATAAGATTCTCCTTTGACCCAAAGACACATTCTGCACATCTTTGGAAGGTCTTTTAAATAGTAGTGTCTATTGAAATTTTCTAAATATATAGAATTTTAGTTGGTAATGGTTAGAAAGTGTCAGACAGGTGGCAAGAGTCCACAGGAGTGTAGAGGTGAGTTGTGTACTCCAGGTAAAAAGACATCCCCACCAGTCCTCACTGGAAGCATTATCTGAAAGGCCCTTTTTAGCCTAGAGTTTGTAAACGGAATTGTTCTTAACTTCATTCCCCAGGGAAAGCTATCCATTTCACAAGTGTCACTCTCAATGTAGCAGGAGTAAAGAAGCCAAGAACTGGGTAAACATTGAGCTTGTTTTACCAGTTCAAGGTAAAATATATTGTCAGGACATCTAAAGCCTTTCTCAACAATTGCTTACACTGTGTATGTATTGGAACAGCTTTCACTGCTGTATAAAGAAGGGCTTAATGCTCTGCGGATGCAGGTCTTACCTGCAGGTTGATCCAGTTATCAGTGAAGTAAATTCCCGAGGGACTGATTTAAAGTGAGCTGAATAAAGTCTCCAGAGTATCAATTAAATGTAGAAAAGAAAATTTGAATTGTGATTAGTTTGAACTGGTTTCGTCTGCTGCTTGGAAGGAGAAGAATCAGTGCTCAGTGCTCTGACTGTCTTCTATAAGGTTACCTGTTATAACCGTATCCCTCTTTTCTGTCCTTCTGGTTACTTGATTGCCTATTTATTTGCAATAGTCTTTGGAAGTAATGAACAGATTAAATTTAGATAGAGAGCTCAAATCCACTGTTGGCACAGCTCTGCTGAAATAAGTGGAATTAGCCAGGAGAGTCAAAATATCTTGTGTTCAGCAACCATAAGATATCTGACCTGTTAACGACTTCTAAAATCCCTGCAGTGGATGCTAGTGTGTGGTTATAAAGTGTAATTTTAAAGGGTAATACCTACAGGTCTGAAAACCAGAAGGCATTGAAATATAGAATGTATTACATTACCTAGATTAAATAATTGTCAGAATGAGTAAAACTAAGTATTTGGGGGAGGAACTCACGAGAGAATTATTTTTGCTCTTTGGCAATGGTTAGTTTAGTTAGGTACCTATGGGGTTTTTCTTTAGCTTGGGTAAAAGAAAGCTGGACTGGTTTGGATCCAGGTCTTTTTAATATGAGGCACGTACCATCCACCAAATGTTGTGAGTAGTTAGACAAATCGCATTGGTTACTGTTATATAGATGACTTTGTAATCAAAGCATCAGCCAACAGATAGCTTCCAGCATTGCTATTGTTGTAACACTGCTGGTGTTCACTAATTCCAGTGTCTGTCTAGGAAAAGAAAGACCAATGAGCATACAAAATATTCAGATCCAGATTCAAAGCCACAGCCATGCAAAGAACAAGATAGAAAGGGACAGTAACACAGTGAAATTAAAAAAAGAAGCTTACACACAGGAAAGAAAAATCCTGGGAGCGAGAAGAATGAACAGTTAACTGAAAATACATGGCATGATATCGTGGCAGGGCATACCACTTTTTATTGCTGGTCATGAGCCTTCCTGGGATATGGCTGTACACAGCTGTGATACACCGTAAGTGCCACTATGTTTTTAGGCCTTCAGCTCATGAAAGGAGAAATGGTGAGTCTCTGTACTTTTTACTTTCCAATGTTCCATTTGCATGAGGGAATGAAAATGTAGTCTTCAATAAAAATGTCTTATTTGATTAATAGCTCATGCTACAGAAATTTTTTAATAAAATGTTCATACATGACATACTTGGCAATTATTTTCCATTGCTCTAAACTTGTATATATCTTCCTTATGCAGTCACTTAGTACATAACTCCAATGATGTGTTTTTCCCTCTACACCTACAGTAAGCTAGTCTTCATAAGGATGAGAAAGTGCCTCCTGAGACAACACATCGCTGAGAAGAATTAGAAGACCAAAGGTAATAGATCTTTTAATTTAAGATAGAGTCACTTGCCATTTCATTTCCTTTAAAAAGCAGTCAATTCTAATTACAGAGATTTATCTTGGATTAAGGAAGAAAAATACTAAAGTAAGCACTGCTTCTTCTACTATAACTCTAGGGTTAGGCCTTTTCTAAATGGGAATTATGCTTAGTGAGGACAGTAAAGAGACTGCCATCAAATTCTGAATTAACCATTCATATGATGGAAATTTTGCTGTTATGAAAGTATTTACCTTTTAACTTTAAATTTAAAAAGTGGAAAAAATTAGACGTCACCAATGTTGATGAAGAAAAAAGAAGTGAGAAAGAGGCTATTTGAAAAGATGAAAACATATTTAATAGTTCTTGTAAGGTAATATTCAATTTCATCCACAGAATATCAGAATTCCAAAGGAAGAAAACACTTGTGGTCCATCTTAACTCACATATTTTCAGAGTCCAACACAAAGAGTGAAGGTTTCAATAAAAGCTACAAGCGTCATGGTAGAAAAAAATTAACATGGAAGGAACCACTTTCAGTGCACTTTCAAAGACAACTGTTGCATTTCCTCATCTTCTCCTTTTGCCTCACGTCCCTGAAATATTTTTGATTTTATCACGTCTTCCTTTTTTTCTGATAGTGTTTGTTCTCCACATGGAAATTCTTCAGTACTCATCAAGATATCTGGTATCCATCCATGAGATATCATTTATCATGAGACTGTTTATCACTTTCCTTATCTGGGCCACAGATGTGCTGGCCTATATTTGGAGACCTCATTCTTTTCTGAGCTATCAAAAAATCAATGAAAAGAAATGGGACAACAAAAATCAAGCTATCTCAAACAAACAAGGATTCACAGTCTTTAGAACTTTAAAAACATTTAGCTCTTCTTTTGTCCTTGTCACCCTCTTGTTGTAGGAAATGTGATCTGACTTTATTTAGTATAGTAAAAGATGAGCTTTGTGCCAAAATTCCTGGTATTTCATTGTTGCCCACATGGGGAGAGTGGTAGAAATGCTATGCTACCTCTCTCAAAAATCCTGGTACTGATATTGCACAGTCTACAATATTTAGCCCTCAGTCTATTTCTGAGGCAGAACTAGGGAGCTGGAGTATGTTTTCGGTATATTTTATTATGAATATCATTGATCTTACCATGAAAACTACAAGCCTCTCTTAAGGCATATATTGCCAGAAAAGACTTCCAACGTCCTTTGTTATTTGTAACAAAACCCTATATATACTTCTAACATGAATATTTTCTGTAAGAAACTTCAGCGAAGGATTGATACATGGCCAATATAAGAATTTGGGATTAAATATCAAGAACTGAACAATTATCTGTTTTGGTTTTTCATGTTTTATTAACTTGTGTTCTCAAACTAATATACTACTGGATTATTAGAAGTTGTGTTCTTCCAACTGCATTATACGTTTTTACTCATTACCCTATTCTCGTATTTCTTAGTACAAATATGCTAGGAGTTACATTTTCTTAAGAAAATAGCCACAAGATGAGAAGTCACTAAGGAGGAATTCTGAAGAGTATCTGCATGTACAAAATGAAGTGATAAATATATATGAAAGAAGAGTGTAAAATTATAAGAAGTGTATCCAAAATTATCACAATCAACCTTAAAGGAAAATGTGGATAAGTTTAATTGCAGTGGTTATTGATGTAGTTTGCTGAGTACAGATGACAGCTGATAATCTGTTCATGTATTGATGAACTGCAAGATTAGAACAAACTAAAAAAATAACAAGCCCTGTGACAGTGCAAACATCCATTTGAATTTTGTCTATTGGGCTTTTGGTATGTTATTTTTCTGAGTAATGAATGGGGAGCATATGCTCTATTCCAACTCGGCCATGCATGGCCCAGAGGATGCACTAAGGACATAAACAAGATTTCAGAGCCTTTGCCTAATTACACAAATGTGTCTTCAGTAGACTGGACTCTACTATTCTGTTAAGCCTCCTCCAAAGCATAAGGACAGGGATGAAAACTGAGACTTGGCAACATAGTGGGAGGTAGTGAGAAGTTTGCAGAAGACATCCAAGTCTAGATAAGATGTCCTGACACCTCCCTTTCTGCAGCACCAACAGATTGGATGAGCACCTGGACTTAGTTTGCAGCTGCAGCAGGGACTGCATCTCTGTGGACACCCCAGGAGATGCCCACCCAGCACCACAAAAATCCCTCACAGTACGTACAGAAGTGCTAAGGCCAGGCTGGCCCCATGCAGAGATGACATTTCAGTTAAAGACATCACCCAGCAGGACAGATGTGAGCAAGCAGTGCAGATGAAAAGAAGTGCAGTAGTGCTTTCTCCTGCAGCCTGGGGAGGAGTATACCCAAACATGTTTGGGGTACTACCAACAATCAATTGTTCTAGACCCTGTTTGGGGGTGTATTTTACTTCCTTTTTAAATGGTTTCACACTCTGCTGCTGTGCTTTCCCAAACTAATACTGTGTTCCAGTTCCGTTTAATGAAACTCTTTGTTTTGTTCTGAAACTTTTGGTTGCAAGTGGGAAATTATTGTCCACAGAGTGATCCCAGGAAAACATTTGTTTCTCCTGGTTTGGGGGGGTAAGGGTATTGATCTGTTTTTAATGCCATCATTTAAGAACTCTGACTTCTGAACATGGCACTTGCTGCTATTGAAAACTCCTGACAGAGCATTCAAAATACTATATATGCTAGAAAAAAATATCTCCAGTAAATAAAGTGGTAGTAACTCAGTATTGTAGTCATTAGTAATCTAATTAGAAATCATTAGAAATCTAAAAGAGTAAGTTTTTCAGCAAACCTGAAGAAGGCTTCCAGAGTTAATGAATGATTCAATCCATAGCTGGCCTGAAAGACAAGTATTGAATACACTTGTTTAAAATATGAGTACCGTCAGACTTTGGCCAGGAGGAAATTCTAATCAATATTCTTCATTTAATTGTCACTGAAAGAAGTCTGCATGGAATATGAAGCTTCTGGCAACACTTGTGTGACCCCTCTTACAAGTGAATGCTGCTTTTACATATGGCTAAACATTTCTGAATTTGGGATTATTTTTTTTTCAGAATGTTTCCCTCACAGCATAATTAACTGTTCCAAGTTTCAGATTTGAAATTAACACACTTGACCAGAGACAGGTTATTAGTTGCTTCTTATAGAGTGTAAATGAGAAACTTTCACAGTTCCAGTGTAAAAATAAAAACAAAACCTGGCCAGATCTATGGGTTTATCCAGCTATCAAAATGAAACTTCAGTGATGGTATATTTTCTTCTGAAACCATGACATGCTTCTTTAAAAGAGCTCAGATTTTCTTTGCAAATGGAACAGACCAAGGATCTGTAACAAGCATCCAATATTCTGTTATTCATCTGTATCAATGCCAAGAGTAAAAGGGGAGGAACTGTTATTTAAAAGTCTGTGGAGACAGTACTTGGTTATTTTCTTTAACTCAGTGATTAATCTGCTTTTAATATATGTGGAGAACAAAGCAGTTCAGACCATTGCACTTTCTAAACAGAATGTATGAAGACAGGCAATTCATCATGCACTTGAATAAGGTGCTTTTAGGCAATACTTGTCTAGCACACCAGCTCTTCCACTTGCAATCCTTGCATTGTGAACAACTCCAGATATCTACCACTCTGAAGAACTGTTTCCTCATCAGTGTGGAGATGACAGGTTATTCACTTTATTTATTTTTACATCATGGATTACACAAGTAGCGAGTTAATCACAATGGAAAATATGTGAGATTAAAGAAGAGACACGAAGGCTCCTTGGGGTACATAGTTGTCCCTTTTGCCCATTTAAAACCTTCATCCATCTGCGCTTGAGTAGTGTGGTGCACCGGGTTGACCTTGGGTGGTGCATGATTCCTCCTGCTCTGCATTCTCATGGTCGGGGCAGCCGCATTTTGAAAAAGGCTCATCCTAAAGTTAGAGGAGATAGTCCTTCTACAGCAAATTCAGTTGCAGTGTTTGATAGCTTGTCTTCAACCTTGGCATGTCACAATGGTGCTAATCTGCAGGACCCATGGGTAAGATCTCCGTGTTGTGTGGCTGGATTCAGTAGTTCAGATATGACTTTAAATAATATTTATTGTATGATTGGCCTGCAATGCTAGGCGTTTTTTTTCCTTATTTTTCCAAAAGGGTCAGAGACATTAGGCAATCCCAGTCTGCCCTTCAGGCAGGGTTGCACCCATCTAGCAAGTGCCTGATTTTGTCTGATTGTGCAGTGGTGTTGAGAGCCCAGCAGGAATGTGGGAGTCCTGGCTTCAGTTTCTGTCTGTGCTTGACGATTGAACCCACATCCCCTGGTGGCTTGTAGGTATTTAGGATGGAGATATTCCAAATATTAATTGGATGCAGAAACTGGAAGCCAGAATTCCCTTCTCCCAGGTGAATGCTGAATCAAGCCAGGTGCTGGAGCGATATTTGTTCTTACTTTCTGCCCTTATCTATGGCTTCATAGTTAGGATGTAAGAGCAAATTATACGCATGTGATTTGTCAGTTTATTTGAGGAAACAAATAGTTTCACTTGAGTGGAAAAATTTTATGCTGATTTTCACTGAATCGATCAGTGCTGCGGGTTTTATTGTGCTTTTCACTATCTACAAACATGTTACCAACTTCCATCACAAGCCAAGAGCACTGCAGTGTTTCTCATCTTTATGACTTGACAGTGCACATTAAGAGAGAGGGGTTCTGCCATGTGATTTTTTCCTCTTCCACAAAATGCAGCCTGCAAAATACAGCTATTTTATGTTAGGAACATATGCAAAAGAGATTACATAAGTAGCTAACGTAGCAAGTTTTAAAATTGAACAGAAGCCTTTTAAGCTGAATATTTGGTTTGGTTTGTTTTTGTTTTTTTTTAATGTAACAAGCAAATTCATACTTCTAGTCATTAGTCCATAAATAATAACTAAACATAAGCATGTCTCTACCATTTTGGAATGCTCCAGTATTGCTTTTTGCTTTGAATTCTTTTACCAATATACTCTTCAGTAGTAGACAAGCAATATTGATAATTATATATACATATATTTGCCATTCAGAGCTGGCAAATGTACATATGGTGCATAAATTCTCTCACAACTGTAGTGATGTTTGTATTTGCAGAAGTAAGGGATATGAGTAAGAAAAAAGTAAGGAGTACATTATGGAATTGAAATTACAGGAAATTTTGGGGCAGTTATGCTGCAGTTATTCAAGTTGTAATTTGATGTTAGCATCTGTGCTGTGTTTTATGTTTATCTTCAACTTCTTAACATTAATTTTGCCTTGACTAAATGCAGTATACAGTACAAATAAAATCTCTACTACAACTATCAAAGTAAATAGGCATAATCCATTGCCTCAGCATCTCAGGGGTATTATATCATCTTTTTCTGTTAAACAGAGTTAACATTCACCTTGCGCATGTTTCCTCACCACATATAATAAGGACCCATTCTCAGACTTATGTGGCTTTATTGGTAGCATTTTA
Organism: Rhinoptilus africanus; assembly: GCA_013400135.1. NCBI lineage: Eukaryota > Metazoa > Chordata > Aves > Charadriiformes > Glareolidae > Rhinoptilus > Rhinoptilus africanus. The sequence goes on from VXBO01014273.1 coordinate 21,204, forward strand.
GTGCCAAAATTCTGTATATTATTTCTGATGCTGGAATAAAATGGATGTGCTTCTGATTGCAAATTAGGACAATAGTTTCCAAGCACCCCAGCCTTATCAGTGTGTTGCTCTGTGCACTTCAGAAAAGCTCCCTTCAATACATGATTGGCAGTGAAATTGCAGGGATTTGCAGATATATTTGAATAAACCCATTTCTATGAAGACATAAGGAAGAAATGATCAGAAGTTCAAAGGTCAGAGCTCTCTGTTTATTTTTTTAATGATTTCCAATTCTTACCGAGGTTCCCAGTACCAACATTCTGCTCAGTTATTTGCCCAGCAGTCATCCTATCCATATTTGATATGGGATAATTAGCAACTGGCCTTGAGAAGTGCAGCCCTTTCTACCATCTGCACAATCAATGTTAGAAAGTGTTCTACTTCCTAGAGATAGCCATGCATTTTCTGAGCAGCTCTTGATTTATTAAAAGGGATGATCATGAAAAAAAATGATCATGAAAAGTGTTAAAACTTACAGCCTTCTATTGACAGTGGTTCTGCTTAGCTTCATTAGATGTGATGCTAACATCTGTCCAATGAGATGGAGGCCACTTGCTCATTTCATGTAAGTTCTAATCATCATCAACTGCTAAAGACCCATATATTCATCACATTAAGCAGTGCCAATGATAAAAATGAAAGTATCTGTAGTTCCCTATCAGCCATCCAATTTAATCTTTTATTGCAGTTATCGTATTACAACTTTCTATAATCCTTTGAAAGCAGGCAATAGTAACAGATCTTTGTCCTTTCAAGATGGCAATTTAAGTCTCACTAAGATACCGGCCTGAGATGATGGTGCTAGTTTCACTGGTTGGCATGATGACCAGAGAACACACAAGCTGTGAATGATCAGATTTGTAAATGGTTTGTAAGCACTAGAGATATAAGGACATTCTCCAGCATGGCTTGCCAGTAGTAACAGGTGACATTAACATGAATTTACAATAAATACTAATAAAAATAGACCCATTTTTTGCTGATCAGTGACATGTAAAATGATGCCTCATTCCTCCTTTCCGTTAAAAAGAACCAGTAGTGCCTAAACTCCTCTGTATATAGCAACTTACATCATATCTTGTTATCCAGTAGAATAGTAGTTTTAAGAACAACAACTATTTATTTCTTTCATTTCTGGTAAGACCTTTTCCTTTCTCCTAAGGGAGTTTATACTATGATGAATAATAGGAGAGAGATAAATGGTATTAAAACCATGTCAACCACAGCTAAACAAGTACCTTTATCAAAAAGAGAGACCACTCCTGAAACCTTAAAGGGATATTATTTTTCACAAGGCAACTCTAGGAAAGTCCTAGAAAACTCTCCTACTATTAAATTACTATGTCCATTCAGCATGCATGCATACCAAATGGGAATTTATGCTGTGTTAGACAATAATGCACTTATACAATTTTTAGCTGAATAGAAACAATGATCTTAATAAGCATATTAAATTGGAAGACACTATCTAATGATGTACATTCTATTTCAGTACTAACAAAGTGAATTACATGCTAAAGGTTTGCTGTCAAATTGAAACCTAGTCAGTCCATAAAAATGACTTAATAACAGGTTCCTGTAGTGCAGTATTCTTGCATCTCCCTTTAACTACTGCGGTTTTAAAATCCATTTTTTCTCATCTCATTTGCAAAAATGTTTCTCTCTCTTTTTAGCATTATGAAAAGTGAAAGGGGTACAAGTAAGTAGGAGAGATGGCAAAACCTGCCACATATGATGTGCCACATAAACTGGTCATATTAAAGTCAGTAGGAAAACACTAATAAGCAGGAATTCTCACAGCCTCATACACAATAAAGATATTGAAAATAGACAATAGCATTGTTACTACTATATGTCTCCCAAAGTAAATATATTATTTTAAAAGGGAAGTAGATGTTTTTTAAATAGATGGTTAATCTTTAATTATTTAGAAAAATATTATCAGTTTATTATCAGTTAAAATGTGTTGAAGTAAGTGGGATCATTTACTATGGAGAAGCCTTTGAAAAAAAAAGTAGCTTTTTAATTTTTTTTTTCTAAGAGGATTCTCTGTGGCTGTATTGAGTAATTTTTCCATGTACTTAATCACTGTATTGTGTGATTCCTGCTCTACCTTTCCTTCTCTAGGCAAAATATAATCTTGGAACCAAGCTCCATAATTTCGATATGCATATAATTTTAAGTAGTTGATGAATCCAGCATGCAATGGTAAACAGCAGGGAGGGGCTCAATGGAAACTCATTTGTTAGTTTTCCCACTTGGAGGCTGTTATTTCTATAAATTACTGATATTGGACACTGTAGGAGTGCCCTTTTTCATATACACTGAAGTACTTCACTGGCCCCAGGAGTCACTAAGACTAGTGGATTTTAATAGTTATAGATCTTAAATGGAGGGTTAGAAATTGTTTCTTTTCATTACAATTACAACAAGGAATTAACCCCAAGGGTATCCACTTAATTTCATAATATATAGACTGGAACGCTAATAATGTGGCTCTTCTAAAATGTAATAAAGAAGCAACTGCCCCTTGGCTCCCTGGGGTAGATTTTTGTAAAATGTATTGCAAAAAATGTAACACAAAGAAGATTTTGCGTTAACAAGCTTTGTAATGTCACTAGCTCCAGTGCTCAAAGTGCTCCGAAGCTCATAGACCCCAAGTATTGGCCCTAATTTTACAGCAGGAACTTAGTACCAGCACTTCCTCTCCTATCGCTTCACTGGTACAAGGAAAACAGTGATAGAAAGAGTGGAGGGTGATTTACAATTAAGCACATAAAGAAGTGAAATAGCAGAGGGAGGAAGAAGGAGTACAGTAGTGCAAAGTAATTGCTTCCTTCAAGGTCCACTTGGACCTATCCTCTGGACAAATTTCCTGTGTTATTTTAATCTTCTATGCCCTATTGCAAAACAAGCCTTGGCCTTACAATTGGCAGCAAATGAACTCCAGTACATTTGCTGTTCCATTTGCACTTGTGAGTAGCAAAGTAGCCTCTGACCTCTCAGTCATTATGGATGGTGACTGTAGAACAAATTCCTGGCCAAGGTCTTAAATCCTGGATCAGGCTGTGGTTTTAAATCCAGGTTAAAGACATTTCTATTTGCTGATGATTTTAATGGGGTCTGACCAGATGCAGCATCCTGGGAAAGCTTTGCAGCAGAGACATCAAAAAAAGAAGTACACTAGCAGTGCCTTTTCTATACTGAAAAAAAATACAGTTAGAGAAAAATCCATTTTGTTTTGGTTTGATTTTTAATGGTAATGCTTCCAGGCATTTCTAACAGAGGTTCTAAGGTTGTTGCTTCTTAGGGAAAAATCATTAGGGAAGAAACTTTTGCCATTGTTTTTTAATTGTCCATTATATGCCCAGAATTCTGTGTGCCTACTTATGTTGCATATATTTCGTATGTAGCAGCAAATTTAAATAATTTACCTGACTATTCATGGGTATGAGCAGATGCTCAGCTGATGTGTTTGTAACCATTCCCTAAAATCAGATTCCCCCAGAGTTATTCAACTGAGAATTTTACTTGTAATTTCTGGATTGTACACATTTATTGGACTGCTACTCCCAAATGCTGGGAATCCAAAATAATGATCTCTAAACTAACTTTTCTAGATAAACTGGTAGTTCCCATTTAATTTATGTAAAATTTTCTATAAAGATGCAGAAGCACCTGTCTTTAACAAAAGTTACAATTGCTAACTGTTCAGAGATGTGCCAAGGCAAGAGAGAATAGGTGTCTAGAGGGCTGCCAAGAAAAGGAATGGAAACAGAATAAGTGAGATAGCACTTTGTTCACCAAGACAGTACATGGCAATACGTACAAGCAGAGGTGGGAATGCTAAGCACCACATATGCCTAGGATTGCCACTGTATGGGTCAGGAAGGAGAAGGCATAGCAGGGACTATTTGAAAGGCTGGGAGATCAGATCAGAAAGATCACAGAATCACAGAATGGTTGAGGTTGGAAGGGCCTTCTGGAGGTCATTTTGTCCAACCCCCGTGCTGAAGTAGGGCTACCTAATGCCAGTTTCCCAGGTCTGTGTTCAGACAGCTTTTTAATATCTCCAAGGAGGGAGACCCCACAACCTCCCTGAACAACCTGTGCCACTGCTCAGTCACTCTCACAGTAAAAAAATGTTTCCTGATGTTCAGATGGCACCTCCCATGTTTCAGTTTGTGCTCATTGCCTCTTGTCCCCTCACTGGGCACCACTGAAAAGAGCATGGCTCAGTCTTCTATGCACTCTCCCTTCAGATATTTATACACACTGATGAGGTCCCACCCTTCTCTTCTCCAGGCTGAACAGTCCCACCTCTCTCAGCCTTTCCTCGTAGGAGAGATGCACTAGTTCCTTAGTCATCATGGCCCTTCTCTCCAGTGTGTTCATGTCTTGCTTATACTGGGATGCTCTCCTGGTTCCGGCGGGGACTGGGTTAACTCTCCCCGGCTTGGGGGTATCAGTATTCCATCCCATGGGAGCCACGCCCTCCCTGAGCTGCCGGGAGGGGGCAGGAAGTCCCCGCTTGGAGCGGGCGGGGGCGGCCCAGGGGCGGTCGGTGAGCGGCGGTTCCCTAACCGTGTTTGTATATTCCTCTGTCCTTGCTAGTGTTGTTGGGTTTGTGTTACCTTTGCTGTTCTATTAAATTGCCGTTGTCTCAACCCACGAGTTCTGCCCTTTTCTCGTGCTTCTCATTCTGCGAAGGCCCGGAGCCAGGGACACGTGGTTCTTTGTTGCCGGCTGAGGCCAAACCATGACAGATGCCCAGAACTGGACACAGTGCTCCAGGTTTGTCCTCAGCAGTGCTGAGTAGAAGGGAAGGACCACCCCCCTCGACCTGCTGGTAGTGCTTTGCCGAATGCAGCCCAGGATACCATTAGCCTCTGCAGCTGGCATTTTCAACTGCAGTGAAGTACAGAGGGTTGCTCTCTTCTGTGGTGAGTTTGTGCAGTTTTAAGCCTTCACCCACTTTTTTTTTGGTTTTTCTTTTTCCATTCCTGTTTTCCATGGATAGTAACCTCAAAATTTTGACTGATAAACTCCATCTTTAAGAAAAAAATAAGCACAAAATAAACTAGGAGAAAATCTAAATTCCTAAGTCTTGCCAGCTGGTTTCAGTTAATTTTATTTTACTCGTATTACATTTGTCATTTCTGGGCCTTTTTTTTTATTTATTGGCATTAAATGAAAATGGGGGAAAAGATTTACATAAGATAATTTACATTTTAACAACTTTCATCACCTTCTTCAGGTTGCAATGTTAACGTTCTTGAATGTATCCTGAAGCCAGTTTACTCAATAAGAACAACAACAAGAGTAAAAATGTCAAGGAAGAACATGAGACGCAGAATAGAAGTTCAGCACGTAACCGAGTTAGAACCCGAAGGCTGAAATAGTCTCTGAAGAGAAAAGTTTCAGGATTAAAGGAAATGTTTGCAGCCATTTCTCCCACTCATGAGTAATTACTCATATGCAATTGAGGAATAATTGCAATTGAAATCACATGGCTGATTTCAGCACTCAGCATTATGATCGTGGATCATAATCTGGATTTTAATCAAGGACAAATTAAAAAATAAAATGCTATGAATCTCTTAAAGAACTATTTTTGTAAGTGATAAGTCAGAGTTGTTTCACTAGGTCAAGTTGAAATTGTAGGTATGTTAGGAATTAGATTGGAGATCTTAGTGTAAGGCATCCATATCCTTTCTTCATATGAAAGCACCCATGCCAAGTTTCTTCCATTTCTTCCATCTATTCTCAAGTGATACAAGAGCAAGTAATTTCAAGGGAAATCTGTGTTATAGCAAGATAACAAATGTGATGTACTTCAGAAACTGTATTATCTCCTTCAACCAGATACAAACATAGATACTATAGGTTAGGTGCCGATTTGTTTCACACAGATGACATGCTGTAAATCACTCCTGATGTATTGCCATGTATCTAGTCATATTGTACCCAGCCTCTGCGACCCTAGAATAGATTCATTTGTAATGTAAGAAATGTGTGTTAAAACATATACTATAAAAACCAGAAGTACCACACTTGAAAGCTGGAAGCGGAAATCTGAAGAACACTATTCCTTTTTCACAGCTGTTGCAATTTTTGCCTTTTTTGTACTGCCCCCATCTAGTGATAGCTAAGTTTATGATTTTTTTTTCCAGTAAGGGTGATTTCTGTCTATAGGCACCAGATATTCTGTAGCCTTTATTCTAAAACCTCCATTCTTTTTAAATAAAATAGGGATGCATACCCTTTATTACAGCATGAATATGTTACTTGTCCATTTCATAGGTTTTTGAAAAGGCATTAAAAAAAAGTCATCATAAAAACTAAGGTCATATTTATGTAAATAATTGTTTTTGAGAAACTGTCTGTAAAGGTTTTTTTATTTTTTGAAAGAATAAGACCAATTGTGCACGGTCTGAATTTTAGCGGATCTCCCTGTGTTGTGGAGAGTATGAGACAGCTCTAGACTCCTGCCTGCAGAAAGACCAATATACAGATGATGAAAAGCAAAACTGATTTGGAATCTAAAGGAAGGCAAGGAAGGGAAGAATGTTTAAAATACTAGAATCTGTGATGCTTTCCAACAGGTTAAGTCTTGAAAATGCCTCATCATAAACTCCCACAGGGACCCCAGGTCAAAGTAATAGGATTTTTGTTGGAGTGCATAGTTGTCTGACTGTATGTGAAACTAAAGTTTCTATGCTACTGAGAGACCTCAGCAGAGAAATTACAGTCCCAGGTACTTACCTACCGTGGACCAAACAGAAAACTGTTTGCAGCTCATATTGACTTCAGTCACAGGTATGAGCAGCCAATACTTTGGAAAATGCAAACCCACAATGTGCAAGCAAGGACGCCTGTTTCCTAAGTAGCACTTTTGGAGCAGATACAAGTGAGAAAACTCAGACAGAAAATAGAAGTTTTTTCTAAAATGGTTATCAGCAGAAAAGAGAGAATGCCCTTTTCTAGTCGTAAGTGGTCAGCTTCAGTCACATAAACCGTAGCATTCCATCCATAAAATGCCATGGTGTTTCCAGTCAACATGGGGGTAATGTTGAATGCATAGATGGAGATGGGGATGGCTGAAGGGATATGGGGATATAGAAGCGTGTTTGGGATCCTGAAATTACTGGAGAGAAGAGGCTAGGCAAACTGATTGCAATTAGTAATTTAGCACTGCTTTATTTATTTAAATTCTAGATCTTTCAAGACCCTATTGGGACACCTTTTTTCCTCCTAGATGGAGTCCTAGAGGTAGGCTCTGGAAATTCTACTCTAGGTTGCTGTTAGTATGAGCTAAAGAGCACTCCAGACTTGCATTGGATTCAGTTAAAAGCGTGGAGTGTGAACCTCAGGTAAATGCCTGGTATGTGTATGAACAAATGTGTATATATATGCATATATATATATATATATACATATGTATCACAGCCTTCCAGTGTTAAGTGAATGAAGTTGTGTGACCTTCTGTGTCTACCTACTTGTCCAGCTCAAAGCTGAAGCAGAATACAAAGTCACAGGTAATCAAAGAACTGAGCTCCCTTTTCAGCTCTGTTTAATTATTAAAAGAAGTTTCTACCTAACTTGTTTTCAGTAATATAATCCATGACACTGTAGATTAAAATGAATAGTTTGTTGGTTAGGACTGAAAAATGTAACCGGACATTTGAACATTCCTAGAAATGACTGAATTCTTATGCAGTACTTCACCAGATGAAGTAACTATTCAGAGGTGATGTTTCAACTGCAATATGCTTATGCCTGAAATCTCAGTAAGATGCCATACAGGATAGTAAAGGTCTAACCTCTTAATATCGATTATCTCAAAGAAATGGACAATGAAATAATATGCTTTTCTAGAAATAGTATTCTAGCTCTTACACTAAAAATGGATGTACTAGCACAATGCCTGTCTGTCTTTACCTTGTGCAGTAGCAGATTTCACAGAATAAGATAAATATTCGAGCAGTAAATGAATTTCTGGATAGGAAGAAATTCATGGGACCCTTGTTCATTTGGCTGACAACAGGAATGCCACTTTATCAGCTGTTAGAATAGTGAATTGAATTCTCAAGCTCCTTTCAGAAAACATCGGAAAACATAAACCATCCATTAGAAACCACCTCAAAAGCAATGGAAAGTAATTGGTGAACCAGCCAGACCTCAGAAGCATATCCCATAAACATATTTGTCAGAATACCTATTTTAGCCTCCAAGTAAAATTCTGTCTGAACTGATGACTATCTGATCTGCTGTACAAGTCTGCCTGTACCCTACAACTCTAGTGGGGGAAAGCCATGTAAGGTTTTGCATAGGGGAAATTCAGCAGTGCCTTTCACCACTTGGTGTTCAGGGTGTCTTGGATAAAAAGCAGCACAGATTCAGTTCCTAATTTCTGGCTTTTTGAGTGAGTAGGAGGACCGTGGTAACTGGTTTAAGGGACTATTGGACTGGATCTGCTCCCTGTTGTGAGAAACACTCCTTATCCAATAACCATGGCTCAGGCAGGAATTAACTCAGACTCTGTTCAGGGAGTTTGTATGTGATAACTGGTATTCAGCAAGTCTGCTAAAAAGGACTGCGGAAATACTTGTCGTGATCTTTTCATAATTTTTTTTTTTTTAAGTTAATTTGATTTATGAATCTGAAAAGTTCTTCTGTGTCTCCTGGTTATCAAGGAACCAAAAAAATATAGTGCACTTTGTAACTGAACTTTTAGCTGCACCAAGTTATTATTAGTGTGGAGGGGCATGTGTTGAGAATAGGGACAGCTTTTGAGAAGTGAGGGAAGCTTTTTTTTTTTTTTTTAATGGGGCATGCTGTCTTGTTTATCTCTGACTATTTCAAATGTATTCTATTCTTTTAGTAAATCATACTCCTTTTTATTAAGAAAATACAAGTGGGCACTTGTTGCTTTCACAATACCTGTAGAATACACTAAAGTTCACTTGAGAAAAAAATCATTCTGCTTCCATCCCAAAAATATACCTTACTGAGAGCTGTAAATAGACTACACTCTCATCTTCAAATTTGCAAAGCAAGGCTGTGCCACTGTTCTCAGTAAAAGGCAATGTGCAGTTGAACTTATGTCTCTGGGGAGATATAACTGTCCAGAAGAACGAAGGTACACCAAGGTCTAGGGTGTAAGTGGGTACAAAATTCATTCTGATTTAAGCAACTTAATTATGACTTTATTTTGGGGGACCCAGTAAAGTTTGTGCAGAGCATTCTTTTTTATTATGAGGAGGGAAATGGTCTGATCTGAGCCAAGACATTTTTCATGGTCTTTTACTTGCCTTGAGCAGACTGATGAGCAACAGACAGCTGCGCTCAGAGACAGAGAGTGTGGCTCAGCCTTACTTTGTGGATGCACAAAAGAACAGCTTAGTGCTTGAAATTTCCAGCCAAACTGGGTCTCTACACTTTAACTGTTATAAAATATACTTTTCTGCACCAAATAAACCCTTTTACTTGAAGAAATTCACCACAGGAAGTGGTAATGCCATGTCTATTTAAACCTGCATATAATTCTTTTCCGTATTAGCATTAAGATACTGGTTAAAAGACTTGCAGAGCCTCTGGTGTCCAGATTGTTTCCTTTGTTGTTGCTCAAGACCCTAGAGAAAATATGAGTAGGGGTAGCTAAACTAATGTCAGTAATAATCCTAAGTCTCTGTGGTTACTTGTGAGCAGGTACAGGACACTTAAAAGCTGCAGAACTGGTGAGAGTATTATATGTGAAACAGAAAAGTGGTGGCATTATCCTGGTCAGATGCAGTCTCTTATGTGCTGTACATGCAAACAATCTTACCAGTATTCACTGTTGGAGGAGGTATTGTTGATTAATATTGAAAAATGTTCAAAATCATAAAAGTGTGTTTAAAATCATAAAGTCATGCATGAAGTTTCTTGTTTCATTGTTCTGGACTTGAAGCACTAGAGAAATAGATTTTCTGGTGGAAAAATTAGATGTGTGCAGCATTCAACTGCTTTCAAGGTTGGAGAGCTGTTGAATTGGGTAGGTGGACTTCAGTTTTACATGAAGGGGTCTGTGGGAGTTAAGCAGTCATGACTGTGCTGTCATGAATTTATAATCAGAGAGTTGTGCTAATGAACCTTTTCTGCTTCCACTAACTAAACTACCTAATACATTCTACTGCCACGCATAATGTAGATGCACTTCAGTATTTTTATATCTAGTTCTGGATATCTGCCTCTTACTAATTTCCCACTAGAAACCTCTCTTTGAAGTTCAGACATTTAAATACCTTAAATTACCTGACTATTGATGAATCAAAACCAGATATAACAGAAGTTGCTGCACAGGAGGCATGTTTCTGAAAAACAAGCTAGTATTTTCATTGTGTGTGAACAGGGGACCAACATAACATGTTGACAGTGACACTAAATGTGCTACCCAACCTCTTTGTGTCTGTTCAGTAGTCCGCAAAATTATTATGATGATACCTATTATACACAACTGTTGAATTAATTCATTAATGTTTGCAAAGAACTTTGAGATCCTCTAGCAGAAAGTGCTACACAGTAGCTAAGTGTTAATTTATTATTCTTTATTATCAGATTCAATAGGACATGTAGTATAAACCTTTAAAAAAGCAAACAAAAAGCTAATCAGGAGTCTCTTATTCACTCTGTCAAAGCTGGTAATGACCAAATAGTCTTGTTTGTGGAAGTACAAAAAAAAATAACCCATGCTACTTGGTATGTTGAAGCAGCAATTAGCACACATTGTAGGGAGAAGAAGTGGAGCTAGACCAGAAATGAGCCTTGATGAGCCTAATTGCCTTTAATTATCCCTAAATATTTTCTTGTTGTATGTCTTACTAAGGCAGAAGAAACCCTGTAGCTCTAAAAGGAAATAAAGCTTGGTTTTGTTTTCGTCCTCTAAAGAGGGACATAATAGCCACCATGGAAACATGTTCTTAATCAATGACATTAAACTCCTGGCTGCTCT
>VXBO01014273.1:42113-215647 GCA_013400135.1 Rhinoptilus africanus
TGAGGGAACTGGGGTTGTGTAGCCTGGAGAAGAGGAGGCTGAGGGGAGACCTCATCACCCTCTACAACTACCTGAAAGGAGGTTGTAGAGAGATGGGGGCTGACCTCTTCTCCCTGGGGACAAGGGATAGGACAAGAGCAAACGGGTTCAAGTTATGTCAGGGCAGGTTTAGATTGGATATCAGGAAATATTTTTACACTGAAAGGATTATTAAACATTGGAATAGGCTGCCCAGGGAGGTGGTGGATTCACCATTCCTGGAGGTGTTTAATAAAAGGGTAGATTAGGTGCTCAGGGACATGGTTTAGAAGGGGTTTTTGTCAGGGCAGGTTAATGGTTGGACTTGATGATCTTAAAGGTCCCTTCCAACCTCACCGATTCTATGATTCTATGATTCTAATCATTAAAAACCTCTACAAGGTTGATGTTAGGTAGTTGCCAGATTATCTTCCTCAATCTGAGCCAAGTAATTATAATTTCTAATTAATAGTGCCACAGTATTGTAGCAGGACTATAATAATGAATCAGGCAGGAATTTGGCCAATAGCTTTATATTAAAAATATTTAGCTACTTAAAGGCACCTTTTAAAATGTACCTCTTTCATTTTGGCATTCTCCCAAAATCTCAGTCAGAGAGCCTTTTGCAGCCTGTCAGAAGGTTTTGTTTATTTTAGACTAAAGAACAGTTAGACAAGCTTTGTATTATTCTTTATGTATAGAATGACAATTTAGGGGAGACTTTCTTTTCCAGGGAAGTTTTCCAGGGAAGGACATGGTTTGTGTTAGCATTGTCAGTAGTGTAGTTGGAACACACCTTACAAATGCATATTTTAATTTTGCAACTTCATTTTACGAGTATTAACTTGAAAAGCATATATGGATATTAGTTTCATGCAGCTGTTGTGAAGTGCATTCTCAACAACATCAATATAACAAATATTCCTAGGTAGCCCCTTTTCAAAGTTGAACTGGAACTTGGATTCACAAAAGTAAACAGAAGCTTTTGCAATATTGACACTAATGGACTATTTTTATTAAAAATTTGACAGGATTGGTTTATTTTTAAATATACAAAATTAGCTACAATAAAGATTTCCACCAGCTCTTTGTTCTTCACACTACGGAAGGAGGATTTATTTTAGATCCCTCCTTCAGTGTCATTATGTCTTCATGCTGAAATCTCTCAGTGGACAAATACTTGTGCTAATTTTAGGCTGTCATTAAAATTCTCATCCTCCTTAGTCAACACACTCCAATTCTTTGGTTTGGGCTATTTTTTTTTTCCAAATTTTTATTACTCTTTCTTATTTTGTAATTTTTACTTCTCTGTTGTCATCCTGCTTCCTTTTAGTCAATTTTTATTTTCCAGGGGTTCATGTTATGTTCATTGTGTTCACTGGCCTTTTCTCATGTAACGTTGCAGCCACAGTGAATAACCTTAGAGGACAGGCCTCTCAGAGTCCTGTCCTTTCCTCGGCTAAATTTTAAGCTATTTGGGGAAAAGAATGGTGGCTGTTTGGTTTACATTTTGGTTTCTCCTGAGTGCAGATGACCCATTGTAAGAGAAAGCAATGAGCCATGCCCTGTTTCTGAGCACTGCAGAAGTCAGTGTACGAAAATGAACAAACTGATTCTCTGTCCTTCACTATGATTTGTACTATCCCACCCTTTATTGAATTAAATGTGTTAATAAAGGACTTCTATAGCAGCTAAGAAGGAGTTGTCTGTCATTTGTCAATTAATTACCCATGAAAACTGATGTTACATAGTAGTAGTAATCGTACCCATGGTGTTAGGCATATGCTACATAAAAATGCAGTCACCTTGAAATAATATGGGCAAATCAGCTTGTAACCTACAAAATACTATTAATAATGTCGTCCTAAGTACTGCAGGACTGAAATTTGTCTCTGTGTGGTCTATGGATATATTGTGGAATATCTAATTTTTGATTCAAGTTTGATCATATCAGCTGAGCTACCTTTACGCCTAAAAATCAGGGATTTCTCTCTCACCAGATCTTACATGCATGAAGTTTAATATTTCTTTGGCAAGGGCAGGGAGGGGAGGGTTTGTGGCAAACGGGTGGTAGAAAACCAAGTTGTAAGGCAAGTTAAAGATACATTGGTCGAACTTGCATTGACTTCAGTGGGTAATTTCTACAGCAGTAGCATGAAGGCCCTGATGTGATACTGTCCTCATTGCTATTCTCTTAAAATCAGGATAATACAGGGTCATCTGCAGCCTTTTTATTGCTGGGGGAGAAAAGGGTCTATGCAGCTGCTTGGTTACAAGTGGTATTATGTGCTTCAAGTCATTTGTTCTGCATTAGGCACTGCTTCTGCAGGAGCTCAGAAAGAAAAAGTACATTTCTGCCTGGAAATACGTACCTGGGTTTGCTCCTGGCTCTGAATGAATGACAAAACTTGGAAAGAAAGTAGCTATGGGATACAAGTATGGCTTAGAGGTTGTATAAAATCTGCTGATATGCCTACCTTCTCCCCTTACAGTCCCGATTACTGAAAGTATTCTTGAACCCCACTATGTTAATGTCATTTAGCCCTCCCGCAGTGCCGTGAGACACCAGACTGCTGGCACTTTTTGGCAAAGTCATTGACTCAATAAATTTTTCTTGTTACGCGGAGTGGAACAGACCCTGAGATTGTTCATACTTTGTTGCTGGAGTGTCAGACAATGAATGCAAATAATAGCACATCCTTGTTTGTTTTTATATTAGAATTTAGGCATGCTAATTAGGTTGGTAACGTCTATTGTCTTTTCTCTTCCTATAGAGAAAGATGTAGTCACTTCCGACAAAGCTTACAGTCAACATTTGTAAATGGGGTATAACAAGTGAGTAGTAAATAAGAACACAAAGAGGTTGAAGGAGTAATGACAATATGATGACCTAAAGCCTGTTTAAATCAAAAGCAATATGTTCATTAACTACAATTGTCTTTGGAGTCTAGAAAGATGATGCAAGAAAAAAACCTGATGACGCTTCATTTTATATATCAACTTACATAAGCTTTCAATAGGCTTTGAGCAGAAAATACAGTGAGTGACTTGGGAAGGGAGCTGACTTTTGGTTTAATTAGATTACTATGAAGTTATTCATTGTGGTGTCTGACATGCCTAGGTAAAAGGTTTTCATTATCCCTCCCTACACCGCCCCCCCCCCAGTAAAAAAAACCTTAATATGAATGCAGTAGTATAAGCCACAATATATTTGTAGTTTATAATATTCCTCTCTCTAGCTTTAACCTTATGGCTTAATAAATGAAAAATAACATGCACCAAATTGCAAAAATTATGCACTGGCATTCATTTCAGAGTCAGAGCTATTTGGATGCAGCTATAAATGTACCAGTTGTGCCAATAACTATACAATACATTTATTCTAGCTTTATTGTTGGAACATTTTGCACTTCAAGTATATTATACGCTTCTGATCATATGCTGTGCACTGTGTACTCTTTGTAATTATGGCAATCTGACTAGTTGCTAAAGTTGAAAAAAGTAACTGCCTCTAGAAATCTGGAAAAGTGAATTTATTAATACATTTCATTACGTAAGAGAGCACTGTCAAAGTTTCCATTTTATGTCCAGTCAGAGATATGCTAAAATGCTGCCCTTTGAAAAAAATGTTTTCTTATTACTTCAGTTACACTGGCAAAGATTCACTTCAGATTTTATTCCGAAGTCACATAGGTGTCCCATGTCGAAATCTGGGCTGTAAATGGTGCTACCTCTCTGCAGTAGAACAGACAGTAGCCTCTGGAAGCAAATCAACATAAGGAGAAGTCAGGTCAGGGTATAGCTAAAGATTATGTTGTCTGGAATGTGAAATAAGACACTGACACCCTTTTTTTTTAATAAGCTGTAGCAGAAAAGTTCTCAGATAGGATATCTGTTACATAAAACTTCAAATCTGGGGCATTAGCTGAAGGAAGCATCTCTGTTGGGAGACTCATTCCCAAACCAGGTGGTCATTTCGTGTCAGGGCCCGGGAGGGTGGCACTGGCAGTGCATACTGGGCACCAGTGCTGCTGTAATTGTCTTGTTCTGCCTTGAACTGAGGCATCCACTGTTCAGTCCTTTCTAGCTGACTCAAAGCAGGGACTTCAACCCCAAGCTCCCGAAAGAGGGACTGCCTTTATTTTCCTGTTGTATTTCCATCTCTGTAAGAAGCATTCAGCTGGACTGGGGGAAGTGAACAACTGCTTTTTTGCTCTGGATACTGCTTTACGAATACAGATTTTAAGTCCCTACTGACACGGTTTATCTGTTTTTCAGATAGCCAGATGGAAGCACAAGCTCCTCTGAAGACAAATGGCATGTCAGTGGCCAGTTGCAGGAAAGATAAAGGATTCCAAAAGCTGTGAATATTGCAGTCAACTATCCAGGGCTTATTCAATATCTTTTTATTCCAGCTTCTTTCATGACTTCAGTCTTTGCTAGTCAGAATATAAGTGGTTCAGTTGAATACATTCCCAGAAGTATGATACAATAATTTCTGCCCTATTCCAATATAGAATGGATTACCTATATGTCTTACTTGCCATCCTACTCTTCTATTTCTATGAAACAAGTCGCCTAGTCAGTGTTTCCCATTTCCTATTTTGATCATCATCTTCTTGTCTCCTTTAAGCTACTGTGAGCAGGAACTGAAGACAAAATGTGTGTTTATTGGTAGTATTTTAAAACAGATGCAATTTCAGTGCTGGACCAACCCTCTGATTAGACAAGTGGAAAAGCTGTGATGCGTACCCTATAAAAATATCAGAACAAAGAAGGAAAAACTATCCTATTAGAGGCAAGCAATATCCAGGAAGTAAAAGAACTTGTGTCAAAAAACAAACAAAAAAATATTCAAGAGTAGAACAGGAGTTCAAAGGTGGCAAAGAAAAGGATCACAGCCCTTTTGGCGAGTAAATACTTTTAGACAGATATTGATCTAGTGGGGGAAAACCAGCGTACACTCTCCATTGTGAAATAGTAGTTATTGGGGGTGATGCACACAGGTATGAGGTTACAGTAGTGAAGAGAAACAAAGCAGTTTTCCATGGTTGGAAAGCATTTTGAAAAATTTAGGTCTTTTTTGTCTTTATTTTTAAAGTCCAGTACCCAAGTCTAAGAATCAAAATACTGAAATGCAAAAAAGACCCTCTTAATGATTCAGAGAAGAAATCATAAACTCGGAGGTCAGCAAAAGTTTTACCATTGATTTAACTAGGGCCAGGGCTTCACTACAGGCTTTGCTGTTATGAACAATAATCTGGTGCTGATGGCAGAACAAAACATGGCAACAAGAAATACGTTGCAAAAGCTCCTGTCTTCTGTTCTCTTCACTTTTCCTCCTGTTGAAGATGTTTACTGTGGCCCAGGGCTGGTCTTGGAGTATGTGGTACCTGTTATTTTCTGCCAGCTGACCTAGTTGACCCAGATTCCTTTACTCATAGGGTCGTTTGGCTAATGGAAGAAGTTGAATATGCATAAATATAAGTAATTGAGTTGATTGTTTCCTAATAGGAAATAATGCACTTAATCTTGTCATTCTGCACCCCTCCCCAAACTGTTCACTTATGCCTTACATGTTGAGAAAAAAGTGATTAAGTAGTGAGCATTGAATTCACAAGTGATGCTACAAGAAGGAGATTGTGGATGTGGAACAGCACTGGCTCTGTGGTAAGGTAATCAAATAGAGGGGATGAAAAATAGAGAGAAGTGGCAGAAGATAGATTGTACCAGACAGCAAACCTCACCCTTTTCCTGTTAACCAGTGCAGTTCTGGAATAATCTCACAGACTTCGATCTAAATACGCTAATTTTGTATTGGCATAAATTGAGTCAAAATTTATTTGGGCAGATCCTGCATGCTCTGCTGCTCTGTGTTGTAACTGAACGCCTGCTCGTGTACGACCTCATAGCGACAATGCAATGACTGTAATAAGCTTTCAGTATTTCAGGAAAAATACTCACAGAGTATCAGGACTCATGCTGTATCAGGAGGCCAGAGCATTTTTCCATAATTCGCAGAAGCCAAGCAGATATCTTCACAATCTCTCAAATGGAGGAGGTACAGAATGAAATTTCTTTCCTTATACTGACATTTTTCAACAGGATGCTTTCAGTAAGTCTTGCTGCCTCTAGTACCCAGGACTCACAAATGTCAGTATACTGAGCAGCTTCACAGCTGTTAAGCTGTTGTTTGTTTGGAGCTGCCACTTTTTTTCTCAATGAGACTATAACCTATTTACTTCATTCTGGGGCACATAGCAGACAGCAGCATGCTGATGCAGCATGTCACATGGGGACACTTTAGATCATTCCTTTGTCCTGTTTTGGAGGATAGCCAGATACTAAATATTTGACATGAAGGACCCCTTCCCCTTACCTGCTTGGGTGTCATCACCATTCATTCGGGAGAAATGCAGCTCTTCTGTAAGCAAGTGGCGCTAGGGGTTTGAAGATGCGTAGGTTTGCTAGGCTGAATGCAACTTTGTACCATGCATGGAGTACATAAATCAATGAAGAAAAGGTCCTTTTCATTTCAGCATTTGCTGATGGGTGTCTTCTTAACTGTGTTCCCTGCTGGTGTTGCTGACTCTTACACAAAGTATTCTGGCTAGTATGCAGACCATTGCAAGAGCAGCCTGTCTTGAAGTGAACAGAGACCTTGAAAGCTATTGAAAGCTATTCCATTCCTGATATATTTAATCAGAAAAATGTGAAACAGATAGGGCTTTCAATATCACATAATGAAATGGGACTTTTTATAGGAAGGAAAAGTTTATATAAATAATAAGTTAACAAGCTTTTAGAACCTCACTAATTGCAACTTGCTGCTGGAAGACTTCCTTCAAATTACTGAAGCTTGTAAATCAGTGTGTAAAGAAGCAAACCAAACAAGGCTAGTGATTTTTGAATGTTTTTCCAGATCCTAGTGCTTCTGCTCTGAAGAAATATATTTCATATTTCCTTTTCCTGACAAATGTGAATCAAATATTAGCTGATTACATTTCAATGTAATCATCATATTCTAGGGAAGGGTTGAGGAGCAGACTGAAAGGAGTTGTTTGTTTTTGCCAGGACAACCAAGAGCTTTTTTGTGTATATGTTTAATGAATGAATCGGCCTGCTTTAGCACACAATTCTTTAGATCGATAATTATTCAAGAAACAATAGTGCCTTGGGAAAATCTATAGTACTAAAAAAGAAATCTGGATGGGCTGAATAACCTTTTCAGGCAGATATTTATCTCCAAATGAAGCTATTTTTTGTAAAGTTCCTATTCTTTAGAAAATGCATTATTGGGTGGTTAAAAAATAATCAGATTGTTAGTGTTTAGAGTCTGGAGTTCAGGGTGGCAAGGAAATAAAACACTAATGGATGGTATTCTCAGATGTATAGCCAGGAAGATAGTTAGGTTTTAAGTATAAAGTCAAAGTGGCAATATGAGCTGAATCTATGCATCTGTACTCTAGTGACAACTGTTACCATTACCAATATGAACAGATAGCAGGTTCTAATTAAAGTTACAAGCCAGAGGGAATAGGCATTAAGAAATAAAAGAATAATTCCATGAATAAATTGCACTTGATTTACTAGTTCACAAAAAAGGTCTAAAAATTAGTACCTGGAATTACTTTAAATACAGCATCTATCAAACCACAGAACAATAATCAAGTCAACCTAATTAGAACACTTATAACTATAAGCAGCATGTAGCATGGTCTTATCTTGATGTGGAGAAACCAAGTAGTCCCCAAAGTGCCAGTTAATCTACAACAAACTTTTGCCGAGACCTAGAAGGAACCCCCTGCAGCAGCTACCTGCTTACTTTAGATGTCAGACTACCCAAAATCTAGTTTCTTGTGTTCTCTGCATGTGCATTAAGAGCAACTTCTGTGTAGACACCGTGAGTTGGATCATGAAAGGTCCTCAGCAAATTACACAGCACTTTGTAGGACCACTTTTGTCCATAAATGTAGGTTAGCCTTCTTTATGTATACGTGTCACTTTTACTTGCACTTTTGCTTACTTACTCTTAGGCCAGCAGTATTTTAAATGTGAGCCACAAACATTGTCTCTGCAGATATATAGCTTTTAAGAGTGGACATAGACCAGATTTCTCAAGTGATGCTGAGGGGTACAATACTGTGCTTATTACCAGCACCTCTGGATAGGTAGCACTGCCTTGCTGGTGCTTGTCTGTCTTGTTCTCAGGGAAGAGTGTATTCATAGCATTAGAAAATTGGGCTGGATAATTTATGGGAAGCCTATGCTAAGGCAAATGCCTAACTGACTTTCTCTCCCTAGGTGTATTGACTATTTTCTTTGTTTTCAGTGGTTTTCAGTGGCAGCTTTGTTCCATTGAAATAAGCTGTTTTGGTTAAATTCAGTTTTGAAAGTGTGCTTTGAAAATTTTAAGACATGCTCGGAATGATAAATTTCTAGACTGTCATCTGGCAATGCTGGGTCGTAAACATGAATTAATAAGTTTGAAGAGTAGAAATCTTCTATACTGAAGTATTTTGTCAAGGTACCCAGACGTATGGATACTAGTTTTTCCTCTCTTGCCTTGAAGGGGCAGCAGCTAGTGGTGCTGGAAAGGAGCAAAATGAGAAAAGGCAAAATTAATTCTGTACCTCATTTGATTCATATTATCCTTTCATTTTCTTCTCCATCTGTCTGTGTTCCCTTCCCCACTCCAGCTTTTGAAAAAAAGTCCATGCTCTGGCTCTTCCAGCAGCCTCTAAGGTGCTTGGAAACCTTCGCTGTTTCATATAAACTTGCATGTGTTTGTGCTTTGTCATGGAGACAACCCTGTCACCAGCCATTTCAGCTAGAGTTGATGCTCCCCTCGGGAAGGTTTTTAGCAGTAGCTTCACATGAAGGTACTTCTGCCTGAGGGAAACAGAGAGCTGAGAGCCCAGGTCAACATTTGCAGCAGTAGCATGACTGTAACTCAGCACAAATACTGAAAGAACCAAGCTGCTGTGAGCAGGTCTTCGATAGCACACTGAGGGGATAACTACTCTGGCCAGCCCAGTTTTGACTATGAGTTTCTTAGCTAGAACCTGGGTGTGAGAACTAGAATCATTTTGATTGGAAAAGACCTTTAAGATCATCAAGTCCAACTGTTAACCGAGCACTGACAGGTTACCACTAAGCCACGTCCCTCAGCATCACATCTACACGTCTTTTAAATGCCTCCAGGGATGGTGACTCCACCACTTCCCTGAGCATCTGGTTTCGATGCTCGGCAACTCTTTCAGGGAAATGGAAGGTCCTGAGTGCACCTCAGTGTTGTGGTGCTCACTTTTGACCGAAGAGCATCTACACACTGCCCTGTGGGCCACGTGGCATGGCCGATACTGTGAGCATGGCACTCCATGGTCTTTCAGCAGCTTCACAGCCCCTCACATGTGATGTACATCACGTCAAAACCTGTGGAGTTTTTGGATCTGCACAAGCAGGATCTGTGATCCTTTCACAACACAAACAGTAAACCTGGTGTGGTAAGCATCTTCATCTGCCGTGTGGTGAAAACAAAGAGCTGGGAGAAATTTTACAGCCGGTTTTTCATAGCAAAGGGATACACACGGCTCTCAGGGATTTGGCAAGGTTCGCAACCGCAGCTCTGGCTGCAATGAGCCAGCTGAAGTGTGGGCAGATGAGAGGGTAGCGCAGAGCTTTGGTGGCGGCATTCACACCACAAAGTTACACAGACTTACATGTCTTATCTCCAGACAAACTGTAATTATTGTCAGGACAGTGGCTTCAGCAGGGGGAGGGAAGGGGCCCCCTTCGTAAGCTAATTTCTGGAATGTGGCATTCGGACACTGCGCTGGCACGAGGCAGTGACACTGCTGGTGGTGCCTGGCTTGCCCTGGCTCACCTGCGCTGTGATGACATGGCTGCACAAGCGCAGCAGTAGACTTTGGGATGAAAAAATGTCTTTAGTAACAAATATGTGTGTGCCTACAAGGTTAGAATTACTTCTGCCCCTGAAGTGAGGCCCGTTTAACTTGTGTATGATGTACCTTGGGATTTCGGTGCCTAAATACCACCTAAGTTTCCCTCTGAACAGCTAAGTGCTTTTTGGGTCTGACATCTAGCAGCTCCACATTTAAGCACAGAGTGCAGAGGAAGCATTGCTGAAAGAGACATAAATGCTTAGAGCAAGATAATTGTGCCTCTCTAACACAGTAAAATTAAGTCAATTGTACAGCTGCTGAGAGTAGACAGAATGGTTGATGTAATTTATTTGGATTTAAAAAAAAAAGAAAAGAAAAATCCTTGTAAAAATGTCCCTACCAAGAAGCCGTTAAACCAAACCAGTATTACGGAGGTGAGAGCTGAAGTAGTTGTGCATTAGATACTAAAAGGTAGAGCAGGAGTAAATGGTCAATTTTTTTTGTCATGGCAAAAGGCTAACAGGGTAGTGCCCCAACACGCTGTATTCACACTGGTGCTATCAGAGAGAGGGGTTGAACATGCTATCTGAAAGGTGGCACTCTGCTTTTGACAGAGAATTATTTCGGTTAATCAGAAGTAAGGAAGATTGTGAATGACCTGGGTTAACAAAGTGAATAACTGGGCAGTGTGATGCAGATGAAATGCAGCGCTGACAAATACAAGGTTGGGCACACATTTAGGGGAATAATTGCAAGTATTTGTAGGCTTTGGAGGGTTCCAAATTAACCATAACTATTTATGTCATTACTTGCTATGATCAGCGTAGTTGAAAAAAATTGTGTTATGAAGGGACGCTATGAAAACAAAAGATGTGAGACTATGTCGGGGGAAAAAAAAAAAGCCCAGAATAGAAAATACAATTCCATCCGTAAATGAACAATAACAATTCCCCCAGAATTTGAAAGCATACTGACATAAAGTAATTCTGTGGACTGGCAACTAAATGATTAGAGAAATGGAGGCAGCTGAAAACAAGGTTTTGTTTAGAAAGGAGTCAAGTAATAGGAGATGGAGGGGAGTATTTAAAACAATGAGTGGTATAAAGAATACAAGCTAAGAAGTTTCTATTTATTGTGATAATGCAAAAAAAAAAAAAAGGAAGCAAAGTGGTATATTTAAAGTGAATGAAAATGAATTATTTTCATGAAAACCTCGTTAACCTTTGGGACTCATTCTCTTAAGCAATCATGGAGGCTGAAAGTTCAACAGCATTAAGCCATTTTTAAAGCAATTCTTATGCTACAAGGGGACTGGAACAGTTATTCCAGATAGCTGTTCACTGCTGCTTATTCAGAGCTTCTGCTTCTCCGTTAAAAAATCCTGTACAATTACTAAACTGCTGCTTTCTATTTGTGAACCAGACCTTTTAATGTGTGCAGCTGCTTTTGTGCTCAGCTTCACTGTCTCTAAAACTTTGAACTGGTTGGCAGTGCAGAGTCTCCATGGTGTCTACATTGGGCTCCTACTCCAACACGCAGAAGGAGGTGCGCACCCAAGGAAGAAATGGTTAAGAATTATGTAAACTTTGCCTTAGAAGAACTTTTCTTGACAAAACTACCTATTCTGAATGTTATTTCTGCAGCTGTGAGTTCCCCTGTCTGAGATCCTGGGCTGATGACTCCAGCAGCTGGTACATTATATGGAAAAGTCCTTTACAATCTCCTTGCTGCTGAGCTGAGGCGTGTAGGATTTTCAGTAGCATTATAACCACTCAGGCTGGAGCATGGTGTGAGCCGTTTCACATGCCAGGAACTTTGATGGGGAGCGGTTGAGATTAATGATGACATACTACAGTAAGAAGAGATATTAATGCTCTTAGGCATGAATTAATGAAATACCATTGAGAATTTATCCTGCACGAATAAAAGGATTTGTAAGTTGTCGTTCTAAAAACCACATGAAGGATTTTACTGAAAAAATCCCAAAAGCTCTGTTGAAGTAGACAGGGTTCTAATGAACCTTTACTCCCGATTTTGTTGGAGCTGGATAATTGAGCTGGACCCATTAATTTGAATTCCTACTGATTTACAAGTATTTATATAAATGAGAGGCACAGATCTCTTGCTTCCAGGGCTGTGGCGGTGCTAATTTTTACCTCCGAACTCTCAATGCAAAGCTGGATTCCAACCTGTGGTGTAATTGTGGGTTACAGACCCAGCATGCCAGTGGCATCCGTAAATCCAGGATCCTTATCTCATCGTGCAGCCAAACAGCAAGACCCTTGCTTACTGAAATGGTAGTAATGCTCTTCAGAAACGTGGAGGATGACCATCACCATCTATTTAAAAAAAAATCTAAGGTGTGCTTTAGTGCGACCTCCTTGGCCTAAGAGTCTTTCAAGGGCTACAGCTGAGGTGGAACTGAGGAATTGCTGCTGTGTCTCATCACTTTTCATTTGCCATCACCCCCTAGAATTAGTGAGTTAAAACCCCAGTGAAGATGTTCACAGACATATATATATATATATATATGCAAAAATATATAATTGTTTACCTGTAGCTTCTTTTGGTTTAAAAAATAATTTTATTCAGGGATAAAACTTTACACTAGCATATGTAGTCATATAATCAAGTCTAGAAGACAAATTTTGTTAGTGTTGAGGCAAAGTGGGGTAACAACAGTACACAGGGACTGATCATTATTTTTTCTTGTTCTCTTAATGTCCGAGTAGTTCAGAAAAAAAAATTCCTTAAAAATTAGGACATAAAATATGACACATATTTTATCCATAACTTATGTCAATTTGAAACACCTTTTATTGCCTACATAAGTGAATATATGTAAACTTTATTAGTAACTTCATTTCCAATTTAAAAGAAGCAAAGGTGTACTGTAGAATTCACAGATAAAGGTTAATTTTAACTATAAAGGTATTACCAGTGTTGCATTTCTTCATGTTATGGTTCACTTATGTAGAATTGAGATGTAGTTTATATTAAACAATGCATAGCACCATTATACAACAGTTCACTAAATGCACATCCCATTTAATCTTTTGTAGGATTTTATATAACTGGACTGAAGTTACAAGGAAGAATTGAACTGAGCCAGTAGGGTTAACACTGATACCAACAGGAGATTACTAGCCATAAGAAAATTCCAGCTCTTCTGAAAGACAGTGCCTAAAATAGCAGCATATCCTTGGCACCATCATAGGAACTGGTTAACTGATGACCCTGAAGAAACACTTGTTTCCATTAATTCTGCTGTCATTATTTCGCTATTCTCGAACTCTTCCTCTGAATTCTTCTGTCCTTCTGATCCCAAGACAAGATGGCAGGAACGTGAGAGGGAACATAAAGAAATTACAATAAGCTGTTGGCTATATAATTATATTGTAACCTACTACACTGAGAAGTTACACCAACAGAAATTTGGCAAGGTATCGCCTGCTAGCTGCTAGCTAAACACAGGACACTCACTCGCGTAACATTAAAAAAACTAGGCTCACTAAAAAGCAACATCTACTTTACAAAGAAGCTAACAAAAGAATTCCCTTATGATACTTAGGTTCAGCTGGTTCATCTTAGGTTCATCAGCTACATTTTCTTGTTTTATGAATACTTGTTACATTTGCAATTGACTAGATATTTAAGATCACAATGCTACAAACCTTTTTCCAGCACGTAGTTTTGCCACCTTTAGTTAGACACAAAGGAGTACTTGCTTGAACTAGGGTTGAAGATTCTGCTGAAAGTTGGTGATGTTATTAGGTCATGTGTACTGTAATTACTTGAGCACCACGATTTTTAAATCCCTAAGACGATTTCCTAGGTAGGAGGCAAGTATGCTTTTAAGTTGCCAGACAGACCAAAGGAACCATTTTTGCTCCAAAGAGTCTGTGTATACCCTGAATCAGATCAAATTCTTATTTCATAGAGACTTCAGATTTTTAAAGCATGTCTACTACACTGAAGTAAACTGTTTCTGATTAAATTTTAAATGTTTCAATGACTCTACTGTAAACATAATAACTTTTAAGTGATAAGGAACATACTGTCAAGAGTTAACAGTAGGTTCGATGGTGAAGAGGCCTTTTTCTTCAACAACAATGGCTACTGGCGTCACAGTCCTGATTACTGATACATTGAGGTTACCTGAACCCCAAGGTTCCATCTCAAACTGGATTACAGGTTTTTTACAGAGTTTGAATTGTCTCAATAGCAGGAAAGCTGACCCAAAATATTCTTCTGAAATCCAAACTTTTTCAAAATGTATCAATGTATTTTCCAAATGGACTTTATGTATTCCAATGCATTAGAAGGTAACAGAATTGATACGGCTTTCAAGTGAAATTTTCCTGTTCTCATACACACAGTCACAGTAGCCACACGTGACACTGTGGCCACTGTGATGACAGGGCATTAATTTTAGAATTATTTGGAAGAACACAAGTTTGGAAGTTGTGACAACTGAAGTCCTTGGTGTTACCTTTGAGAGGCCCTGGTTGAGAGGGACAAAAGAGCCTTGGGAATCAAGACAACAGACTTCAGACTTCTAATTTTGCCACTGATTTGTAGGTAACATCTTGGGCATCAGCTGCCTTGTGCAGTTCTCTAGTCTAATAAAAATGGGGACAGTCATGCTTATTTATCTAACTCAAGACAGTGCCATGATGGATTAATTATTCGGATAGAACTCGGAGTGCTATCCAAATGCTGCTTATTCATGTTTTCCCCACTGCAACAATGTATCTTCATCACTGACAATTAACTGCTAATTACTGTTGCAGAGAATAGGATAGTGGTGTTTACCACCTTATTTTTAATTTCAGTAAAGATGCCTACTTAAAAGTTATGTAAATATATGAAATTACAGTACATTTTCCTAATGACCCTGCTGTGTCTGAGTTTGATCCTACTCGATTGTGACTAGAGCAACGAATAGCAAAGATGACCTTTTTTCTGTCGAGCTATATAGAAAGCTTCTACTGTATTCAAGAAATGTAAAGAAGCCATTCTAAGCAGGATACAGCTGGGTCGAAGGACTGCTGATGCCAATTATGCTTCGTACATAATAATGCACATTTTACCTATTTGGAAAAAAATTCACATTTATTTACTGTCAAACAGGTGTTAAACTTTACACTGGTTATTAGTGATGGGCTCATTATTAACAGGTTTACACAAAGGGATGGAAAAATGCAGAATTTTGTTGAAACAATTTACATTTCATTAGATTTTTATCATAAAATAAATTAATTACTAAATATAGGCAGAAGGAATATGGAAGAGTAATAATTATGTTTTATTTAATTTTTTAAAGGACAGGCACCTTTTATTCACGAGAAAGCTTGTGAGAAGTGTCCAGTGTCCCCTTTACCCCTTACCACCCAACCCTGATTAAAGAATGAACAGGGAATTGAGTTACAATCTTTGTTAGCTATACCAAATTTGTGCAAGGCTTGGCATAATTGGCTTCTAAAATAATTTTCTCCCCAGATTATGGTTTTTGGCAATAAAAATTCAAAACGTAAGAATAAAAACTAACTTGTCAAAGCAGAACACTGTTTACAGTGAAAAATAAGTGAAAACGGGTAGAACTTGCATTTTAAACATACTACCGTACTATGAACAGAGTGTAAGAAAAACAGCTTATAACATAGGTGCAACCAAGAGCTCTTCACAATATTTTCTTCAAACTCTTTAAAATTATTTTTTAATGACAATTATATTTCAGTTGGACACAAATGTATTTATTTTACCCTAGCAATAGAACAAAATATAATTTCTTTAGCCATTTTTTCATGAGAACGGTTCATTGTACAGTTGAGGAAATATATGAAATAAGGCCTGTGGCTTGATTGCTAGTGGTTAGACAAGTATTCAATCTTTGCCCTAATGGAAAAGATCTGCAGTGAACTGCAAACTGATGCAGAATATCTCTCCTGCTTTTGCAAGTCTTGTCAGGAATAGTAAGGTACAGTAAATTTGTCCCACAGGATTTTAGAGCCTACGCCTTGTATATAATACAATGTAGGCCTAGAAAAAAAAATGGTGCAGCCATATTTACAAATTTAGTTCACAAACTGCTGCAGTAAAATGGCTGGGAAGTGTTTATTTCTCTGTTTTTTCACAATTTTGTTAAATTCAGCAGCAGAAGATATCTTAAAATACCTTGTTGGTATTTCTTTTCTTTGTAACAAATAATTCATTTTAGTATACTCTGTGTATATACAAAGTTTTTGCTTTATAAAAATTCACAGAACTGCGAGGTCCAGTCATCCCCATTACTGGAGAACCACAGGGTCAACAGAATTGTCTCTTCAAGCAGATAGGAGGGATCCTGCTTGGGGCCAATTAAGTCTTTTTAATACTTGTACGTGGCCTTTAATATTTCTTTGCTACACTATTAAAGGCTTGTCACTAGTTGCATTTGTCCTTCTCTAACATCCCCTTCTGGAATACATCCTTCCTTGTTAATGGGAATTATATAGCCGTCGCTATTACCCCTGCTGATTTGATAGTACATCTGAAGCTGATGGCCAGCTCCTAAGTTTGGCATGCTCTTGTAGTAAATGTCCTCATTTTCGCTCCTCCTGGAGGGAGAGAGATCTTCTTCAACATCAGGGCTGCTCTCTGGATACGGAGAGTCTCTGAGATTGGGCATGCTCGTGTAAAGAGAGTCTCTGTTGGGGGACTGGAGGTGGTCGTCTGCCTCGGCTGTCAGCTGTGAGACGTAGCTGTCGGTTCCTTCGGTCTTCACTTTCTTCTGGGGCTGGTACAGAAGGGAGTGAGTCCGCTGGGGAATGAGTGGGGCCTCAAGCTCTTTGTGGTGGAGCTCCAGCCCGGGGGTGTCACTGTGCATCAAAGATGAGGCATCTGCCACGATGGCATCATCTTCGCTACTGCTCCCGCCGATCACAGCTTTGGCTGGTAGTGTGCGCTCCAGGTTGTGGTTCTTGCTGCTGCCCCGCAGGTTGTTGTGCACTAATTCTGAAATGATCATTTTCTCAAAAGCAGTATCATTCAGGCTTAGTCCACAGTCTACAACTTGCACACTGTCGTTATAGTCTCCATTGCGCAATGAGTAGCTGTTGTTGAAATTACCATTTAGCGGTAGAGTATCCATGGCACTTGTATCCCTGGCATTGTTCAGTGAATGTCCTGAAATGGAAAAGGACAGCTCTGGTTATTGTCTGATGTGCTTGTTATCACTTAATTGGTTTTCTTTAACAAAAGTCTTTAATGTAGTTCAGGACAAAGTTGTACTTGGAAGTAAGACTTGAGAAAAGTTAGGTTATTGAACATTCCCAAATGTAAACAGTTACACACCTTATAGGAAAGATGCCTTTTAAAAATAGTAATGTGCATTTCCTGTGGGGAATAGTGGCATTTTAATTTCTTAGTTTAGTGTCAATTCTGTGACTTTTCCACAAGGAACTGTTCACTCCATGCCCTTGCATATGTAATGCAAAGCAATTCATTTGGAAACAGCTATGTTTTGAAGTACACCACCATGATTTAGAAAAAGAAAATTAACAGAATTTGTCCTAAACGACACTAAATCAAAAAGGAATTAGATCACAGACATAACTGAAGGTAAATGTACAACATAAACCCACATAACTGGCAAGCAACTACTTTAACAACATTTCTAGAATTTTTTTCCTTTTTTTTTTTTTTGAGATGAAGTAAAGAAAAGAATGAAAAAAATGGATAAATACAAAGAATTTATGTTAAACAAGGACAGCCATCTTTCACACTACAGGGACCAGGGCCCACAAGCACCATCCAACAACACGATAGACAGCAGGTGGAATGACTCACTTTGGACAACTCACATCATGTCTGTCTGCTCAGGCTATCTGGCCTAAGAGTAGCTGATATATAAAAGAAAGTAAAATGATTTATTGTAACATGATGAAGAATTACTGAGCTTCTCAGCAACTTAGTCAGAGCAAGGGTTCAGCAAATTAGATTACTAAGCAATAACAGCTTTTCTTTTCCCACTTAATGTAATTTTTTTGCACTAATATTCTGTCTGCCAACAATGGCCCCAGGCTTCTAAAGGTCAAAGTTTGCCTGCAGTCTGCATCAGTCACAGTGACAGCGCTGAATGAACCAGAATAGTTAATTAAGAGTTAGGCCCACAGTTACCATGGGCATGGAAGTCAAATGCAGAAATGTTAGGAATTTCTGTAAGTATGGGTCACAGAAATTAAACCAAAGAATAAATATTAGTTGTGGAATGGGAAGAGGAAATCAGCCATGGCTGATATCTCATAGCTGCTGGAGGAATGACAGATTGGGTAAGTCTGCTGGAAACATGAAAAGAAGTTTAAGGGGGGGAAAAATGAAGTCTTATGATGATTAAGGTCTTTATGTTTTCTGGTTTTGGCTTTTATTTTTTGGTAACACAATAAAGAAAAGGTTTTCCTACAGACACAGAGACATGTAAACTATGACAGCACAGTGCTTCCCAAGCAAAGGAAAAAGAAAAAAAACCCCAAACTTTGAAAGAAATTAAACAGTCTGAACCATGGAAAGTCGGATGGTTAGAGCATTCCTAGAAAATCACTTTATCTACAGATATGTCTGGAAGTAAAGAAAGAATGGAGTGACTTTACTGAAATGAGACTGACCACTGTGAGGCTGCTGCATTATATGCAAGGCTTGGAGGAGTATAAGAAAAAAGTTGTTTTGGAAAAGATTATACATTTTCTCATTTGGGTTTTTATTTTTCATAATTAAAGCTGCATCTTATCCTAGAAAATTCAATCTTCTCTGGAAAGTATTGTTTTCAATTAAAAAGTAATTGCATTTTCTCCTGAAAAGATTTTTGTCTTCAACTTTAAAAAATAGAGTAATAATTTCCAAATAAATTCTGAGTAATTTGCAAATCATTTTCTATTTGTGTTATTGTTAACTCCTCTCCATGTGTACTAATTTAAACATTGATGAGGGTCGTTTGAAAGTTCTCTTTAAGCTTTGATTAAACAACTTTGTAGTTTTGCAATTTCATATATGTTCCAAGATTTTTCTTGCAATAGATTTAACTGCACAGAACATATGGCATTTATAAAAGTAGACAACACATGGACCACATGCTGGGATTCATTTCCCTCATGAAAGTGATTTAATTCTATAATTTTCTCTTTTCTTCTGCAAAACAGACACCAAAATATATCTGATAATCCAAAATGAGTTTTCTATTATATACTGCGGAGTTAAGAATGCTAGAATATATTCAAATTGGTTTGATGAGGCACATTTTGTTGCCCACGATCAGGTAATTCATTTGAAATCTTTCCATAGCCTGTAGCAAGATTACTGTGGGAATGTAAAAATGTAAGTAAATTGTTGAGCATTTCTGCTTGACACTGCTTCGGTTTTAAACAGCAAATTATTTCAGCATTGTGTAACTTCTGTTACCAATAGGGTTTGCTACAGACTTCACGTTGTTTCCCAAAAAGCAGTATGCAAGTACTTTTTGAATGTGGAAACTTTTCATTTGCAAATTGTGAACCACTTGCCCGCTGAGTCTACTTCATGACCGCTAGTTATGTTTTAATTGTGCCCATTAAAAATCATGCTGAAAAAATTTACATTTGATAGGCAAAGTTAAGTTTTACTCCCATACTTGTCTCTCTGTAGGTTGCTAGAGGAAAGCATAAGGAAAGTAAGAAAACAAGAGAATGAAAATAGAAACTACAGTTCAGTTAAAAAGGAAACTTGAAAAAAAACTGGAAACAAGGTTTTATGAGCTCTTTATCAA
The DNA here is from genome assembly GCA_013400135.1 of Rhinoptilus africanus. Taxonomy (NCBI): domain Eukaryota; kingdom Metazoa; phylum Chordata; class Aves; order Charadriiformes; family Glareolidae; genus Rhinoptilus; species Rhinoptilus africanus. Next base: position 61,815 of record VXBO01014273.1, read on the forward strand.
GGATTTATCATTCCAGTTATACTAAAGTGATCTTATGACTCATCGAACAGTAACTGCTAGATATTTACTGATGAATTGCACCGTAGTTAAAAAAACAACTAGATAATGTAACAACAAAATGTTCGGTAAGTGATGACACCCTTTATTCCTATAGAACTAAACTGTTCTAACTGTTAATCTCAAGATTTTCCTTCAGGAAAATGATCTACCATAAAGCTGCACTATACTATAGTTTAGATCTATTTGACGCTGGATACAATTTTCTACACCTGGGTATCCAAAGGTGTCAAGATGCCTTGCGCTGCTTTAGTATCTAATCTGTTCCGTAAGCAGGTTTTTCTCAGCAAGCTTTAGAGTCAACCTTATATTGCATAGACATGATACCTCTAAGTGATATATATCTTGAAGATGGGCTCTCGGACCATGTGGTGTCAGTCCTGTAATAGTATATTAAGATTTATGCCACCTGTGTTAAAAACATGGATAATTATTGGTAAATACTGTTATGGCAAAGGCATTACTATAATATAGTGCAGTTTTACAAGCTGACATTGGCAATACTGTATTTCTCAAACTGACAGAAATTCAGAATGTACGGCTAGGGTATGGCAATTTGAGTTTCTATCTAGGGAAAAGAAGGCATTTGGAGCGAGCCAAGAAAAGCGGTTTTATTCAGGAAGTATAAGCACACCTGGTGAGTTAAACACAGGAGCTGAAGGGGCATTACATACAACTGTTTCAGCGAGCAATGTGTTATAGGGGTTGTTAGTGCCGTGTGGTCGAAGAAGAGGGTTTGTTAGTAGGTAATTGCCAGTCATTCCTAAAGCAAAAGAAACAGAAAAAAATGTCAGTTCTTTAATTTTAGGCTGACAGTTTCAATAAAGAATATTTTTTATTCATCATGAATCATGTAGGACTTGTCAAATGTAATTCAGCTGAAAATTTATGAATGTATTTGAGCTATGTATTTGAAATGGGAGTAGGAAAATACAGTTAGATTCCAGTAATTCACAGGTGCTGTCCAAATCCCCAAAGTAAACATCTGGTGAGAGCGACATTCACTAATGTATACAAAATCACTGTTACACAAGAATAGCAATTAAATGTGTAGAGATTAAGGTACTACATAGAGGTATTATAACTTTAGAAATGACAGTATGGAACATTTCTGTCCAGGATTGAGAGAACTGAATTATTCAAATTGAAAGGTATTGAAAAATCTCTTATGACAGGATCAGAGCTGTTATTCACTTTATTAAAAACACAGGGACAATGGAAGGGAATTGCTGTTTTCAAACAGACAGTGGATGACAAACTGCAAGAAGCACATCTTAGTATATGCAAAAGTATGCATGCTGAGGGGAAAGCAAAATATTTGCTCTAAGAAATCGGAGCATTCACATTTTCTCCTGGGACATTCATTCTGCAAATTTATCTGCCAGGTTTTAAAAAAGAATTCCTCAAATGACAAAATTTCTTTAAACAAAGAGTTTACAAACAATGTAAGACGGAACAAAATACTACATGAACAGATTTTTTTTAAACCCATTTTACATGTTAATGCAACACCATTTAAACAACTCTCGGAATAATTAGGAAAAAAACCCCAGCATATTTTGAGAAATTATTAAAAAGTCAATCTCTGAATTCTAGCTACTAGAAGAAAAATGGGTTGGAATACTGACAAGAAAAACCCACACAAAATGCTGTGATTTAAAACTAACTTTAAACATTTCATTAAGGTAAAATTCCACTTTCTTTTCTATTGCATTGCACAGCAGTATATCAGGATCCGTGTATTACAGACCCAAGGACAATGAAAGAGACAGCTATATCTTTATAGTATGGGTATTTTCATTTGGTGATGAAAAGATAGTATATACATTTTAAATGTTAATGCTTTTGTATTACCATAGATACCTGATAGCAGAAATCAAAGGAAAATTCTAAGATTCAGAGAATTATTGCCTGATTATGCTGCTCTTATTTGAAAGTCTGCATCAGTGAACAACTAAAAAGACTTAATCATAGTTTTTTTGGCTGTAATTTACTTATTCCTAGAAATAGTAACTGAAATATATTTTGCTTTGAGGGTTTTGGGGTTTTGTATACTGTATTTAATCTTGGTTAGAATTATTACCTTTAATTTATAGTTAAGACAGTTTTTTTCAAAAATTTTGCCACATTTAAAAGCTTGGGGTTTATTTTCAAGGAAAAATTACACTTGCCTTTAATTAGCAAACTTGTATGTACATATCACTGAAATAGTGACACTATTATAATAGAATAAAGATCATATAAAATTTTCTAATCATGACAGAACATCTCTGATGACTTGAGATTGCAAGAACAGGGAGAAGCTTCCAAGACCTCTGTTCAACTCTGAATTAACAGAGGGTGCAGCATGCTTAGAGCAAACCTCAGGAGTCAGAGACATCAGAGTGAAATCCCAGACTTTTATCTACAGCGTATTTACAAGAGTTTAAGAAGACACTGGAAGGGAATGTACTTCTTTCTTGAGCATGAAAAAATATACATTTTCTACTTTGGAAAAGTTAATTTGATTTTGCCAGAGGACCATTCAAGATTCAGATGGGAGGAGCAGTGAGACACAGAGGTCTTATCTAGAATCATCCTTTCTGAAATCTTCTCTTTAGCAGAACACTACACTTCTTACTTCCAAAATAAATGCAAGTTAAGTACATGCATCTACTACCAAATCTTGGGAAAAAAAAAAAAAAAGGAGGAAAATTTGCTAGTTATGGTTGATGAGGGCTTTACAGCAGCCCTGAAAGTGGTGAATTTTCTGTTTGGAACTTTCTGAGTTGATCAGGAACTGGTCACAATGTGACCATGTGTTCCTCTCCTAGAGACATGGCTTTGAATTTGGCTTGCACAGAGCAGTCTTCCTTCCATTGCTAGCTCACGCTGCCTTAAAAAAACAGGGGGAAGGAGAGAAAGGAAGGGACATTCTGTCTCAGTTAATACCTCTGCCTTCTAACTGGACATGAACATGAGGTTACAGATTTCAAAGTCTATTTGAGCTGAGAAATTTGGAGTTTTGGCTTCTCTGTGCCTGAACATCTGGATTCTATCCCATGTGACAGATATGATGCTCTTTGAAATAGAAAAGATAAAAGCTTTACAGACATCTTTTGCATAGAAACGATATCAATTAGATTTTAGATTTCACTGGGAAAATTTCGGCACCTAAAAATCATAGTCAAATATGCATTAAAATGCTACTGCACTCATATTTCTGTTTCAGATTTAACCTATAAAGGTTAGGAAAGATTTAAAATTATGATCTTGCTTTTAAATTAAATTATTAATGAAACTTATTTAAATACATTCCCACGAATGGAGGAATTAAACTTCTATAGCAGGGGGCCAGTTGAGGGAACATGGTTTTAAAATGTGTTGGTGGATTTTAAAACTCTGCTTTTAGAGAATATTTGTTCCAGAATTTTTTTTTTCAAAACATTCTTTTCAGTTCTTCTGTGTTGAATGATATAAAATCTGTATAAAATTTAAGGCTTCTAAAACGGAAATGTTCCCAGTGACTGACCTTGATTAAGTGTTGAAGTGCTGTTGATGTCACCTGAGATAAAAGACGATTCAGATTGTTTTCTCACAGTGTCATTCCACATCCTCCTTATACGACTCTGTTAACATAAAGCAGTGAGACTGAAGTTACAAAAAAGATTTTTTTCCTACTTATGTGCTATTATGTAGAATATTTGTGTTTATCTTGGCCTGAAGTAAGCCATTCTTCTACCACGGAGTGAAACTCCTTCTTTTTTTATCAAAACTCCAATTTATTATATTTAATTTAGATGAAACATAGTGGTGTAAACCGTCCTCTAAAACAGCTCCTAATTACAAGAAAAATAAGCTGTCTGCATTAGATCAAAGTAAAAGGAAATGTTTAAAAAGAATAAATTCTGCTATGCAGAAGTATGAATTTGCCATTTAAATGATAATCCTGAGAAGACAATTAGTGCTTCTGATTGGAACACATCTCAGTAGGCTTTTTATAAATAAGGTTAATTAAAAGATGCTTTCAAAATCCTTGTTACCTGAGTGCCAGAGGAATAGCGAGCACTAGTTCTTGTTGTTGATGCCTTCACTGAACTGTGGGGACTCTCAGTTGGTAGCCCACCACAGCAGTAAGAATGTCGGAAGCATTTGCCGTATTCCTTACGTACCTAGGGGGGGGAAAAAAAATTACTTAGGACAAAAAATAGTGTCAACCATCTGCTAGCAAAAAGACATGAACTTTCAGTTGAAACTACTCACACACTTTCCAAGCAAATAGATAATTCTTGTCTATTGCATTGTTACCTATTAGCAAAATCAGATATTTTTCCCTACTTAGTGGCAGCACTATCAGCTATCCAGGATTTTTGAACAAATTATTTCCAAGGTATACATACATTTCATTTAGATGTGAGTGAATAATCATTACTGAGTTATTTATGGGATTATTTTTATGTCATCTTCATACTGTAGGTGAATATAGTTAAGTTTGCCTGAACTGAATGCTGGCTGAAAACAGTCCTTTTTATATGAGTTTTTGGTGCAGAAACCATAGAAAGCCTATCTTCCCATCTTAGCACACAAGAAGGGCTGAGGTAACTAGCCTTTGCACTGCTGGGTACTACCCATTAAGTTACCCTTTCCAAGAAAGTATGCAAAACCTACAATGACTATAAAAGCATTTTCATATAAAGCCACATCTGCTTCAGGATTGTACAAAGCTCACAAAGGCCCCTGCCCTGCTGCAGGCAGAGCACCAGCTATGCTGGTGGAGGCACCATCAGTGTTTCAAAGTTAAATTTTGAACCATAAAGGCTGGGAAATGAAGCATTTTTCACTTTTAGGATCGAAAAATAGAATCCTCATTACTGCCTTTACTGAACCTAGAAATCTGAACACATCTATGTATATGAGATTTTTCTCTGACACACCAACAAATCTAATTAATGATTCCAATATTTGGCCTGCATTCATTCACGTTCTGTTTCCAGTGACCTACTAGAAACTTTAGTTTTGCAATTTATGTGTGTTAACACTCACCATGAAAGTACTCAGGATTAATTTACAGAGTAGTTAATTCTCTCATATTTGGTGACTGCTACACTAACTACTACTTTCAGATAACAGAAGAGCGCATACATATCTCAGCAACATGACAGCATCAGTGAAAGGGCACAGTGGATAAAATCTCTAAAGATGTTTAAGTCTAAATTCGTAAATCTTCCACCAGGTACTTTGGAATCTAAGTGTCACATCAACAAGACTCCTGAATTTCTGGAAAAGTGGTATTTCAGCTAATCTGGAAATTCTGCTTGAACTATGAATATAGAGGACAGAAAGTAAGTTATGGACATGTAAAAAGGAAAGAGAGGAAAATGCAAAAAGTTAATAATGTAGATTTACACATACCACATGCTGTTTTCAGTATTACAAGGATTTTACTCGTGGAATACATACTGTGATGTTTCTATAAATTTCAAGGTTGAAGAAAATTTGAATATCTGGTGCCTTAACTTCAAGCTAGGGAGAGTAACTCATCTTTTTATAAAAGTATTTGGTACGTATTTTAAGTGAATACCTATCTATATCATCAAAAAGACACATAAAAAAAATGAAAACAGAAATGCATGGACATAGAATTATAATCTTTAACTCTGCTCTGTAGTCTGAAAAACGTAACTCTATATATATCATCACTATATGGGATAACACCTAAGAAAATACATTCCTGAACACTAATGGATATTAAATGCTCTGAATCACTACAGAGTAGAGACAATAGCAATCAAAGCTGTATTTTTACCCAAATAGCACCCTCCAGGGTTGGTTTTGCCTAATGCCTACATTGCAGTGAATGTACATTATCTGTCAGTACTGCGCATTCCACTGTCATTATTTCTAAATTATAGCTTGTTGGAAACTGATGGAAGCAACAGCACTATCATCCTGTCAGAACTGGAAACATAATAGTTTTCACTTTCACAATTCTATTTCTCTGGTCAATTTAGTGACCAACTAGTAATAACAGAATAAAACGACTACATTAGCTATGCAGACAGAGGATAGGATGATATCCAGTCAAAGGCATTGAAACTTAAAAATCTTAAATGGCAGCTTCAACATTCTTCCACGTATAAATCTTATTGCTCTAGGTTATGCTTCTTCACACTTGACTGGTATTTTAGTACTGCTTTTTGCTGAATCCACTTAATATAAAAACAATGCACAGCTGTAAAAAGAAACAAAAGAGGAATCTGGTTTTTATTTTCAAGTCCAATACAAGTGGCAGAGAGGGCAACATTATATGAAACCCTAATCTAGAAATTATTTGCATTTTGAGAATGTTTGCATTTTCTTTCCTGTCTTCTTAGGCTCAATCTCCTCTCTAAGTGTGCTTTCGTTTTCTCAAAATGAGAGGAGTGCCGTGTCCATCTGGATAAAATTCTTTCTGTCTACCAGATCTTTTTCTAAAACATGGCTGAATGCCATTGTCTACACCAAATTCAGAGACGCTGGTGCTGTTAGAGCTGTTACAGTTGAGAACATGCAAGAATGCGCTTTTTGTACTTACACAGCAACGCTTTATCCAATGGTCTCAAACCATTTTATAAATATCAGTTAATTATGTCTCTGGTGAGCTAATTATAATGGGAGTTAATAATTGGTAGGTCTCCAGCCTAAAACTGGTAAAAATATTTAGAATCTAAATATTGCAAATTGGGTATTTGCAAATGCAGGATGTATTGCATTTTATGCTAAGCTTTTTTGAGTGGGATTTTTTGACATTTTCCCTTCCTCTCAACTCTCATTTACTTTTATTTGCTACATCTTCTAACACAGGCTATGATCTTTTCTCTTTTGTCCTTCTCTAAAACACCTCTAAGCCATCCTTGGAAGCAACCTCCACCCTCGGTCCAGGGAAGAGAAGGGATGCAGGGAACCCAAAGAGTACTCCACCTGGATGCGCCCTTCACTTCCTTCTCTCCTGTTTGCTCCCCTCTCACATATTCCTCTCCCCAGCAGACCTGCTCCTTCTGGACCCCTCTGCTCCCATTGGGCAAAGGAGCGCACAACTGATTTAGCACATCCCACTCATGAGGGAAGGCTCTTCCCAGGGGATTCCACTTTTTCCAGTTAAGGGCACGGAGCTGTTGGATTGCTGAGGGAGCCAAACACTTGAAAGAAAGTAGTCATGCTGGCATCTTTGGAAAACTCTCCCATTAGCAGTTGTCTAGCATTAATGGCTACTTTTTCCTAATATGTGACAAAAGTTCATAATAAAATTAATTTTTAGATCACAATTTTGTAATGAATGAGCACTCATAGTACAATCCCTGCCTATCACCTTTAGCTTTATGTGGCAGCTTAATGGGATCTCAGGAGAGGTCCTCTGCCTTGATCTGAGAAAAAGAGAGTTTCCAGGCTGAGATGGGCTGATACTGTAAATGATCCTTTCTTTGCAGTGCTGCAGCAGAGGCACAATTTGATTCATGTGCACATAAAGGACTTTTGGCTGTAAGTCCAGACTAATATGTACTACATTACCAATGTTAAACAGTATATTTTCTATAGTAATTTTCTTCCCAAAGCCTCAAAACTTTTCAAGCCCAGGTTGGAAATGCTGCATCCATTTTAAAACTGTCCAGGCCACAGAGCAGTTACACAACTCACAACAAGCACACAGAGCAAGAATTGCTTTGGAAGTTTAGTCTTCTCCTCAAACTACTTCAGAATACTCCAGTTCTTGACATTGCTAATTTTTTCTCTATTTTTCAAGAAATATATGTGGTATTTTTAAGGAGTTAGGGAATACGCATCTCTGTTTTCAGTAACTTACTTTCTTTTGAAGGGCACAATGAAAGATGAAAATAAACATTCCTTGGAAAGCATTAAATACTGTGAAGAGGTAAGTCATCACAACAGTCCCCTCATTGATAAACAGCAGGCCAAATGACCATGTCAGGCCAAGGAGACACAGGAGAGCAAACGCACCCAGGACCCAGGATCTGTAAAAGAAAATTAATTTTAGTAACATCACTTAAAAGAATGCATATCGCCAAATCCAATATTAACATTTCAGTTCCTGCAGTTGACTTTTACTAGGTTCATATTCAAATGTAAAAATTCCTTGGGTTTAACCTTTTATCTATTCAAGAAAGAACAATTCCATTTGGTACTCTCAGTCTCCAGTGAAAACAGCAAGAGTAGATATGACCTTTTTCTTTCTCAAGAACTGCATAGGATGTCAAAACTATTTTGAAATACAGAAGTATAGCGCAAGCCCCAGCTACTCCACTGCTTTATCTGCTTTTACAAAAGAGATTGATAAATCTGGCTTAGCCACTAATCACACCATAGATTTTAAGCAGTGGTGCTGCCATATGACACCAAATAACGTAACACAAATGCACAAAGGTTAAATAGCAGATTAAAAGCCTATAGCCCAAATCTTTAATGCTCCGATAAACTCAGCTAAACTGAAGCTAGATGATCTAACTTCCACATGAAGAATCCCTGCTGAAATGTGACAAAAATATGGGTACTGCTCTACAGAAAAGTCTAAAAAAATTTCCATCATGATTAGGTTAAGGAAAAGGAATTGTAGAGAACGGCACAGAATGAAAGGGAAAGGGAATTTAATCAGTGAATTCCACATCTAACTAATGATCTTACTTGATAAATGGCTTATTATCTTCATAGCTAGAAAGCATTATAAGCAGAAAAGAGAAACAAAATTATTAGACAGAATTGAAACAGAAATTAATAAGAGCATTTTTAATTGTCTATAAAAATTAGTCTAAATTAGGAAATTCAAAATGCAGAAGCAAGCAATTTAAAATTATAAAGGCATAGAATAGTTAAAAATTCTTTAGCAAATCAGGTATCTCAAAACTAGTTAATTAAAATTAAGGGAAATCCACAATATTGACCGAGTTTGTAAAGTTAAAAATCATGCTAGAAATTTGTTAATGTAGGGTTCTATCTTACCCAGGTAAGTCCGTATTATAGTAGCCATCACAAACACGGTAATTACTGGTGTGGATGAGAAGACAGAAAGAGGAAAAGGAAGAAAAGAGAGAGATGCTAAAGATTAGCTCTCTCTCTCATCATGCAACATGCAATGAAGCTGATACTGACCTATCTAGAACATCTAGTTCACAACGTTAGCCTTACTGAAAATCTCCCTTTGCCATTTTCAACATTCAAAGCAAATCTGCAAGACCCTTTCACATCCAACCCTCAGTGTTAGAAAGTTGCACCATCCCTTCAGTGTTGATAACAAAAACGTTCAGTACAATGTAAAGCTATACAGAATACAGTAAAAGACTATCTAAAGAAGCAAGAGCTGCCAAAGCCTCGTCAATTAAATAACACTTATTTTACTCTGCAAAAGGGATACTGCAGTACAGCACCATGATAAAGTAAACATTTGTTGAATTAGCATGAAAACAGCAGATAATCTTCAAGTTAACAATAATAATAGAGTCAATTCTCTTGAGAGAACAGGATTACAAGTAGAAACTGCTCAGAATCCCTAAATCAAAAAGTCATTTAACAAAACAAACTTAATATAATCGTATCAGCCATGCAAACAGGAACATCATTTTTGAACTGCATTTTAAATGCAAATGAAATTACTACAGTGCTGTGGCATTTCCGTGAAACAGTTTCTTGGCACTAGTTCCAGGCTGAAATTATCTAACTTTGACCGGTGTTTGTGACATTACAGCAACAATGTGACGAAAGCAGGATTGGCTCTGTTTGCTTCTAATTGACATCTGCAGTTGCTGGGAGACAATGGCATGTGCTCCTAATGGAGAGTAGCTTTCAATCAGTTCAGCAATCAGAAAATAATCATAGTTCTCATACTTGAACACAAAGCACTTACTTAATGTTTTCCAACCTGCTAGAGTCTGGTTTCAGAGTGTTTGAGTGCTTCACCATTTTGCACAATGTGATCACCAGGAAGATAAGATTCAGCTGTCAAAACAGATAAGAATTAAATTAAACTACTTTAAGTAATAGGTTGAATAATGATGATGTTAGAGACTAAACAAAAACTCCATAGTTTACTTTCAAATATGTAGCGAAACTGGGTAACCGTATCAGACAGTCTGTAGAAAGTGACTGCAAATAAGGATGAGGGGGCAAACAGATGTGAGAAGTCCTTGTTTCACTTAATTTTCCAAATTCACCTCATCATGATGAACAACCATACTTAGCTCACGTCCAACACTTGTCATTGTCAGTCTTGTTCTGTCTTCCAGCATGCTGTGCTCAGCCCCTGTTCATGTTCGCCTGTCACCTCTGGCCTTCTTCCCCATCTCATTGACTTCTTCCGAGGACTATGGTTACCCTGCTACTGTACTATACTAGTTATCTTTTTGTCACCCCATCCTGCTTCTGGAAAGTATTTTGCCTTTGCTGGTTTCTCCCCTTCTTTGTTTTTATTCCCTTTTGTTCTCACAAATCCCACTGGGGTCTTGAAAACAGCTTAAATGTAACTGAAGAAAAGGCAAGAGAAAAAGAAACACAAAGATGTAGCAAATTCAAACTTAACAGTGCCATAGACATGTGCTGGTGGTGCACCTTCCCACTGCCCTCTTTCCCTTTGTAGTCTGGATTCTGTTGAAGCGAGACTGCATGCCACTTGAAGGAAAGGACTATGCTGTCTTATTCTTGTTGTGTCATTCATATAGGTAACACAAGATACTGAAGGTAATTTTTTATGGTTTTCCTATTGTGAAACAGAATCACAGATATCAAAGATACTAGGTGCTTTTCTCCTATCTATTTGAAAGCATGTGAAGAGCATAGGTAAGCCAAATATCAGGATGCCTGTAGAATAATGGGTTGAAAAGTGGTATACAGTTAATTCGAGTAATTAGTACGCACTGTCCTGTATCATGCAGACAATTCAAGTAAAATCATATGTTTAAAAACAGTAAGAGCTTTGTCCTTTCAGGGAGAAGACATCCATCTTTATCCGGTAGTACAATGGTCCACAAGCAATGGCTGAACCGATAGGTAAGAGAAGATGGGAGAGTATGCTTGGGCATCCTTACAACACAGCCTCTCACTTTGTGATCTCTTTGGTTTGAGACAGCATCAAAAGCCTCAATTTTTGTAACAGTGGGGATACCAGTTCATACCAGATGTGTTCCTATGGCTGTGCCACAATGATCAGAAATGTCACTCAAATCCTAATATAGAGCAGGTTTTAACAATCTAGAAAAGAGATGTATTTTAAAGCCTCTGATCAGAGTCTGTTAATAGGGACGTGCATTATAGAAATCATTTCTACTGCTAAGAGCAACCAAGTTATCACTGCTGCTGCTGTCTCAAAATCAGGATGGACAATATGAACTACAATGCAGTTCTCAACACCAGAGCAGTGCTTGGCAGCTTTTGACCTCATCAGTCACGATTCAAACATTTTTACAGTTGCATCTTGAAATTAATACAAAAAGTGCATGTGATACAAATAACAGAAATAAGCTTTTATAATTTATTTCTGTGTTTCAAGAACTGACAGAAAACACTTGACCTTTAAGTGTAGTACATGGTGTAGGTTAAGCATTATTCCCACTGCTGCAAAATGTAACAGAAGTGTCAATATCTCATGACCCTGCTGATTACCTTTTATGATTCTTATAGGTAATAACTAACCAATTGAGATACACTTCATTATATCATTGTGATCATTTTATTCCTCTTATCTAGGTTTCCACTGTACTGCGTAAGTTCCTTGGGTGAGAAAACAAGTTGGTTCTCTCCCTGGCCTTTGCACCAGACGGACATGGGCTCTGCTTGTGACCTGACCCTCAGATCCATGCCTTTGCAGGCAGACTTGCTTCTGTACTTGAAAAAGCTTCTTGCACATATTGGTAGCTGACATAACATGAACTTCTCCAGCCTGATTAAAAAAATGTAACTTCTGATTTACTTTTTGTGAAAACAAACAGATTAAGAGCTAAGAGACATGCCTCATGCCAATCCTAACATGCAAATCAACTTTGGCTGCAACCTATACAACCAGGAGTGCACAATCCAGTTCAGAATAGTATTTACAGCACAGCTGGAAGCTAATCCTTGCCTAAGTAGCTACCCTGGAGTATCCTGTATTGTACTAGCAACATCATTCTTGGATCAAAAACTCATAGGCATGCCTTAGCCCATAAATGACTGCCTTATGAAACGAGAGGCTTTTATCCTCTGATTCTTTGTATGACTGAAGGATTGGCTTGACATACGAAAAACAAAAGCTTATATTTACATATAGAGGGTCCTTCGGTGACATGCAAGTAGACACAGCCCTACCCCAGAGCCTGAGCCAAGGTCCAGCATATTAAACAGGGTTTATGTAGATACTCAGCTCTGTCTGGATACATCTCCTTGCTGGACTACGGAATAACTGCACATAGCAGTTTCTTAATAGACACTTCAATTCTAATTTAGTTACAGAATCCCAAAAGCAGCCCACAGAAATAAGAATGCTGTATCACAGTAGCTGGAAAAGTGCTTCCAAGAAAAAAAGCCAAAAAAAAAAAAAAAGAAAAATATTGTACTTTGAAGACAAAGTAACTATGGCAACAGAGCACATGATACTTGTTTCTCCATCACTGTGAAATACTGCAGTTTTCAGTTTCAGCAGTCAAAAGACCATGGTTTGCCACTTGTTCAAACATACTGGCATCTCTGTTACACACTATCATTATCAAAAGCCTATTTTGCCTGCTCAAAAATACTGTAACCAAAGCTTTCTATAGATTCGCTTTTGGCTCCCTCACTGCTCTTCATCTAGAATCTGATTGTTTTGGAGGAACTCAGGAGTTAAAGACTTTTGGGCATCCTGCCATTTTATTGCACAAGACACTAAGCAGTGAGCGAAGGGAACTTGTTGGAGAATAATTGCTTTTAGAAGGAATGTCTGAATTACTTTTACTGTTGAGAAATACGTGGGGAAAGAAGAAAACACATGTAGTGCTTTCGCATTCATTTGTACCAACTCTGTCTAAGGAAAGCTTTTTCAGCCCGAGCAGCCTGGTCTGAGCTCAGAGCTGAGCCTGTTTGGGGCAGGAGGTTGGATCACAGATCTCCTGAAGGCCCTTCCGACCTCAACTGTTTCATGACTGTGAGGACTGAACTGTTACTCAGCTAAGGAAATCAATCCGTAAATGTTTTCCAAACTTGACAGATGGTCTGAGTAGGACACTTTACTTTAAGAAGAATGTTCACCAGAAACGTGCAGTACGCTGGGGTCACATGAATGGCAAGATGGGCTTTTGAAAGCAAACTTGTAAGGGAAAAAATGGGCCTCTCACAATGATGACTTTCTCATCACTTCATATAACATTCAGGGGTAGTGACTGGCTGGGCCTCATCCTGACAGCTGGGCTGCATCCACCCCAGATGAACCAAAATCTGCACCTGAACAGTACCACTCTGCTTCAATGACAATAAAAAATATAAATACATTGTGTGAACACACACACGGCCACAGTGCATACATTTCAGCTGTGAAAGTATACCCTTGATAAAGTCAGTAAAATCTCTTTCACGCTGCACTTCTGAAAATTAGACCAATGCCCTTTTGAAGGCCAAAAATAAGAATTTCAAAGCCTGGTCAGGCATCAGGTTCAAATTTGAAGATTCTGCTGTGATACCAAGAGTGACTAGACACACAGTTACAGTAGGTGGAGCTATAAGGTGAGATCTCTTAAAACATTAGCTGATGAGAATATGCAAAAAAAATTATTGATAGTATTTCCTTAATGTTTATACTAGGTTTTTGCTCTGATTTCTAATATACTATCCACTATAAAAGAACGGATACTGGATTACATAGAGAACTAGCTTAATCTGTACTCTGATTTTAGAAATATACATAAAAGTGAAAAAAATAATTAGAGCACTTTTAAAATACCAGTTCTTACTTATCTCTAAATATGACAAGTACAGTTGGATAGAACGGAGGGAAAGACAGAAAATTAGATATATGTTAAAAAATGAAAAGTAACTACTTTAAAATATAAAGTTTGAATAATTTTTATGGTTATAATCAAATGCAGCACCCCGGATGATCATGCTTCTTTCATAGCCAACACGCAAAAGACCATTTCTGGTTTGGAAATCAGAAGGTACTGGACATGAAAAATGGTATAAATAGGAATTTTGTCTTTCTGGCACCTGAAACATATGTAATTTTGAGAGAGGGAATGTCTTCAAGTCAAATTACTTTTTTTTTAAAGTGGATGTAATAACCTGCACAGAAGACTAATGGATTGGAATTGGCTGCAGGTACAATGAATAAGTAGCCAAATAAAGATAGATTTTGCAAAGATTATGATAAATTTCTCCCTGTGAGCAATAGATAAATACTATTTATCAAGTGTCTACTTTAGAAAGACATACGTGTATTATTTACATACATAAGCTTACAACTACAGTTCATTTTTATATGTGGAGCTAGATTACGTGTGCATCTGTATGTATACATCCACTGACCTTGGCGAAGTAATGCCTCAACCTGAGTGAAAAAAAGAAATTACCTTTCCTATGTTAACAAAACAGGACATCCTAGGAATTTTTGCCTAAACAATCTTGGGTAGCCTAACATACTGGCTCCATCTGCGAGAAGCAAACTCCAGTGATTTTGGCTGAATTAAAGTCAAACAACGTCACCCATTCCTTGGATATGAATGAAGATGGATCTACATAGAAGTCAAAATGCTCAGGCTTTTCTGACCACAGATTACAGGAGTGCACTGTTTGTTTTATAGCCATCAGCCTGCTCAATTGAATCACGTCTGCCTGAGCTTAGCAGCTTAAAATTCATTCCACACAGCCTGCAGTGCTGACATGGATATGATAAGACAGAAGAACAGAAACACCACTCTGAAGTAACCTAGCTGAACTGCACATGTTCTGACCCTTTTTGAACTCCCTGGAGCTTTTGTTACCTGGCAAATGCAGCTCTAAAACTGCTCTTGTATCTCCAGATCTTTGCTCTTAGCCATGCAGAAGCCTATTTCTCTCTGGGACTGGCAGCAAGAGAGGTGCTCTCTGAAGAAGGCTTCTAAATGAGTGTGCACGCTGAACTCTTACTGAACTGAATTAATTATTAAAGATGCAGATGGAGCTGTCCAAATGATAAGAACAGCTCCTGACGTATCATGATCCAAGCTTTCATTAAACCATTTCAGGCATACTAATGGTTTCCCACTGCTCATTACTTACATGCTCTTTTCTCATAGATATAATAACCCTGGTGCCCAAAGGCATGACAGGCTATGGAAATAGTGAAGTTGAAAGTTCCTCAGAAGACGTACTAAGGAACTTCATACTTCCCCCCTATTAGTCATTTTGTGCAAACCTGTACATACAGACACAAGTGCAAATGCTTATAAACTCAGAGAAAAATTTGTAAATTACAGTAGTAAGTGATATTGTCAAAAAAGTTTACGTGCATTGACAGTACTATTAAACTAAGAATCATAAAAATGATTTGATGAACATGTTAAAAAGCCTACCAAGGTGAAATCTTCACATGCTACTAAGCAAGCCACTCTACAAATATGGCTCTTCTTTAGTTAAACTGCACATGACATATTATTTTTCAGTCATTACACTTCTCACACTTCTTCCTCCAGTCTCTCCTGCTTTCTCAGTTGGGACGATTAGAGGGCAAAGCAATTGCTAGAGAAGAATTACTCCCAGGAACTGTGCTGTGATTGCTACCTGCTGTTTCATATTTTTGAAGTTGGGAATACTACTCCCAAAGGCCTTTTGCGTCTCAGACTAAATGATTTGCTGGAGGATAATAATGTCATGGCCAGTAAATAATAGTGAACTATGTCTGTACATGGTCAATATGATTAAATGTCCTTCACCTCTATTCTTACTCTGACCTGGTTATGAGGAAGTGAAAAAGCCGCCAGCAATGCCCAAAGCTTCCCATGTGAAATGTTATTTTAAAGCAAGGGAGAGAAATAGAGGTGACTTAGCAAAATATTTCCAGTAACAATAAAATAAAAAGCCAGACACAAAAAGCAAAATTATCACCACACAATCAGACTTGAGATAAGCTAACTATTGTGGCATGGAACTTAGAACAATTCTCTAGTAATGATTACAGCAACTGCAAGAAACAACTCTGTGTTGAAAAGTATTGTCTACCATATTGAAAATAAATCTTTCAGTTATAACTGTAGGTTTAATTAAAAAAGAAACCCTATCGTCCTGAGACTTGATTTAATTTAAATGTATTAAGAATAAAATCTGTACGATTATTATGGTTTATACTTAAATCTTATAAATACTGTAATTTTTCTAATTCAACCTGTACACACACGAGTTTTGCCATCTACGTCTATTTCTTTGAAAATATGCCAATGAACTCAAACAATTTCACAACTATCTTTTTGCTTAAGTGACTGCTCGACTGAAATAGTTTTTGATATGAACAGAGAGTAAAACCAACCTAAATATACATAAGATTATTTCAATATTGAGGATACCCAGAAGGAATAAAGTGGTTACAAAAGACTGGCCAGGTACATTTTTTATAGAAAGTTCCATAATCAAAATATCAGTTTATTTTCACATGGAGAAGTAGCGTAAACTAGAAGCTACAAAAAGTGTTGAAAGAGTACATCTGGTATATTGATCTATAAAAGTCAGAAATTTAAAAATTATGCCTGATGCACGTGCTTTAGGCTGAAAAAATTATAATGACAAAATTTAATTCTGAATTTGGAAGTCAAGGGAACTGAAGTTCTGTTAACATTTCATGTCTCTACTGCTGTATAAAGGCAGGAGAACAGGTAACTATTTAGACTTCCAGAAGCATGAAAACAAATTAATTCATCCTTCCAAACTATCAGCAGTTACGAGAAAAGCTTTCTAGGTACATAGGCCACATTCCCAGCACCAGACTTCTAGAATATTTCTCACACATAACCAGGCTTTGAAGATACTGAACTAGCAGAGAAAACCAAGGTGAGCCAAAACGCACATCTTGCATATACTTTCCTTCCAAATTCCTATCTTGTGCAGTGTTGGTATTATTAGCCTGAAATAACAGGGAGATGGTTTTGCCCTGGGCTGACAGATGACTATGTGCTTTTTACCTGAAAGTGCTCAGAAAATGGATAATTGATGTATGAACACAATATTCAATCTTAAATGGACAACGGGGCACACAGCTGTGGGTGTACAGATGGGTGTGCATGCACACAACGACTTAACTGATTGCAAGAACGTGTATGTGCTTTCTACCGCTTATATAATATTCTATTATTTATACTAAAACAGATGAACTTGTACATCTGACATATATTACATGTAGCATAAATAGACACAGAAGTAGTCATGGAAAAATATGCATATGCAAATGCACATATAAATATACTCTGTAAGTGTAATGGAGTATAAGATTTACTTCATTATCCAATATGTTAGAACACTCTTTTGAGATAATTACGTTGGATAATTAGCAGTTGAATTCTGGAATGTGTACAATAGTGACTCAATTGAAAGCAATAATAATGGTTCCTTTAAAAAAAACCCCATGTTTAGTACTTCATTGATTTTTCATATGACTGCACATGTCAATACGACCTTCAGAGTTCAAGCCATTAGGAAAAAATGGCTATGCCACCACGGCTTTGACAATTAATCATTTGGTCAGCACTCTTTAAAAAGATTTCTAAACATCTATATAACCATTGGTCACATTACAAATTGTTTATAAGCATTTTCATGAAATGTCTTGTGAATAAGGATGGTATCGACTGATGTTATTCAATCTTTTTAACTTTGCTGCGAGGCAACCTAAAAGGAAAAGAAAAACCCAAGTTCTTACCAGAATAATAAAGGTAACAGGTCCAATAAAACTCCAGATAAAATAGTTATCTACATGGAGCCAGCACCTATCATGGAAAAAAGAGAATGAAAAGTGAACAACTGCATTAGCACCTCAGTTCAATAAATGGAAAGTGCAAAAAAACCTTTTTAAGGTAACATTTTGTCAGTAACAATGATAAACATTGCACAGTACCACTTAGTCCACAGACAATTTTTCCTAACCTGAAACTCTTCTGATGAGTCCTATTTAATAAAACTATTGAGCTTGAAAACACACCATCAGGAACAGCTAACATATAAGAAGAAACAAAACCAGTCAAAAGATTTGGTCACAGGTGCTATTGTGGACTAATGAATCTAACATCAGTAAATATTTTTCACAGGTTTTCCTGTAATTCCATGTAATCTTCAAAATCTGCTTTTAACTTTGTATCATATACAAAGTGCTTACTCCTGATGAATATGAGAGAGAAAATGTTCAGATGCCATGTTTTGCTGAAAACAATATGGTATAAATAAAATGCCCCAACTAGGATTTGAACAGCAGAGAAAGAATACATGTGATACCAGACTAAATTATGTGTAAACCTGTTAGGGCTGACTTCACTTAGCAATTTGTTTTTCATACAGCCCAGTTCCCTGCTGAATTGCTCTTATTTGTCTTTCATCAGTAGCAAAATCAAGCAGCTTCCTTGTAGTCAACAGTATCTTCCCATTCTGTAACTAATTTCATCAAAGGACAAAGTAAACACTATTGGAAGGCAAATTCATGCCTCTGGCAACTCACATCCTCAGAAATGTTTTCTGTCTACCTTCTGTCACTTTCTATACGTATCCGTATTTTTGTAAATAAAAGGCAGTGGCTAATTTTAATCCTGTTCTACTCGCCTGATAAAATATTACCAAAGTGAAACATATGGCTTGGAATATTATAGTGTCATAATTCGGGACAAGAGTTAGCTAGAGGGGCTGTTGGAACAAAGAGATCTAATGAAGCATTAGCTTAAAACTGGGCAGTTAGGCCTGTCAGATACTTTGAGAATTTTTACTTAATATAAATTTGAGGCCAAAAAGTTATTTACTTTTTCAATTTGTTTCAGGTCAATCTTTTGTGTTTAAAGAAAGACCATAATTTAGAATCAGTCTCTCCAGAGTACAAATCCTCTGAACCTAGAGAATTACAAAAGACTTGATTGTAATTTGTGCACAGCATTGCCATTCTCTTACCAATAAAGCTTTCAGATGGTATTTTAGTCTGTCAGGGACCCTCTGACAGTTAATAGGCTTTAAAAAATTATTCACTTGAAAAACACTCAGGTCACTTGCAATTACTTACGCTTTCTCTGTTCCGTAGCTCTTATAGTCAATAGCTGCTGAGACACCAACTACTGTAGCAGGGAAGAGGTAGCCAGCAACATAATAGTACTTCTTCCTAGAATATTCGCTTTCAAATACTTCTACTAACATTAGATAAAGCTGCACTCCTTCTAGACACATCCAGGCAAAGGCTGCCAGGAAGAAAAAGTGTAAAAGACCTGCGAATATTGGACATGCAATCTGCAAAGAAAAAGAAAGGTGAAAATATAAACCACAAATTCTTCACATTATTACACCTCTAATTAAATAGTGTGTAACAGACCAGCATATACTTCCACCACAGACCTTTCACAAATGCAAAAGCACTTTCCTTACCTGAAAACATACATTGAATATTATCAAATACTAAGGTGTTCACAGTAGCTGCAGAAAGTAAATTCAGCTAAGCAGTATGAATGAAGAGAAGTAAATTGTACCCTCACCCCCAGTCTTCAATTTATAGAGTGGACTTTTCAATTTTATAAGCAAGTCTTTAATTTTGAAACTCTCATGGTTTTAGGGCTTACAGTTTTGATAATCTGAGACATGAACAGTTGGTTCTAGATGCATAACGTAATACTGCTTACTTAAAATTATAACGCAGCCACCATGCCATTTTTATCTGCTGTAATTTGGAAGTTTCCATTGTTGTAACAGAAATCAACCTGAATTATCTCCCTTTTGGCTGAATTCTGGATGAAACTCTACTGAATTATTAGATTTCAACCCAATGAATCTCTTCCGAATGACAGAACTCACAAACCTGCATGAATGTGCAGTGTAAAAAATGAATAAATATATAAATAAGGCTCTGTACTAATATATATCTGAAAAAGTAATCAATAGTTGTTGAGACATATGAATACATAGAGAGAACACATATATGTTCCTAGTACGTCATCATTTAATTTCATCTCCTTTCAAAAGTTTAAGCCACCTGCTTCATTAATAGCTAATGTTTCTCAACCGAAAATGAAAAACATTACTGTAAGTGGGAAATTAAGGCCACAGTGATATTTTTGATGGATGTAAATACTATTTATGAACATGTCTACTTTGTTTTCACATTGAGCTTTTATTTCAGCCTTGCTGTGTCAGAATGCTGAAAGCTTGGCAGTGTTGTCATGTTTTAATTCAAATCCATTTCAAACAGTCATTTCAGAGAACAAGATCAGTACACACAGAGAAAACTTACCTTGTACTCTGTCTTATCGATGCCTATTAGGAAAATGAACTCAGCAATGAATAGGTTGATACAAAGGTTCTTGTGAATAGTGTTACGATCACTTTGCAGGCCACGGAAAAAACAGAATGTGAAGATGCAGATGGCCAGGCAAACAAGAGAGATGACAATTCCCACCCAGGTGATGACAGTGAGGAGCAATTCGTGCACTCCATCTTTGTACTAGAAATAACCAAAAATGGAGAAAATTAATATGACTCTTTATGAGTATAAATAAAAACCTATTTTCACAGGTAGCATCCAGAAAAGTTACTTGGTCAGCACATGAGATGGGCAAAAAGTACTCAGTAATTTCTCAGTCTCAGGTCAGCTTCCAAGAAGAGTCAGATCAGGGTACATACAAGATGAACAGGTCTGAGAGAAAAATGTGACTACTTTAGCCAGATCAGATACCTTTTCTTTTGACACTTATGACTTGCTGTAAACTTCTCAGACAAGAACAAGTAAAGAAACATAACATTTTGAAAATGCCACTAGGCTCTGATGCAAACAAAGAGGAGAGATTTCCCTGAGTCCTCCCATAAGAGTACGTGTTCTTTGCTACAGACCTGCAACTCTGCAGTGGAGAAGAAAGCAACAATTTACACAACAATTAGGACAAAATGCAGAACGTGTGGAATTCCATCTTTAATCTCATGTTTAGCTAAAGAAGGTTCCTTGCTTCAGTTGCGACAGAATCAATTTTGTCATCTTGGTTATCTTTTCAGCGACCTTTCCAAATATAAAGGGTTTATGAAAAGACGCACATCCTTGCAAATATTGCATGCTCCAGGCCCCCTGACATCCAATAAGTGCTTTAATTAGACAGCAAAATTTCAAAGTATGAAGAGGCATTTAAACAACCAGTACGGAAGCTCCTTGACCTTCCTGCTCTAAGGAGAGCTGGCACTTGTGCTTCCAGGGAACAGTCTGCACAGCTGCACCTACAGATACTCTTCAGCTGTACTGAGAGGAAGTCTGCAAAACGGTTCTAAGGTTGCTCAGTAACTTTAAAATATGACCTGAAGAAAACTCTTGTCCTTCCTTGTTTTTCTTTCCTATTATTTTTCTTGTAACTTTATGGGTGAGGAAGAAAACTGCTACAGAAAGCAAATTGCTTTGGGAGGAGTGGGTAGAAGATATAAATACTCAAGAAACTTCAGCAATTTTGGATGTTGCTAAAAATTTAAAGCTAAATCTTTAAAAGTTTGTTCCCTGCCGATGGCTAGAAACATCATTACCTACCACAATTTCCCGATGAGCCATAAGAATTGCAAAGTTGGTTAAGTGACTGCAAGCACACGTTGTATGGGTTTTATTTGTGTCAACCAGTTTGCACCCTTGAGTTGACCAGTATCCCATCATAGTCCTTTCTGAGTAGTTCCAGAAGGAACAATTTGCATTGAAGTAATTGTCAGGCTGGGAGATAAAAGGATAACATAAAATGAGGATTTTGCACACTAAGATAGCAATAACAATTGTTTAATATGTGTAAAGGGTAATTTAGATTAAACTTTGCATGTTTCGGACAATAAAGTTTTCAGCAGCAAAATTGTGGACTATGTAATACAAGGAAGACACCTAGTTTAAAAGGGACTTTATAGTCCGAAACACTCTAAAGCGTAGACTCAATTACTGTAGACCCAATTTTAAACAATTACAATTTCCATCTTACAATTTTATGCACTGATGGTACATTATAGCCATTTTTGCTCTCTGCAAAATTAGGACCGTGTATTTATTATGAAGATATTTTTCCTGTAATTGAGAATTTGAAAATATGATCTTTTTCCTTTGATTCTCACCTTTGGTCAGGCCAAAGTCATGTGAACAGACATCAGGAAAAAGTTCATTCCTCAATGCCTATCTATTTTGATGAAAAACAATCAAAACATATTTTTAAAAAGGGGCAAAATGAGAGGAAAATCCAACCATATTTTCTCTGCCATGGTAGTGATTTGATTACTTATTTTCCCCACATGAGACATTAAACCAGAAAGGACCAAACTAACCAACAAAGAAACACACCAAATAAACCACCACGAAAAAAGTATACACAAATTTGAAGTATAACAAACCAAGATATAACACTTTATTCTTCACTGAATAATTGCATTTAAACCATTTGTTTAGGCTTCCAGAACTTGGTCCAAAATTAATGTTAAAAGTTAAAGTGTCATTAAAACTTGCTACATCAGACCATCAAGACTCTTAAGTGTTATTTTCCACCCTGCTACTAAAGTAAGAGTTAATTTTCAGTTAGAAACAAATTAGTCATTTACATTTTCATGTTGATTACCGAATTAGCTTTCATTAAGAATACACTTAAGTTCTAATAATCACTGAACCAGGCTCATTTAATTTTATGTTCATAGACTTAACTAAGCTTGTGTCTCTGACCTAGTCCAACATTTAAAATTCAAATGGAAAAAAGGTTATTTTTCTGCATTGCTTTTCTCTCTTGCTGATTTTATGACCTTCCCATTAATTCATTAGCATAACTCACATCAATGTGTTCCAGCGTAAAATGCACAGGATCAGTCAGGTACACCCGGCTAGACTCCTTGTTGATAGAGGCTGCAATGACGTGGGAGTTGACTGCAATCGTGCTATTCCGCCCAGCAAAGTCGCTGCCCAGCTTTATGGTTGCATTTTCAGTACTGAGAAAACGCCCCAAACTTTTGTAAATGATGAAAACCAGTTTTGCTAATCCTACAAAAGAAAAAAATCCTATCATCACGCCACAGAGGTCTATGGAAAGACAGCAAGCTGTATTTTAATGAACTGACGACAAAGTATCAGTAAACAGAGAGGCATTTTCAGGCGATTGATTTGAAGAAAACTCCCAGGTACCCACGATCTTTGAGAAAAAGCCATGGAGCAGTTTTGTTATGTTTTGTTTTGATATTTTAACTAGGGGAGGTAATGTAGGTTTTATAAAAGTTAATGGAGTTTCAGTGCTCCATGCCCAAGACTCACCATTCCTGCTGTTCTGTTTCACGGTGCTTGCAGAGAGCTGAATTGAGTTGCCTCCTTTATTGCCCTGAGGAAATTTCAAGTCCTGCACCTGGCCCTCAGTAATGAGCACTGCAACATCCAAAACTAAGCAGACCAGAGGGGAAAAAAAAAACCAAACCAAGGTAAAAAAGGAGAATGCAGAGAAAGTCTCTTGGTCAGATTACAGTATGGCAGATAACAGTATTTCCCCCAATTCTATTTAGTTTTCTCACACTTCTGTCCTCATTTACCACTATAAGACAAATCTGTAGTGCATGTTTCAAGCACACAGTTAGTTTCTTTAACTAAACCGAGAGCACGACTAAAATGACAGCACTCTAGTAGTGATAACATGATATCAAACCTTGTTTTAATTCGTGCCCCCAAAATATCCACTTAAAAATACCACACACACGTTGGAGAGAAGTATTAATTTTGAAGCTCCTAATGTCTATGCAGTATCCTCTGCTAGCAAATTCATAACTTTAAGTATTGATTGAGATAGAAAAACGTTTTAAAACAGCCAGCAAATGAACACCGAAGTATACTTATGTCATGTATTTAGCTAAATCAGTATTTGTAACTGAAAAGAATTGTATTTTTTTCCTAAATCTAATTCTGTATAAAGGTTCATAGGAAACCATTTTATTGGTTCTGCTAAAAAACGTTTAAATTGAAAACTTAGATGCCACTCAGCCTTACTTAAGTTTTAATTTTATAACACACTGTATATTGGGAAGCTTCCATAGGATTACCATCAAAGGCTGGATCCTCTTGCTTATGTAAAATTGTGGTGGTCAGAGCGGTCTATTTGTTGACAAATATCTGCAGTATATTAAACTGGTCTAAACATAGGACTAAACTATAGATGGACAAAAGGTATGAAATTAGGGAATGATTTCTGTTTCTCTAAGCCACACACACATATGTGCGATGGGACTTCAGGCTTGCACAGCACCAGTAATGTGTTAGTAACTATGACTTGAAGTCAGTTTATCACAAGAAGTGATGTTCAGACAGTCTACTGATCTCCGTGGAACTCATGTTCATCCTCCTCATGTATATCCTGAGAGAGATTTCTGTGATTCTACTCACATTCCTTCAGAAACAACTGGTGCAGTTACTTTGATAGTGGACTGTAACACCTTTCCCCATCTTTTCCCACTATCTTCCTACTCAGACTAAAAACTACGAGGAATCATCTTCTACAGCTACAAACACGCAGAGATTGAAAGATGGAAAATCTCATTTCTGCAGTCTCCATCCCAGTACCCCTCAAACTAGCAGACTTTCAGCTTCCTTGTACCTCTCTGAGACTAGATTCATCTCTGTAATAAGATGAAGGAATTATTTTATGCATAGCAATGATTTTTGCTTTAACACATCTCATGCACCTATATTTGCACATCTCTAATAACAAACCCCTTCATTTCTCTCTCACCACTTAAATTCCAAATTATGCACCAACTATCTTCAGCAATTTTGCAGTCTCTGGAGCACAGCTATTCTGCATTATGGGAGATGTAGTTCACTGAACACACTTTTACCTGAAGGCAGTCATGTTTAATATAAACATTTGGCCTATGTTCTGAGCACCTAAAATATTTAACTGTCAGAGTACTTTGCAAAAAAGTAATTTAAATTCATTAGGAACAGATTATATATAACAGGAAAGCATTTCTGCAGCTCTACAGAAAGCAGTTACCTCAAAAAAATCCATACTCTGCCATTTAAGCACTCTTCATACTCATACGTTCTGCTAATGATTTTTCAGTGGTAAATCAACTTTGCAACATCAACTACTTTCCATTTTACACTGTATTAATGGCACTAAAGAAGAAGGCTAATTTTGAAGAACAAAACAAGAAAAGCGCGTCTCCCCTGCTTAGGAGCATTTACCTTTCCACCAAATGTTGTGCAGGTCAGCTTTCAAAGAGTACATGGATATTTCAAAGAGTATCAGGAATATTTTTCCTGATTTTGTGTAAAGCAATGCACAGCACTTTAAATTATGCTTGAAAAAAAGTTCACTTACCGATATTTTCTGTGGGCATTGAGACTCTAGTTGGTTCTAAGAGATTATCAGCCAAGACAAAAGCCCCTTCTTCTAACGTATCGAGTAGCATTGTGGCTGCATGGGCTTGTTCTGAAGAATTCATGTCCTTCCAGGACTCCAGAGCTTCAGGCCTGAGCAGGTTGTCCACTGTATCCACAATTGCCTGCATTCATTAGAAAACTATCATTAGGTCTGATTGCCCCATGCAGCGGGGGAAAATTTCCAACGTTATCTGGTGACAATTATAATACTTAACTGACAGAATTATTTACTGTGATATAATGGCATAGAAAACTATTTTCAACATAAAAATATTTTCCATCCTCTCGCTGGATTAGCGGTAATAGAAGTGCAGTTAGCCACTAGCATTGTGTGGTCTCTAAGTGGTAAACATGCAATTTGACTTGTCTCGTGTCAGATATAAAGACAGTCTTATTAATGTGCTGAAAAATGTAAAAATAAATGCCAGCAGTTTTGCCTGAAGCTTTCATCTTAGAGTTAATGTCAAAATGTGTAAGTTCTATTTAAAAATACTAACGCCAAAACTGGCATTCTGCAGTTTAGCCTAAAATGATGACAACACTCTTCTGGAAACTTAGCCCAACTCGTGCAGCCATAGCACTATAAACTGTCTATGACAAACTGCCTTCTTTATTACAGGAGGCATGAAATGAAGCTGACTCAGTGGATATAAATTAGCCCGGGCCACCCTCACTCCCCCTCCTGTTCCTGTACCTGTTCACAGATACTTAAAAAGATTACTAACTCCCATTCCTGCACAAAGGTCAGTTAAAAAGGAAATCAATAGAGCAAACAAGATATCCACTGACCGTCCCTGTTATCACTGAAGGCAAAACTGTAAAAGTGAATAAAGCTGCCATTTTGAAAAGTTTTTCTTTTAACAACTCTATCATCATGTTTAAAGGTTCATTAAGCTGCATATAAAGTAACAGTAAATAAGGAAGAAGAAGAATTCAGAGACATGATTACATTATTTTTACAAAATAATCCAATCAATCACAGTAATCAGTTAATCAATTGAAGGCAGGCTCTTACACTAATGCATAATGTAACTGTGCATTGAGTATGCTGTGCATTGAGTATGACATGCATTGCCGAAACACCCTGTTTACTCTGTCCCATTTACCTTGTCATAATGTGTCATTAAGCATATATATAATTTGTTTGATCAATTTAAAAGCACTGGGAATGGAAACAGAATACGTTGTACAAACAGAAGGATGTCGGTCTGGAATACTGTATTGTGCAAATAAACTAATAGGAAAAGTTGGTCAGGGCTACTGTCAGAGCAAGATTAATTAGCCTAATCCATTTTAATATCCTCTTTCTGTCTGCATTGTGAGCCACCATGACCTTCCTGGCAGGTGGAAGATACTTCGAAGTGGCATTAAAGCCTTTTTTCTTTCTCTAATGGGAGACAGAATAGTCAAAATGCTCGCACTGATATTGCTGCAGCCATTAACTAGAGTGGAACAGAGATTGGTCTGCAGAGGCCAGATTCATTAGTCACCAAGAAATACAGATTGGAGCCTCTAATCTGAGGTACAAATGAATCCTCTGTCACAAAGTGGGAACTTGCTTCATTTGCATAGTGTAAGTCAGCTTTTGATTTGTAATTTCAAGAGGTTTATTAGTTTTATCTAAGCAGAGAAGCCCATTTGAGACCTACAGAAAATGACACCAGTCGGAAATTAAGGTTGTGCTATGGTTCCTTGTGTATCTCTATATAGAGCTGGCGGTATGCATTCATTAATATGAAATGCTTTTTATTTATTATGGAATAATCTAACTCTGCATTTTTCCTGTGGAAAATGATCCAGTAACATTTCTGAGGCATTCTCTCATCTCAGAGAGAGGTGACCGGGCAGTGGAAAACCACGCGGCCCCTGTGATGCAGTTGTCGGAGCAACTCCACTACTGCTCTTCTCACATTCACGTTTACTATTGAAAATGAAGTATGAACACTCAGTCTACTCAAACCCTATGCACTGGATTTCCCGTTACTATTAAAAAATATTTTCTAATAAAAACCTACTACAATTATTATTTTTTGAGAAATTAATTACTCTCTAGTTCTTTGCCTCATTTTGTCAAATTTTTGCATAACCGGGCATCTCCCATCCTCTTCCTGGGCTGAAGGATAAAAGACAAAAGTGCCCTGTGCAGAGAAACGTCTCTTCAGAAAGAGTCTGAACTATTTTATTATGTTGCAAAGTATTTCAAAGTTCTTTTCAAAAATCCTTCTTACATTTTATCTCAGAGGGTACAAGTGAAAATCAAGATTTCAAAAGAAACTTTGAAAAAATGTGCAATAAAATTTTTCAGAGCCAGACATGATCTGCTCTAGGACTTTTTTCTCTTCTTCACAGGCGCGCAATGGCACTAGTGGCATTGTATTGCAGAGCAGGAGCTGGCCACTATGGACAACCATTCTACAGCAGGTGAAAGAAACTGAAAATTGGGTAACAATGTGTTACATGCCTTCCATATAGCCTCGTCAATGGGACACGTGGCACACATTTTAGTAAAGTTCGAGAAATGTTTGTCTTTACATTTTATCCTGAAGTCACTGAATCTGGCCTTTGTAACTGCTTTTAAAACTGTAAGAAAGAGTGATTTCACTAGGTACAACAATACACAAAGAACAATGCAAGCTATATAATGTACATTTTTCATGCAAGCAAATTAACTCCAAACAGTCTTTGATATAAAATACTACCAATCTGAAGCAATTTCTGTTCAGTTGCCAGCATTTTCCTCTACCCAAAGTTGCATTATGAGAGACATGTTACTTCCAATTCAGATAACAACCATTTCTGCTTTTTTAGTTTTGAAAAAGTTGAGGTAAAAGAGGTATAAACTTTGATCTTTAATTTTTTTTTTCTGAGTGTTATACCTGTGCAAAGCCAACATTTGTACAGCTGATATGGGGCACAATACACATTTATCAAAGACTGAAATGCATAGGATCATGCAGCAAGATGATAAAGCGTGGCAGGTTGCTGAAGCAGGGAGAAAGCAGGGTGACAGCACAGGAGAGATACCTTAAGGTAAGCCCTGCATGTCTTCTCGCGTTTTTGGAGCTTTTTAGTAAGAAAAAAGAAAATCAGAAGTTAGAGACATTCTGGAAAGCTTCAGAAATAGCAAAAATTAGTCTGGTGTTTCAAATCCCAAATTTGAACTATAGCCTGGACATGAGTCTAGTTTCTGTCCAGCAACGACTATAAAAAAAAAATCACACAGGAAATGTTTTTCCCCAACCTTTATACAGGTTCACAGATATCTTTGCCCAAAATGTGGGATTTGTGTGAAAAGGTTAAAGGAGAAAATCCCTGTGTGGGCACTTGATCTCTCTCTGGGAAAACTCTTTTAAGGGCAGCTAGGGATTGTAAATAAAACCATTGCCAAAATAATACAGGAGTGCATGGAGATCTCTCTCTAAAGGTGGCTGAAAAACTTTTGTTTGTAGCTTGTTGGCTAAGCTGACGCAAGGAAGATGCCCAGAAATACAGCATTTCCTCTGAGAAAAAGAGGAATGGTAGCAACACTTGTGATTTGTATTTTAACCAGAAAGACAGAAGTTTTCTCTGAAATATTTCTCTGAATATCATTCCAGAGAAAACACTTATTCATGTTTTAGACATGTGTATTAGGGCATTTTTATAAAGATCAATTATAAGTGATGCTGGCATCTTTAAAAGGCTAAGAAAGTCTTATTTTTCTGCAGGAAGTCAGATTAAAAAAGAGCCCTGCACCCATGCAGAATCCCACTGATTTTATTACATGTTCAAGGTTAAAAGGATCACTGGATAAACATGCTGATTTGTTACAGAATTTCTGAGAGCTAATGTCCATTTCCCTCATATTAGTTATAACACATTCCAGATTTTAATAAGGGACACAGCTATGTATTTCAGGACCAGTCAGCTATTGTGAATTATATCTTGTTCCCTACAGAAGGTAATTGCAACTTTCCGCTGTGTATTTACTGCTGTTTTCTCTTACATGTTTATTCCAGAACTATAAGCATGTAGAAGCAAAGTATAGATTAGTATTTCTGAAAGGAAAAAAATAAGAAAAAAACAAAAGGGCAGTGGTTATCCCAGTAGGAGAAGGTGACGGGAGGTGTGTACCTTGTTATAACTCCTTCCAGCAGAGTCTTTTTCACTGGGCCGCAGTTCCTGCAGCTGAGCATCCAAAATGTCCACGAGCTGCTCCATCAGCCTCACTGATGAACTAACATCACCAGCGAAGACTGGTCCTTTGGTGTGTTTAGCCAGTTCATTGGCCAGACTAGCAGCATTTTCTCCACTTCTGATCTGAAATGACAATTTATATTATCTCAGCAGGGTCCCTTGTTCTGCTTGCGGCTCCTAATTCCAATTCTCTCTGTACCTTTGTTGTGGTGAAATAACCATTTGCACATACATTGAAATCTGCAACTAATTGAGACCAATAACGCTCTCTTTATCTCAGAAGATTAAAGGTTCTTAGATCCGTGACACACAAAAGCAATTCTTAACAGCCATCAAAACCAGAAGTCAGACTGGGACTTTTGGGCTAGATCTTCTATTCATCCTCACTTATATTTTACTGCCATTAACAGACAGTAAGAAAACTATTTGCTCATACTAGTGCTTGAGGCATTTGAAAGTCAAGTAGCCTGGTACTGACAACAAATTATCCAGTTTTCATAAACTTAGTAAATCTCAGTAGGGAGGGAAAACACAGAAAGTGGCTCTGCGCTCTAATCATACTGTTATTAATGCACTCAGACAAAAATCTATTTATTACAGTGTAATTTTTCCTGAACTAAAAAACCTTGCTGTATACCACAGTTTTTGCTGCATGATTTATAATATTTGATTTATTAAGCAAATACAGCTTTTGCTTTTTGAACACCAGCAACGCTACTTTGCTTTAAATAGCGATGAAAACACATTATCATAGATTCAATACAAGAACTTAAGAGGGAGAGCGTACTGAAACACACTTATGAACCTTAACTGTTGGCCAATGCTTTGCACACAAAGTACACATAGCTCCTTCTACTTTAAATGAACAAAGAGTTATAAAGACAGCTTCAATAAACTGAATTATTAATGCTCTGAGTTAAAATCCTTAATCACTAGCGTACACCAGATTAAAAGGTTTCAACCAACCTTCTGAGCCAGCTGATTTACCCAGTGTGAGGTGCAGTTGCTAAGATCAGGGCCTTTGGGGTTCCACATTCCCGTTAAGACCACGCAGAGATATGAGGCAGTTCCTACAACAGATATAGAAAACTACAGTGAAATGGAAACCATTTTTCTGCATGCATTCAGGAAATCGGCTACACTGTGCTCCAAAGCAATGTTAAATTCTCACTGCTGCTAATGGCAGTAGTTGATAATAATTGACGAAAACGTAAGGAAATAATGTAATTACAAACAGCAATTTAAAAAGTCAGTGAAAAGTACCAGACATTTTCTGCAAACAAACAAAAAGCCCTTGATTTTTCCCAGAGCTCATCCAGAGGGGAGCTCATAATGAGAAAGGCAGCTGTAAGCCTATTTCACAACAGTCCTCAAGCAAAGCCCTAAAATTTGACCTCTCAAAAGCACATGCACAAGGTAATTCTGCAGCTACACTCAAATTCCATTTGTAGATTAAAACTTGACCATTGCCTATAGATAATGCATTCTCCAAGTAACAAAAAATCATGTAACAGACAGCTAGAGAGTAAAAAATCACCATGAGAAAGCAGCACATTGCTTTTGAAATGTCTGCTTGAAATCAAGATATATTTTTAAAGGCAATACCTCGTGTTCCTTTGGGACAAGGGCGTTCAACCATCATTCCTCTTTGTGTCTGAGGCCAGCTAATCCCCCTGGCCTCAGTCGGTTCACAGAATCTCTCTGGCAAAGGGAAAAAGCTTGTGACAGGAGGAATTTTGGTTGTGGAAATGGGTGGCGGTGGCTTGGGTCCTCTGCTTCCTTCCTTTGTTCCTCCAGCTAATGTTGTGCTTATGGGACCTTTCTGTGATGTAGTGCTAGTGGTTGACACTGTGGTTTTGTACAGCTCTGCTGACGAAGTTATTGTCACTGCTGTGGTAGGCACTGCACAGAGAAAATTACAGTAATAATAAAGTAAATTACTTCAGAATTATTAAAAAAAGTTCTTTAAATGTTATTTATGTAGTTTTAAAGGATTCTGTGGCGTCTCCTTTCCTTTATCTTAATATTAGTCTTTTCTTATTGCTATTCTGGGTGCTTAAGATATAACTTGGACTGATTTTATTTCTTTTACGCCCAGCTCATACCAGTATCATGTTTTAGCACATTCTCCAAATAATATCTTCCATAATAAAAATTGATAGTTACATTTCTAAAGGCTGAAAGGCAGTACTAGGAGTTACCAGTATATAACAAACACACTCAAAGCAATTAAAGATTACTTAATCACTTTTGCAGAAGGAATAACTCAATAGATAGAATCATTTGAATCAGTATGCTGTAAACAATGCAGTCCAGCTTTAACAACAAAGGCAGTGGGCTATAACTAACAAGACTGTTTTAAAAAAACAGATCCCAAAACTTCAAGTCACCCACTACACACCTTCCAGGAAAATAATTACAATAACATCTTCCTACCCGGCAGTCATTCTGCTTGAGAGAGCCGCAGCATGCCCCATTAGCTCCCAACAGAAGCAGCCCCTAGCATGTGCGTGGTGCTCTCGTGTTGGAACATTTCGGGCCTTGACATCCTTTTTTGATAAAGCAGGTATGATGACACAAGTCGTTCAAGATGGCGGCAGGAACCTAGTTTAATCTTTTATGCAACACTAGGATCAGCTTAGGCCAAATAGCTTCTGCCCGGGACTGGTGGCCACTGACTGCACTGCCCCATGTTGGGAAGTCGCCACCGTGTCGGGAGCAGCTGAGGCACAGTCCGAGCCACCGTCTGGTTGTGAGGCTTTGGAGGGAGAGTAGTAGGTAACGCCACTGGAGACAACAGCTTGGTATTCCTGTTCATCACTTCCAAATGCATGCCCAGCAATGGCTGAAACAATGCAAGTGAGCAATCTAACCGAAACAGTCATTATTAGTTATTTCCCAATCTTCATTAGTGTTCACCTTGCTTTATAGGCACATAAAAGCACAGATCGTTGTGCTGAGAACAAGTAAGCTCTTAGCGAGTATTTTTAAATCCTAATTGATACAGAAATTAATGAAGCTAATTTTAGAATTAACTTCGGTGGATAAAGTACCTTTTTTCTTTCTTTTTTTTTTTTCTTCTGCTAGGCCCTTGAACTCTGACTTACTGGACAATGCACCTTCTGTAAATTCAGTCATAAACAAAAACCAAAAGAAGAGCTGCCTCACTTTCTTTCAGCACATGTTTTTTTAAGTCAGTGTTTTGAATAAGATTAACTTTCAGTAGTTTGTTAGATAAGTTTTTGAAGATCACGATCCATTTTTAAAGACTGAATGCAAAGCTGTGCTTTTCCTCCCTCTCTTGCTCACAAATGCAGAAGTTCGTCAGCAGCTGCCTTCTCTTCAGCCTCGCTGGTGGCTGCGTGAACACAGCCCATGCAGTTGTGCTGAACTCCTGGCGCAGCCAGCTACTCTGAAACCTGCTGAAATCCCCGGATCTGTTCTGCAAGTGCTTGCCTGACATCTTGCGAAACTGCTGTAATTTTCCTTTGATTACAATGCATCCAGCCTTCTAGTGCTTTCCCAATTAACATTTGTCAAAAGCATTTGCAATCACTTGCAGAAGTGTCAGGCAGCGCCTGCTGAATCAGGTCCTGGGGAATGGGGAACTGGTGGGGACAGAGAATGATGCAGGGGACAACCAATTATTACTATCCCTCCCCTAACACATTGTGCTAATTAGTACATATTTAATCACTGAAATGTGTATTAGCATTATTGCAATTACTACTCAAAACCTATAATGTTTAGGATAGCTTTGTCTCAGGAGCAAAATATCGCTGTAAGAATTCGTAACAACTCTCTGAAGTTCAGTAGTGAGGTAACAATTTTCAGAACATGTTTTGTGCTGCACCCTGAGCTAGAACACCCTGCTGCCATTACGCAACTTTAGGTAGAACAATTTTCATGTTATCCATTAAAATCCATTTCAAAGCATATCACCTATGATTCAAAATGACCTGCATAGCTTAGTAGTAGCACATACTTTAGAAATATATACCTCGCATTTTAGGAGAAAGACTTCAGATCACCTCTCTCACAGAACTGCAAAAAATACAGATCATGTCTAAGAGATTTTCTCCTGAATTAAACTTTAAAAAAGGAAAGAAGTCAGTATATTTAAGAATGTACCAGAAAGTTCAGGCAGTGCTGGAAGCCTAGGAAAGGAGGAGGATGAAAAAATAAGAAATGACCGAACACATTGTTTTAAGGAATACATCTAGCTTTTAGAAGGCAGATCATTTTGGTTTTAATGATTTGTTGGGGAACTCAGTCTGCAAGGCCATTCTCTGAGCTGCAAGAAGACACATCATAGCTGCCACCACCTGAAGTGTCTTGTTCTGAAAGCTGAGGGTGATGGCATCTGCTGGCTGCCAGGCACTGCCTTGCCGAGCGCTTTACCAATAGAAGATAATGGCGGTGATGATTAATAAGCCGCAACTAAGAAGAACAAACCCCATGTCAAGGATATTAACCTTTTGTTCCAAGCAGCAGGGGTGAGCCTGTACAAGGCTGAAGATGTGTAATTTTTCTCCAATGCCAAAAAAGCTGCTTTTACAATGCGAGATTCTATTTCGGACTTTTTGACTAGGCTTGACAAGTCGAAAAGAAAACCAAACCCTCTTCTGTCGTCTTCCTTTTTTTTAAGAATAGGTGTGTCTCATTATCAGATGAAGACAGTCTTTGTAAAATTAAAAAATAAAACAAGAAAAGAGCAATAGGAAGTAAATCCAAAGACACTAGTTGAGGGTAATTGATTTACATTTGTTTCATGCAGTTCCTAACAGCTGATTTAAACAGCTATGCATACTATCTGTTTCTAAAAATGAAGACACCACTGGAGTAAAACTTAACACCTGTTTAACAGCGTGATGCCTATAAAAAAACGTAACACAATTGCCGAGGGCAGCAGGGGAATAGTACCTTTGTTTCCCCAACTGACAGTGAAGAGTAGATTTATAGAAGGCACAAAAGCTATCCAGTATTCTTTACCAACAGGTTTCCATTCTAAGCAGGAATAAAATAAGTTTTAAAATAAACAAAGCAAGTCAAAAAAAAAAAAAATCCCTACCCAAAATACAACTCTGACCTTAGATTTAAAATTCTGTTGGAATGCCCAGATGATGTGCCACTTCTGAAAATACTAATGACTCCATTTCCATCTCCGGCATCTGGGTAATTTTAGAAATGAGCTGCATGGATTTTTCAGTTAAACATGTGTTTTTATAGGTTAGATATTTCAATACGTTTAGACACATGAAAATCTATGTACCTGCCTTCATTTTCAAAAGGTGTCATACACTGAGGTGTTGTATGAAGCAAGAGAAATCAGAAACCTGTGCAAATCCAGATTTCCCTGCCACATGCTTATTACTGCTATGTGCCTGTTTTCATGCTTCGGTGAATAGCAGGGAAGTCACTAAGACTTACCTAATTACCTATGGGTTCCAGCTATTATGCTGGCCAGTACTCTATTGACCCTGCCAAATCGTATTTAGTTGAAAGTGAAATGTTTACACAGCCACTTATAAATTTATACCATGAAAGAGATAATAGATACACCACAAAATTAGCAAAATACCTATGATGAAGAAACGTGCTATCTGGTCCCCATTATGTTGTCTTTACTTGTACAACCACTCTTTCATCAATCTGTAGTGTATCAAACTCATTATAATAGTAAAGATCTAATTTACTTAACAATTTCCTGCATGACTTCGTTGTAGATTCTTGGCGTTATAAAGACTTAGTTGCACTAGTTTCCTGTTATTTCAAGCCCTGGGTGATAGTACTCTCCAAATTTCTGTTCTGTCCGCACTCACAACATCCATATTTTCCTGCCGTGATCCAATAAAACTTAACGATGGGTATCACGGCACAAAAGGGGGGACAACTTCAGTTTGAACAGTTTGCACAGTTAGCGCAAATTGGGAGGAGTGTAGATGAAATCTCTCCCTAACGCACTAACACAGAACAAAAGGATTTATCTTCTTTTTGTTACCAAGGAAACCTTACAATGTAATACTCATACTTGCTTTTTAGAGGGAAAATTCCCTTCATTCTTCCTGATCTTTTAACTTAAAATTCCTTTAAAAATTCCTATTTCAGTGAGGATTCGTTTGGTCCCTTGGATACCTCCTTCAGAAAGAACATAACAGGACATATATCCACTAAATTTACCAAGGATCTAAGAACTATTGTTTATTCCCAATTTTTCATAGTTACTTTTTTGCATGGCCTGATACATTTTATTTTATTTCTAAATCAAGGTTTTGATTTTTAAAGGTAATTTTTAAACTTATCCTTAGGAAATGTGCTCTTCTGCAGTACCCGAGTCCTACTTGTCAGCTGTAGCTCTGAAAGCCATTTCTGCATCTATGTACTATAATTCCCATAAGAAGAGAGAAGAAAAAAAAAAAAAACACATGAAGAATGAGGTTAAAGGGGAAGTTTTAAGGGCAGCAGACCCAATTGCCAGGGTAAAACGGTAGCCTGGCTGCAGTGGTTTTAGAAACCTGAAGATTAAGAAAATAAGGATATAGGGAACACACAACGTAGTTGCAAGAGGTGAAAATGGCATTGGTTTGCAGCAAGGGCAAGGGCAACATGAGGTTAATTATAGTGGTATTTCAGAGGTTTCAATAGGCAGATTTAAAAACGAAACAACAGAGAAGAAAGGAAGTTTTGGGGTCATGGATGAGTCCAAGATTTTGGCCCTGGGAGTAAATGTAAACTCTCGACCCCAAAAGTGTGACTCAAATGTGACAAATTCATCTTTCATGAAGGAAGAATGACTGTTGCTTTTGAAGCACTGGGTAGCTGGAAGTTATGGTGTAGACATGAACTGATGTTCAAGACAGATAGATGAGGGGAAAAAAAAAGAATCAGCCTGTGTCTATATATCATTATTGCTCCCACAGCAACAGAAGGAACACAGATTGCTGAGTTTCCCACAAAGGCCCCAAGTTAACCATTCGAACAGAAAAGGCCATGACTTCCAATTTTGAGGCACTGACCTTGCGACACTATTAAATACTTGATATTAAAGTAGCATTGTGAAAAGACACTAGAAGAAGTTTCTTGTGTTAGGTGATTTAAAGAATTTTATCCTAACACCTGTATCTTTGAGTAGACTATTAAGAAATCTGAATCAACCACAAAAAAAAAAAAACACCACAAAATAAAGCAGATCAAAAGAAACACAAAAATGCCCTTCATCAAATGTGCTGAAAATCTGGTGTAATTTCATATGAGATAAAAAATTTCAAATGTGTATTATACAGATAGATCCTTTAACTGTGTAACAATAGAAGGATTGATCTTCAATTTATACAGACTTTGTGCTGAAACAAAGAGGAACTGTGAATACAATACAAATAAATTATAGAGTTAGAAACTGTACAGAATCTTTTCTTGGTTTTATAGTAGTACATCTCAAGGACAATCACATTAAATATTTTTTCCTTTAATTTAGTAGTGTTTACAGGCTGTTGGCTTAGGTAAAAGAGGAAATGAACTAAAACATTCTAGATCTGCTATGTATAGATCCATACAAAACTAAAATATTTTGTATTGGTTCTACATAAGGAAAAATAACATTTGTGAATATATGCCTCAAATAAATCTATAAATAAATCTTTACATGGTTTCTATATTCAAAAAAGGCCATAATTAAATATATTGTCATAATGCATTTAAATGCATCAAATAAATCTATAAATAAATCTTTACATGGTTTCTATATTCAAAAAAGGCCATAATTAAATATATTGTCATAATGCATTTAAAATCCAAACTCATACATCACTCAAAAAATAATCCTTCTTTGTCTTCACGGGTGAATGGGCAAAGAGCTCAGACGAGAGGCAAGCACCCTGCAGTGTGCCCTGGACCCTGTCTTGTCTAGGCCTGTTTGGAATAAACTGTTCCTCCCCATGCCCTGCATGCCAGCAAGGAACTCAGGAACCTAAAGGGGTGCTGGTGGATGCGCAAATCTGTTTCTGATATTAGATGGGATGTGGCCAGTATATGTACTGTAACTTAGGATCTTGAAGACTTTCTCATAATAAAAACATTATGAAATGTCTTACCACTGTTGGTGGTTTACTAAAGCTGAGGAAGGATTCTACAAAGCCTTTTCTTCTCTTCCTGCTCTTCCTTAACACTTTTCCCTCAATGCAATGATTTAAAGATTAGCTTTTCCCACATTCATGGCAGCTGCCTGAACTGTGAAAGCTACTTAGAGCCTGCATCTCCATTTTCTCCTCTTACTATTAAAGCTTTGGAGAATTTAAAATGCATCTTCATCTCAGTTAAACCGAATGAAAAGTGACATGCAGGAGAATGTATGAAAATGAAAGCTATACCTTTTTTCTAATTACATAGATGGGTATGTCTCTGCTAAGAGCAGCCCCAAAGCTCCCCTGAGAAGCAGACCACCTTGACGTACAGAGAGCAAAGCTTCCCAGAACAGCTGCCCTTGTGGCCAGAGCTCAGTCCCCAAACCCCTGGAACCTGCCTCAGCCTGGCCATGGGTTGCTGGGGAGGTCTGCAGGAAACAGACTGGACAGATATTCACTTGGCTCTGGAGAGCCAATACTAGTGCACTGGTTCTAAACTGCTTTGTTCTGCTGTGCCTTATGTCCTTTTGTACCTAGGAAAAGCTATACATATGTTGGTATCGTTGTGTGCACACTTAAGTTGTTTGCACTGCTGTGCATGAATCAGCTTCGCTGAAGCAGGACAACTACTTTTCGCGTGGAGAGGCTACTATTACTACTTTTTTGAAGTAGAAAAAATGGCTGCTACTTGCGCATACCGGTTAGATGAGAGAAGTGAAATATTACCCTCATTGCTAAAGCAGCTTATCAACATTCTGTTCCTTGCTGCATCTTCTGCCACGGAGCATTTCTCTTGGTCTTTACTCTCCCCTGCAGATGTTAATATGTGCCTGTGCCTGTTCATGTCATTTTGAGAATTTCTGAGACCTAATGATCTCCGTTTTTCTTTCCTCTTTTGGCAGCTAAGTGTTTTTTCTTTTAGGTAGTTGTTCTAACTTCAAGCGAGCTGAACTGCAATTGTAATGAACTTACGGAGAAACCTGCTAAAAAGAGGTCGGATAATCTTGTCTAACCTGGCAATAGAAACTGTGAAAACAGGGCTGCAGAAAAATATTTATGATTGGTATTGCACACTAAACCCATGCATCTCATCTGGGAACGCCCAGCACACACCACTCTCAACTGCTGGCGCCAAGAAGTTAAAAGGTCTGCATGTACCTTGTAATCAATGCAGAAGTCAGGTAACACCGAACGGATGGGAACAGACTTCTGGCTCAGCATGAATGAACTCATTTTAACTATAAAAGTCAAACTGACCGACAGTATAAAGTAAATAAACTATTACCCAACTCATTCTCAAACACAGAAAAGCTAAACACTTGTATAAAAAAAAAAAAAAAAGAAAAGTACAAGTCTGTAAATAAAGTAATTCCATCTCTCTTCACAGGTGCCGCAAATTTGCCTTGCACCAGTGTAACACTGTACTGCTCAGCACAGCGCAAACTACCCCTCCTTGCCTTCCTGCAAAGAGCGAGCCAAGTCTAAGACCAAAGATACGTAACATAGTTATCTGAATGGAAGTACAAAGAGATGAAAAATGAGAAAAAACAAATCCTTACCTTGGGCAGGATCAGGTGGGCCAAACTCCAAAGAATATCGCAGAATGAAGTTGTTATTCCACACATACAGCTGGTTGTCTCTGGGGTTGTAATCCACTGCGGCGATGTACTGGTACTGGTTGGGGAAAGGAATGTCCACATGCTCGCCTCGGCTCAGCCTGGTGTTGTAGATGTAATCGATGGCATTCTTACCCGTCTCGCTCTCGTTGTCCTGATACACCGACCGTACTACGTACAGGACACCACATATCATGAAAGCATTGGAGGCTGCCCGTTTGTCGTATGTTGTTTCCCAGGTGGCTTCAAAACGTAGCGTGTAGGGGTTCAGCTGGCTAATTACTATCATCCCGTTGTTTTGCTCCGTAGCATAAATTACCCATAAGCCATTTTCATCAACTGCCAAGTCAATATCAGTCTTTCCTCCCCATCGGTATGGAGAGGTGTCATGGTAATTAGCATAATTGATTATGGCCTCTCCACTCTTAATTCTAGTCCTCAAGTCAAATTTTACTATGTTCCTAGTTCTTTCCTTGTTAAAAAAGACAGCGCCATCATACACTACAAATCCAGTACCATCCACTCGATTTGGGAGTTTATATGTCGTCTGCTGGCGTCCATTTTGGAAGTCCTCTAAAGAAGCATATTCTATCAAAGTATCGGTGCGATACGGGGTCCATGGCATGAAGTATATTTTATCTGCAGCCTGGAGAGGATCTTTGC
This sequence comes from Rhinoptilus africanus, assembly GCA_013400135.1. NCBI lineage: Eukaryota > Metazoa > Chordata > Aves > Charadriiformes > Glareolidae > Rhinoptilus > Rhinoptilus africanus. The sequence continues at coordinate 101,969 of VXBO01014273.1, forward strand.
ACCAAGCACCTGCTTTTTGTTCAGCTTCATATAAATACGGTGAGTCCACAATTGCTTTCAACGTCCCCGGGCAAACAAAAACTAACAGTCACAGAGAAAAGTAAGACAAGAATTACGTCAAATTAAGACTGTCTCATAATAAAAAGACAGAAAAAAAGAAAAAAAAAAGTAGGTAAATCATAATGACTGTGTCAGGAAGAAAAAAAATCAATTTAATTGGCACTAGATTATACCTTATGTTATAATTAATGCAATTATCACCCTTTATCATCCACTTTTCTTAAAGTTACCATGTTCTTGCTGTACCAGTATGGAAAGTGGATGGGAACTGTTTTCACTAGTACAGACCAAGGCTCAATGGCATACACAGACAGCTGAAAATGTAGAGCTACTCTTGCATTTTCGTCTTAGACTTTTAGTGAGTACGCATTAACGCTCCAGAGCTTTTAACTGGTGTGCAGCAGTGTGCTAGGTCATTTCAGTCCAAGAAAAATCACATTGACTTGTTTAGAACTTTAAGAAGTGGTGAGGCTGAAAAAGGAGGTGCCTCGATTAAAAATAAAGGAACAAAACAAATCATCAGGTATATAGAGAAAGCAATTAGGAGCAGAGAAAACAAAACACAACCAAAGCAATGAATGAAACAGACCAGGAAACCCTGTAACCATGGCATGCTATGGAGAGGGTTCTGGAAGCCAGGCAAGATGACACTTGATTAACAAGAATTTACCCAGGGGTGAGAGAAAGAGAGGGAAAGAAAGACAAAGAGAAAGGGAGAGAAAAAAGCAAGGGAGTCTTCCCTCCAGCCCAAGTATTTCAGACACTATACCCCGCCACCTACTTTAAGCAGCCAAGTCACTTTATTGCAAACAGTCGACTTCTTTATGAGGTGTACTTATGAGATCCTGCTGATTATCATAATATAAGAGTGTTGTGGGGAGGGGAAGGGAAGAGGTTAACATCCATAAGGCACATAACAAGGAGCTGGGGTTTGGACTGTATACGTTATTTACCTTTTTGCTCCACTTCTATTTTAAGCATCGGAAGAAAAATAAAAAAGTGCAAGGAAAAAAGAAAGAAGATTAACATAAATTGACTAGTAATCTAAAGATTAAATTAGTAACAGACGCTAAATATAGGGAGAATAAGAACTGCACTATATTGGATAAAGAGAAACAGACAACAGGAAAACCTAGCAGGAGAGAGATTCTACGGTTACACAAGTGAACATGGATCAATCATTTTAGTAGATTAAGGAGGCAATACAGATATGTTGGCATGTAGTTTCACTCAGTGAACCTGAGTAAATAATGAATGACTTTACTAATGCATGCTATACACACACTCTTCTTCTTCTCAAAGTATAATGCTATCAAGTTGGTTTTTAAGTGACACATTAATTTATCATATATGTGCCAGTGCACATATACATATTACATTAATTAGATAATTACAAATCCAAAATGCAGTATATTAATTATACAGGTTTGCATGTGGGCTTATTAAAATCTTTCCCCATCTTTGCTCCAGACATCCCTCTGCTTTTCTTTCTTGTAAAGAAAGCAGCTTGTGTCCTTTAGCTCTCCTTAGGTTTTATTTTAGTTTTCCTGAATGTTAATTTTGAGAACTTTTGCCACTTCTTAGACTATAACTGCAAAATCAGACTAGAAGGAATTAAGCAAAATCATCTAGAAAAAAGAAGCAAAAGCACAGTAAGCAAGAGGAAAAGAGAAGAAAAAATTAACATTTAGCTCACACAGATATTCTCCAGCATCATCGATTAAGCCCGAAACAGCAAGCTAGTATGCAAGGACAGACATACTAAGCGTTTAAAACAAACATCCATCCCACCACCCTACATGGAAAATATAAACTGAACCCGATTAACAAAGTTATATTACTACAGCAATTTTTCCCCAAGGAAGTTTTAAGGAACATATTACAGGAAGACATATAGCTGAAGTCCAGATAGTAAATATCTTTCCAATAATTATTTGCAATAAAATCTATTTCATATACTCAGTAGCCTTTGAAGTATGCTCCTTTAGTTTCACAAAATGACCTGGAAAATGACAGATGTAACAATCTGTGCAACAGTAGCTGCTGATACCAAGGAAGTGTATCAAAACTATTTGCACAGCTATTATGGTATTATTCTGAAGAATGTATTTGTATGTTTCATATAAAGTTTTGGATTTTCAGTTTCATTTAACAAAATTACATATGACTATTTTGAGAGAATGGTATTGGCTGAGCTGATCTAGTGTTTCTTCAAGGAACAATTCCAAAACTTCATAGGGATTGGGAGAGGGTTAATATTCTCAAAATGAGCAGCAGTTTTCCTAGCCTTTGTTCATTTATACATCTTTAGGTAAAATACTTGTTTTTCTGCAATTTGTAATTCTTCAGCTATCCGAGTAAACAGAAGATGTATTCTGAGGTGAATTCCTGTGTTTCACAATCAGCATTAATGACTTTCAGATTATTCTGTTTGTGAACTTTTATGCATGAGTTCGTTCCTCACCAAAGAGCAGTACTGATATTGTACCTGCTTAGAATTAGTAACAGGAGAGGGAGAAAAAGATAGGGATAACCAAAATCATCACTGGCATGTCTGCTCTGCGTGCATTGGTGTACAGCTGTACATTTTTCAGGGACAGATGGTCTTATTGAAATAAACAAATGCTGCAAAGTCCAATCAATACAGACAGAGAGAATAAAGCACTTTAAAACGTTTTCTATTGAATTCCTGAGACCAAAAAAGGCTTAAAATAAAAATGCACAGATGTACAAAATGGTACTTTTGATGTTCTTCTTTATGAAAGGGCTGACTTCTGTTATTCAGTCAAAGTGTCAACATACATTGTGCAGCATAATTGAGAGAAATGTCAAGTATGGTACTCTCAATTTCTTTGTAATTTAATCAATAACACTCTTATTTTAGGACAAAGCAATGCCTATTAAATTTGTCTAGAAATTTAGTTTTGTTGGTGATACAACTGAGTATCTCAATAGATTTTATTTTCTTTTTTCTTACTAAAGAGGATTAGAAAACCCCAGCAACAGGTCTACACTTTGAGATGCAAAAAAGGAAACTTTTCATTAAGTACTTTCTTATGCAGGCGATGAATACAGAACCCAGAGATTGCTCAATCAATATGTATGATCAGCAAAGCAGCTATGTATTTCTGCAGGCCACCAAAACATAGAGGAGTTTATAATCTGCGTTTTGTACAAGGGTGACACCAACTCCAGTGTGTCAGAACTCCCAACTTTTATCACATAACCTGGACTGAAAGGTGCCACAGTGAAACACAGCAAATTTTGCAGTCTTGCAGTAACTGAAGATGAGGTTCAGAAAAAGAGCCATAACTGAACTTTGGTTAGAAGTGCTGTGGTCAACAAAAACCTCCCTTCCTAGACCCATACAAGCTTATCCAACCTTCCTAACAAGTCTCTTATGCTGGGACAGCTGCTATTTGCAAACCTAACGATTTCAGCCATTCCATAAATTTAGAAATGGATCACTGGAACAAGTAAGGGAGAAAAAAATTAGACTCAACAACTGAAGATTATCAGGTATCCAAAAAAAGAGACTTGGAAAAATACCAGGATAGGCTTTGTGGGACAGGGAGGAAAGATTGTCAACGATCAACACAGCTACTGAAGCACAATGTGCTTTGAAATCAAACTTCAAAACTCATTTTAGTAAATGGCAACCTTTTTGATGACTGCTGGTAATGACAGGTGATGCCTCTTACAGTTCTTGAATTGGGCAAGGTGTCATCAATGTACATGCTGCAGCTGACAAACTCCAAAACTTAGAGATTTTGAAAGACAGGAAGTATCCAGAATCCTGAGTTATGACAGACGCAGAATTATGTAATTCAAAGGGTAGGCCAATGCAATTGACAGTAAACAAAAATAAAGTAGAATAACTACACGTTAGAGTACAGGGTTGGCCGCGCTGTGGCATTATACTTCTGAAAACTGGAAAAGAAAAGAATCCTGTAGATAGCAGTACCCAATCGGTAGAACATATCCACACTTCTCTTCCTAAAACAGCATAAAAGATTATGTTGGAACATTATTTGCATTACACTTTTTCTCTATGAGCTAGCCTACTGGAACTGGAAACGTAACCTCTTGTCATTTGACTGACCTCATGGTTTGGAATCAGATGCACTGCCCTCTTTCTGAGAATTTCGGAATGAAAATAGTGCTAAAGTAAAAGGGATCTTTGTGGAACAAAACTTTGGTTAGATTGGGGTAAGACATCACTCCTTAAAAGTGGCACAAGAAGAATGGTTACAACAAGCCACCGATACTACACACAGGAGGAACGGTACTAGGGATCACTGTATGCAGTAGGCTTCCAATCCTACAAATGGTACAGAAAAAAAATCAGCAAGCAACCATTTCACAATGACAGAGCAGAAATGAAGAAAAAACAGATGATCTGTGTTTGGCCTTTAACAACAATGAAAGTTCAATGTGGTGAATCAGTACAGAGTAGCAGTTCGGCTTAAGAAAACTAAATTTTAAAATTGTGCAGGAAATAGAATGGACAGTTTTGACACAGCTTTGCTTATGCCAGAACTCATTTCCTTCCTTTTTGGATATATACTGTCACCACAGTGATTTTTGCATCTCAGACTTGGCCTGTTTCCTGTACCAACAGAAAATGTGACTTCGGTTAAGCATTACTGAAGATCAAGAAATTCACACTTAATAGTGACTTAAGGGAATGATCAGTGCACTGCTTAAATTCCATTGCAAACACAGCTATTTCTCTGTTGAGTTATGGGACGAGGGAGAAGTCACTGGAAAGAATGAAATTACAAGAAAGCAAAACCAGTTAAAAGTGACGAATCTATACAACTTTTATAAACATGCATACATGTCAATGAAAAAAAGCATTAATTATTGCAAGGAAATAAGAAGTATGTCTAAAGCTACTGAATTCTGGCATTAGAAATAATATTGTCCAAAACTGATGAAGTAGCCATAACTTCAAATTTTTCTATCTCAATATGATTTCAGTATTTACTTTGTTTTCAGGGAAAAATTCTTTTTTGGTAGCTGATGCAAGGCACAATTCATATTTTCTCTTTACATTAAAAGTGAACATTTCTTTCTCACTCTTTTCCCCATTGCTTTTGAGAAGCAAATCTGAGTAACTTATTGATGAATTATTCACTCTGAATCTGCGTTCACTTACAATGTGCCCTTGAAGCGCAACACCCTGTTAACACATCCCCCAACTGGGGCATTTGCCTCTGAGTGTCAGTGTTGGGTTTTGCTGTGCACCCAAAGTCACCACAACAGCAGGTAGCCTTTCAAGTACATCATGATTAAAATTGAAGTCAATTCCTGCTTTAGAAGTCTGTGAGCCAAGCCAATTTGTCAGCAACTGGTAGTGGGCAAAAGTACAAATTTCTATCTGGCCTATTGAATAGCTAATTTGAGTTTGTTTTCTGGAAAAACAGTAGCCTTAAAAGCCAAACACTTAAGAACACAGACAGACACTTGGCCAGCATCACACTATGGCTTCCTTCCACACTTGGTGAAGCTAATTGGAGGCCCTAGTCTGCAAGTGCTCTGCATGCATAATGGGTCCGTGGGCAATAAACATATGCTTCTTCTCCATGTGACAGCACTCCAGCTTTAATTGTGAGGGCCAGAGGAAGTGAGCAAGAATAAAAAGATTATACTTACTGTAAGGAACACATTCATACTGAACTTCTAGATATTTGTATGTTCCAGGACAAGGATCAGGAAACACATCTGACCCAGTAACTACTATACACTGTGTTCGGTTGTTGCACCTGTAATGGGAAAAGGAAGCAAGTTAATTAATTTAAAATTACATTTAATTTGCAAGTTCATACTGAAGTACTATATGCAGTGCTAACTCGCTTCACACTTGGGCAGTCCAATCCATAAGACAACAAAGTTAATTAATACTAGATGAGTCAAAGTCCATAAATAAGGCTTCAAGACAGTATTTCAGTTCAGGCTTTATACTTTTAAATTCAGAGATGGATATTATCTCAAATGTCACTCGTTCCCACTGGTGGATATAGCTGTTCCAAGTATATACTGATTTGATACCAATATTCAATAAAATCAAAGTGCAAAAATGATACAAAATAAAAAAAATGTATCATTTTGAATAATGTACAATAACACAAATGAGGAATTTCTTCCATCTTCAGGCCTATACATACTGGTGAATGGTTTTACATTTTGTTGTGATTTAAGGAAGGTAAGATTTTGATTGGAAGAGTTATTGTAGACAAAGAGCATTAGCATTTCCATTTTAATTATTTTAGGAGTAATTGGTGGACTCTTAGCTTCCTCTGTTGGGTTACAGGAAGAGGTAAAGAACGACTGTCTGAGGAAATAAGAAAAACAGTTAAATGAACTGCAAGAAAGTTAATTAAAATATATTTTAGAGGAGACTAAATACTGACTGAAACATATATATGATTTGCTTAACAATGAAAGCCAATGCATTCTGATGCAAAGAACAACTTTATTACAATGCCTCTAACCACCAGGGTCTACTGAATTTAATGGTTTTAGATGTCTAAGAATAATAATAACAATCAGAGGTCATAGACTATTTTTCCTGACAAAACCTGATTTTTTTTCATATTCATTTTTCCAGGAAAAAAATATATTAGCTCGGAAGTTAAAAACAGAAAAACAATCACCTAACCCTGAAGAAATGGACAAAGTGTAATACAGAAAAAATAGTCAGAAGGAAGTGAAAGAAAAAAAAGCGACCATCAGGGAGTTTGGTGACTAAAAGAAAAAGAGCTTGGCTGATCTTCTCAGGGGTTAGTCTTGTTTGTCAGCAAACTGAATAACAGAAGTCTGAACTTAAGTAATAGTCCAGCCTTTGACTTCAGCTGTACATCAACTTCTCTATTGCCCTACCACTTCCCACACTCCCTGAATACCACATCCCAAGCTAAAATAATCTATCTTGTATCAACGGCTTTCCACAGCTGTACATTGCCAACAGGTATAAGAATAATTCATGCTACCTCATAAAAGGTAGAGCAAGCACACTTGGAAGAACTCTGATATAAATCACTGTCCTTTTTATATACTAATCAAACTAGCACAGAGCTGGTCAGGACAGGCTGTGCCTCTTGCTGAGCAAACTCAGGAACAACAGCTCTTCTGATTTTATCAGTTAATTCTTTTTCTCTTTTTCCTTTTCTCTTTTTTTTAAGCTTATTTCTAGCCTCATAAGGCTCATAATTGCAGAACTAATTGGAAATAGCCAGGGATTTCTGTATATATGCACAACCATAGATACAGATGGTGAGGAATTCACCTGTCACCCTCTCTGCTGCTTGTGGCAGTGACTTTCCAGAGAGTGCAGGCAGGTCCCCCATACAGCTATAGCACAGCTAACGCCGCACCACTCCCAACAGCACCATTCTTCAGCGCAACAGCTCCTGTAGTGCATTAGGGAGTCTGGAACGAGTACGACATATCCGATGGCTTTCAGACCCATGCTGAAGTGATGAAATGTGCACCCAACTTGCACAGAAAATCACTGTACTGAATCTGTAATACTGAAAATGTACAATAGAGACACTTTTTGGTTCTAAGAAGAAGGTCAAAGTGCTGCTCTCGTGAGTTTTGTGTAGGAGGAGGCTGTAGAAGCAGAAGGCGGCAATATGGCCCAAAACCTCAAAGGCTTCTCTGTTCTAAACCCCTTACTATTTTTTTATGTCCCACACCTCAGTCCAGACTAACTGGCATGAGGAAAACTCGGATGTAAGATTTTGTAATTAATTTCTTCAAATGTCTTTCTGTTCCTTTAGTGAAAACCTTATGCTGAAGCCAAAATAATCCCTACAAAAAGACTTTGTGTAGTGCATCATTCAGCATAATGGTTTCCCCAGCTTTGAGACGCATGAAAATTTCATTTTACACTTGAATGAGCAGCAATTAAGAGAGAAATATTGATTTGTTACAAAATAAAACGGATACATATTGGGAGAAATTGCTTGAAAATGAAACTGATGAAGGTCATATTTAGCTGTGGAAAAAAAGTTTTACTAGCAGTATTTGTAAATCTTATGAAAAAGATGTATTCTTGTCTCCCTATGAAAAGTTGTTTTCTCCTCTTTAATTTTGCCCCAGTGAAAGACTCATAATGTTGCCGTCAGTCAGGAAACTGAGAAGAACGTCATGCTAGCTTGTATCGAAAGGACGGATAATGATAATTTAGAAGAAAATACAGTATTTTTTTCTTCGTACATTATGTGCCAGTGTCAAACTTCAGGCATTGAGTGGCATTTACAGGAAGCTGCTGACCTTCTAAAAACCTTTGAATTTCTTTATGCAAGCTTTCACCTGCTGTGCATACGGTCACCTTTTGCTCACCTTTGGCCAAAATGAAGGAGACTCCAATTCCAAACCAATGAGCTATGTCAACTGCTGCAGTACACAGCAGCACCACAAAGTACACCACCACCTCCCCCACAAGTGCAATTACTTGGGTAACTGAATGAATAGAAGTATTTGTGCTTTAAGTCATAGTTTTACATTCACATCACTGACACTGCAGCATTGCTGGTTGTGTTTTATAAAAAATGAGTAATTTTCATATAAGGTTTTGATTTTCATGCACTTCTAAGATTGCAAATTAAGGACACTTAATTAGGATGTTACACGTAAAAAAAAATGGAAATTTCAGGTAGCTATTTGTTACATAGTTAGTGGTCAAATTTCAATTCTAGTGAAACCTTCACAAAAACCCGACAGCAACTGCAGCAGCTGTCAATCCCAATTCATGGGTTACGGAGAAGAGATGAAGAGTAAGTGGACTTAGTAGAGGTAGTTCTGAGACAAGCAATTCAGGGAATTTACACTACTGCGATTTGTTCTCCGGATAAATGAAAGTCTTCTGTCTGCTGTGTTGTTCTTTTTTCCCCTGTAAAAGCAGGGATCCTAACTTCTCTATTAGCTATTGGCCTACAGATCTGCTGCTGCCTGCAACGACCATATTACACACTGATAAAGGTGTCAGCTGAGCTTCTTTAAGACAAGAAACACTGAATTCTGTCCGGTATTTTGGACAAAAGATACTCCACTCTCCATAAACCAGAGCTAAACAGCAGATTATCTTACGTGGTGACAGATTGTCAAAGCTACCGCATCACTGCCATAGCAGTTTCATCATTTTGAGAAACCTTTAAACCAGAAACACTATGCCAAATGAAAAGGATGTTATCTTGTTACAGTCTTCAATTCAATCCTGTCACCCATTTTCATTCCTTTTTGTAATGGGCAAGGCCTTTCTGAGCGAGGCCACTTCATGGGATTTTCCATAGAAAGACTATAGTGGAAATAAAGTTCCCGGCGATATGCAAGATTGGCCTAGACGCTATCAAGAAAGAAAAAAATCCAAACTCCAAACCCTTAACTTGAAGCAAATAACTTGAAGTCCCTCATCCATTTTAACCAATACTATTTTTGCTACACAATATGCTGTTAGTTCGGTCCATCTATTCAAACTCTTTTGGAATTGTTCCAGCTGAAGGCATGATACAAACTAGCTCTAATTTCCCTAATTCTAAGAAGTAAAATCACAAATCCTTTAGTGTTTTAGCATCTGTAATCTAGTGTTTAAGTTTTCTGTAGGTTTGAAGTACCATTAAGTACCATTTAAGTGTGCTGTAATTTAATTAACTGCATGCTTCCCTAGCATATGTTAAAATACGCAAATTCTCAGGTTTTTATGTATAATCTTAAAATTCGTATGATTTCATACCGAGAAACGTCTTCATGCTTAAGACATTCACAATATTCACAAAGGTTTATGATGCAATGACTTTGTCATTTACAAGGAAATAAAGCAGATCTGCAAAGAATTCTATCCAAACTCAGTAACAGTTGATTTAGGAAAGGTAATATATGAATTAAATTTGAAAGCCTAGTTAGGAAAAGACTAACTGTAGCACTGAAGGAATAATTCAGGTTCCTGTGCTAGCAGCAGCAAGAGTTTTGCAAGGGGGACTGTAGGAAATATCATTGTTCTTATGAATGCAAGGAGCAATTGTGTACTCTAACACTATTTCTTCAGTATTTTAGCACGAATGAAGAAAGGTTACATTTTCATAATGCAGATGCACCACTTAGAGTAATCTAAAAATCAAATGGAGTGTTTAATTAACAGTTACAGTACAATGTCTGAACTCCTTTCACCTCAGGAAGAAGACTGTGCAAATGAGGAATGGCCCTTTCACATTTCAGTTGAATATAGAAAAAAAGGAAAGTAAAGCAGCTCCAGCAGGGCTGTTCGCAAGTATCTTCTGCTCACGATGTAGCCATGTCCCTGCTGCATCCATCCCCTTCTGTGCTCAGCTTTAAGGACAGCTGTACCTTCCATGATAATTTGTTTGCATTTCAACTCTAATCTTGACTTGTACAATTCCCAACAAATTGCTTTTGCTCTTTTTTTATCATCTTATGCTCATTATTGCACTCTTACACATGCAATGTATGGAGATGACATTCCATGTGCAAGCTATTGTGTGAGGTGTTTTAATCAATAATCTTGTTCTGCTGATTAAGCAGGGGCTTCTGTTTTGGCAAGATAACATTAGTTTCTCCTGTCATGCTCCAAAAGCTATTGGGAATCTTCAGCAGATCATTAGATATGCTACAATAAAGCTTTGGTACATTCTCTTTTCTTTCTTAAATTACTTCTTCACTGTCCTATCATTCCCCGTCACTGCTGGCACTGCATTATTATTACAGCTCCCCTGAAACTCGCACTAGAGCTATGTCTCCAGGCCATAGGATGCCATTTTCAATTGAAGCTTCTGCTTGAAAATATAAATTAAGAAAATTTCATTATCTCCTGCCAAGGGCCATTATTCACCACTGTTCTAAGGAAGATTAAAAATGCAAAATCTATGGACTTGAACAAATACTGCAGCATTAAAATTAAAAATACAGTGTATCATGATGGGACCAGAAAGCAAAGTACTGGAATTTGAGAAGCAGATTCTGGAAATAAAGCAGATTCTGGTCATCTTTATGAGTAAGTCACATCAGTCACATAAAGATATACACAGTTCCTTTCAAAGTGGTTTGCAAAGTTCAGGTATGTAGGAAATAACTTCCACATTACAATTTATCCTTCACATCCTTTTGTTTTGCATAAATAACTGACAAAGATAGTAACATAAAAGAAACATCAATGTTATTTGGAAAACTTTAATGTCTAGCCAGAATTGGGCTATCAAAATAATTTTGGGTATTCCCAATGCTGCATTTCTGCGAATGCAGTGTTTCATTAAGTAAGGTAAAACTGGCAAACACAGAAAACAGCCATGCGTACTTCACTTTAAAAAGAAAGAAAAATTATACAGTATAAAGCCATGTTTAAGAAATAAAATTCATTCTAATAAAATTGTCAATACATTAAAAAAAACCCCTGTCTTGATATGTTTTGAAACTTTCAGGTCAGATCTGACAATATTTCTCTTTCAGCATATTGATTAAATACTTAAAAGCTAGCATGACGACATGTTCCTGCTTATCGCCTGCAGCAACCTGCTTAAACACCACTTGAAGCACGTAAACTCTGAGTTGTAGCACCACATGCTCCATATGGTCTTCTTGTTCCTTATTCACCCCCGGTGAGCTGCAGTCTGAGTAAAAAGAGACAGGAGTGGGGGATGACTACACTTCATGTAGTGACTTTTAACAACAGCATATTTTAAATTGAAAAATTCCTGAACCTCTTTACCCAAAGTAAATAGCTGTCTTTACATATGTATTCCTAATGATCTACAACTGCCAAGTGAGATGTGCTTCTGCTTTTGTATGCATATGCACTAGACCTCCACTCCTGTTATTAAACTCAAAGATACATATGTATGAAGATGTCAGGTATTACTTAAATACTGTGTTTTATTAATTTGGTCTTAGAAAGTATGTACAAAACTTACATATAAAATAGCCAGAGAACAGAGACTTTATTTTAGGGATGCATAGATACATATGTATGCACACACACATACCACAGTAGATAAAATTATTTAAAGAAATGTATTTAAATTCTGAGTTTCAAATTCACCTCACAAGAAATACACTACTACATACCGAAATCTAATGAGTTAGCAAACTGGACCTAACCAAAGCCTGAAAAAAAAAGACCTTGCTATAAAACCCTTGAAGCAGCACTGGCTGGCCACCACTGCGATACCTGCAGCGCTCCAGGAACCGCAGCAGCAGTAGCCCAGCCCTACCCATGCAGGAAGAGTGAGCACCTGCATCCCTACAGAGCCACACTTCCTTGGAGACAGACATGTAATCCTGCACCTGCAACTGGCTTTTAAGAAACCCAGGATGCCACACTGGCAATTTTGCTTACTCTTTGCTTAGTGTATAAGATTTTCTAAAAAATATTTTCAAGTTAGAATCCCTAAAACTGTTTATTATGGGGAATGAGCATGACAAAAAAAAAAAAAAAAGGCACAAATTTTACCTAGCTCAAAGGGAAAACAGATTTAGTGTCGTATAGTAGTAGTTTTCATAATCTAAGAAAAATATGGGAGACGTGAGCATGTATGAAAGCAGAATTTGGCCATAAGAATTGTCTCTAAATATTGGAGATCTTCCTGTAACTGCTAAAGCAATAAGGCATGCTAGAAATTGGTTTGAAAATTCACAAACCAGCCTTGTGATTTTCTGTGTACTTGGCAATGTGACCACTACAGCAATAAACCTGGTGGCTTTGGATGAAAAATATTTGGGGGGACAAAAATGGGAAAATTGTTTCCACTTTCTTTTAAAACATAATATTGATGGTTTGTTGAACCTTCCTATTTACTGAATAAACACAGCATAAGGAAGCTAAATAGTGTATAATTATATTGTAGAAGAAGGTGCTCCATAGAGTTGTTTCTGTTTGCCCAATAAATACGCAATAATATTTAATTGTGTTTTCTTTATACACTGTAATCTTGTGGGAGTTTAAGAGTATGCATTAAGGATGAAAACTCCAAATAGACAATAAAACACAACAGAAAATATAAAACTCTCACAGGCCCCTTCTTAGGATTACCCAGTTTGATTCGCTATCAATGAATGTGTATCAAACTTGTATGGCAAACTAATTTAACAGAGTATTTTTTGATTTCAAACTCTTACAATTTTCATACATGTAGTTATGACCCATTTGCCTTTTAGTATTCAAGTTCTCAAAGTTCAAAGCAGTCACTGATAAAAAGACGAATCTTCTCACTTACATCTAAGCTACCAGAGATATTTTTTTCTTCTTAGAATTCATTCTTGTTCCAGTACTTTGTTTATTGGCACAAATGCCATTATTATGGGGTTATTATTAACCTGAAACTGAAGCAGCAGATAAAACAGGAAGGAGTAAAAAAAAAAGTAAAACGAAATGTAGATTACAGTGGAACACACAACTCCTGCCTTCTCTTGGTAATTTTTAAGTGCTTTTATAATCCCATCTTTCTGTCCCCACTACTTTCTCTACCATGCATGTGAAAGCCGTACTAGAACTACCAGAGCCTGTGAGGAACTGACTGCAGAGCAAGTACTGGAAAACTACATATCAAAAGATGCAATGAGATGTGTAAAGTAAACAGAAGAGTCTCCTGGTGAGGTTTGCCTAGGTGCAAGCCAAACCCAAACCTTTTAACAGTATCAAGCAGAAGAGACCTCCTTTTTAGAGAAAATGTTTCTAATGCAACCCCACCTGAGGAAGCAGAAATGGAAATAGAGTCATATTCATAATCTTGTCATATTATTTATGTGCATGCATATTTGCAAGCAAAATGCAGCATTGGGATTACAGGCAGTGTATGTTTTAGCACACCAACTAAGCCAAGCAGATCCGCACTGCTGAAAAGTAATCAGTTCAAAAGATCCAATTAAATGTTGCACCATTTAGACAAAATAAATAGCCTGCAGCTATCCTTATTTACTAATGAAAACTTCAGTAGTGCAGCACCGTAATATCTGAGCAATTTACACAGATTATTCACACTGAGTGAGCTTGAGTGCAGCATCATGCCTTGTGGGTTGAGCAGGTTTCAGGGGAGAAACATAGGGCTGGGTAATAATACCAGAGCTTTATGAAGAGGCGTTTATTCCTGAGGCACAGTGCTGGAGCACAGCGTACAGAAAATCCAACTGAAAATCCTGAAGCACAGTGTCTGATCTTTAGGCATAAAGCTCCAACAGGCTTGCAGGAGAAGAGACTTCCAGGTAGAGAGCACAGGATAAGAGTAAAAACCCTTTAAAACTCTTTCTTGCAGCCCTGTCGATCTTTTTTATCCATGGCTTGGCATTCAGCATATTCATAATGTAGTTAAAAGTTATGTCACTTAAGACAGCTTCTGAGTCATTATCAAATGAGTAACTTGAAGAATTACAATATTGAAAACGTGTAGCTTTATCCTTCACATTAATTTGCACAGATCTTAAATACATTTTAAAAAATCACCCACTTCAGTTACTAAAATAAGGTATTTTAAATGACAGGTGTGATTTGTTACTGCAGCTTCTGAAATGTAAAAGCCTTTGTACACTTCCACTGTTCATGCTTGGACTGGACCTCCAGGTCAACGCAAAACCAGCTGGACTCACTGTGGGCCTCACGAGTTTAACACAGCTCATCTGTTTGCAGAAATGCACATGCTACATAAATGTCTCCTAGCTCTAACAGGAAAATAAGACTTAGTAATTTACAGAATTGGCCACCGAGGCAACACAGTTTCATAAGGGTCCTTTGGTTTCCCTCTAAAATGGACAGGACGAGGACAATTTCAAATGAAGGGTGTGGTGGAGGCAACTCTAACTGAACTTTAATACATGCATTCTCTTTGAATAATTAAAAAATATTATAGCCTGTAACGATTAGGAACAATTATTTATAAAAATGTTCACCTACTGCAGTTTGCATATAGAAAAACGATCAGATTTTTAACAAGGGAAATGGGAAATCACAATGGGATGCCCTACTTAGATTAAATTAGCAAGAAACTTGTTATCAGACCATATAAAAGATACACCATAATAAGACGTGACCTTGCAGAACCTTGTAGCCAATCTGTGAGTTTGTTCCCCCTGTAACCCTTCCTAATTATCTGCAAAGTTACAGACCCTTTTGTGGCAGGTTATTTTTCTGTGAATAGTGAGGGGGTTTGGGCTTTTAAATATTTAATTAGTCTTCTGATATGAGAATTGTTGCACATGCCAACTGCTTCGATTTTCAAACTGTGTTCATCCTAATTATGTTCAGATTTAGATTGGTCATCCCAAACCTCTCACTCTTGTAATTATTTACTCCTTAAAGATCATTCAGCGGAGAAATATTTTTCACCCTTATGGCTCTTTCTTTCCACAAATGGCTTTTCTGGTCCGTTAATTACCCACTCAGAGGATTAGAGTTTGTAATAATGCAAGAGATCCTGCATGTAAGATGAGTTTTACAGGGTGAAAAAGAATAAATTGTTTTGTGTAAACTTGCCTTGGGGAATATCCCCTTTTTGGGTTATAATTTTCATCAACAGAGGCCATGTGCCCACCGCTGCATATCTACCAATTCCACAGGGCTACAGAGTGACTCATTTCTACGGCTCAACAGAATTCAAAGCAAAATGCTGAGCAAGAGGCCAGAAGACAACTTGATTGTTTTACGAGATTTATAAAAGTGTAATCTGCTAGCAAGATGGTACTGTCCTTTTTCTCTTAATTTTTAATGTGGTTTTCCTGGCTTTAAAGTTATATATATTTAACCAATAACTAATAATAAAATTACAACTTTTCCTATTTCATCTGCTGATTTTTTCCAGAAGTGCTGTCCCTTGGTAGGTCTTTAATCAACTCTGTAACAGTGGTGTCATTTCCTATTAAAATGTGTCTGAGAGTCCTCACTACAAGTACTTTCTTTTCTTCTGAGACAAATGCCTGCCACAAAAGAACTGTTATTCATTACCTACCGTGATATCTGGATCTAATTATCATCTGTAAAGATTGCAGGGCTTCCAGGTATAGGACTTCTGCAAAAGTATCTTTCTGCTCTAACTTGGAAAGCACAATCCCGCTTTCTTCTTTGTCATTTGAAGTTAAGGGATTAAGTTACTGATTTGAGCTGTGCACTCTCCAACTCCTGGAACTTTCAGTTTTAAACCCAACAAAGTTCAGGGGGCTGCTTTCGTTTGCTTGTTTTTACACCTGCAAAATTCCTGCATATTCCACAGTTGTTTTTTACACCAGTCAAGCAGATTCACTTCTGTAAAAAACACATCAGAAAATTCACTGGCTTCTCCCTGTCAATGCACAGATAATCTTTAATTGTGTCAAAAAAAATTCATGATCTAATCCTTTTATCAAACTGTCTACCACTGAAGGAGTCTCATGTGCCTGCACAATTAAAAACCCCATGTTAGCCATACATAATATTGTATTACATTTGATGCAAATCCTTTTCTATTGAAATAAGCACTGGGCTGACAGCAGGAAGTGGCTGATAAGAAAGCAACAAGGCATTGCTGATGGCATTCATGATAACTGAGCACTAACTCATATGTGTTCTGTCTACAGCACATTACTCAAAGTGCTCCTGTTTTAAATGTGACTCCAGGAGGTGTTCTTTTGCTGTATCTCTGTCACAAAGGCAGAAAAATTATCTAAGAAAGCTAAACATACAAAGTAAATGGTGTTTTTCATACTCACCAGTGATGCTGGCACTAGAATAATATACTGAATGCAATATCAGTGCTACTACACCCTAGATGAGAAAACAACTACAGCTTCATGAGTGTAATAGTACAGTTGAGTTCAATGCTGTTACAAATTCAGTAAACGGGGAAAGGTTAAAGGTTCACAACTGTCACGTTATTGTTACACTTACCTAAATTAATATGGTAAATAGACAGCAGAAAAGGAGCACAAACTCTTGAGTTATGGTGAAAGAACAATTTTACAGTGCTGGAAAAATGTGTGTATTAAATACATTTCAAAATTGCTTCTTCATCATATACATCACATGAAGCAATACATCTGAGAAGCAATGAACAGTAAGGTTAAAGACCACAGATTGCTACTAAGAAAGGAATACAGATGCCTTTGCACGTACAGTGGCAAAATATGTATCTTGCCAGATGAAACGTTACACAGTTCGGTCTCATTAAGAAGTAGTAAGACTTCTTCCTCTAAGGTGTTTGAAATGTATGAATTTGGCCAGGGCACCTTGCTCAATGAAATGATTCTGCTACCTAATTTCTTTTAAAAATGTTACAGGACCTAGTTTGCATGTATACATGTTTGTGTGTGTATGTATATGTGTGTGTGTTGTGTGTAGTAGAAGAAACTGAAATTCATAAGTTCCAACAGTTACTGAAGAAAAAAAAAAAAAAACCTGCAAAAAAAAAAAGGCTTTCGATAGTAAGTTTGTAGTAAAGATTCTGCATTGCAAGAGTATTATAAAGCACATTTGACATGGAAAAATTCTATGTGATAAGAACCTTCCGTCCCTATTGATGCATCTACAGTAGGCTAAAAATGTACCGAATACTGAGTATTCGGTCTATGTAACACTCTTAAGACTGCATTAACTTCATTGCAGTAGCTTGTTTTATAGGCTCAGTTCATCATGACCTATAAAATGTTAGGCTGAAGTGCTTTAAATATCTGCTAACACCATGTGCAAGCCTGGGAGTACAAGGCACTGTGCTGTGAAGCGGCAAAAACAGTACTCTTCTGAGAAAGTAGCACGCACTCTTATGTCACTGATATAAACAGGGTAAGCATGGTAAATAATGTATGAAACAGGCACACAATCTTTAGCGAAAATAGGAGTTCTAGCTGAATTCTTTGTTTGATCTTCTTTTACCAGTATGCCACTAGTTTTTAAGATTGCTTCTTAAAAAAGATAGAAGTAGACTATCATACTAAATGAAAGAACAGAGACGCAAACTCCTTTCATTCACAGTTATTATATGACAGAAAAAAAATAAAGACCACTTTCATTTGTGGCCGTAGCATTTTTGCTAATTATTGTTCTGCAATATGTAGAAAATAAAATGCAAAGAGGGGAATTATTTATGTCTTTCAGTAATCATGGCCCATTTATTAAGCAATTAGATTGCAATTTTATTATTAGGGTAAGAAAAAAAGAAAAGCTGTAAAATACTGTTATTGCTTGTATGTTTGATCCTTAAACTTTTCCATTTCAGCAACCTCATTAATGTCAAGATGTCACAAATATGGCCACCCCTTTTTAGACTGTATAGTCTGGGCACAGGCAGAATCTATGGGATTCAATGAAGATGTTTTTTCTTGTTGAATTCAACTAAAAAGCTTAATTGAGCCACAAAGGTCAGAAGGTTCTTTTTATTATAAGTAGGAGATTATTCTGTGGCAGAAGGAAATTTCCAGAATGAGACCTGCTCATTTCTTTACTACTCTGTAGCTACTTTTTAATTTTTAAACCCATGTTACTCTTCTATTCCTTTCCTCTGAATTAAACAGCTTCACTGTAATAAAGTTTAAATTCTATTTCCTTTGTGTTGCAACTGAAAACTTTTCACTTTCATTGCTACTGCTGATTTTGTAACACTAAAAAGTACTCATAATTTACTTACATATATTTAATTCATATTAATCTGTCCTAATTTACGATCCATACCCTGCTCTGCCCATCTTCGTGTACCTTTTCCATGTCAATTCTGTTTACTAAGTGGTATTCAACGGATTTCCTATAGTGCAATGAACCTTAACAGGCAGCTTTTAATTGCCTCGCATAGGAAACCACATCACTATTAATTCCACAGCAACAGTATAAAATAAAACTATTGCTTCTCAGACTCTAGAGCAATTAGACCTCTCGGCTATTTGGCTAACTCTGCTTCATGATACCCAGTGCAGTTAATTATATTTTTTGATGTTAATAGTCTCTGTCAGTTTCAAGCATAACTCCTCTTTGATGAATATTTAAATCGTATTTGAATAAAAAAATAATCTTGGTTACATTTCATATTCAGCAGTCATCACAGCTTAATAAATGTCTCCTCAGCAAGGGTTGAGATAAATGGCTATATGAACACATGTGTAAAGTCCTAAATCAACTTATCAGATAATGTAGCTGTTTTGGCTAAGTATTATAGAGGATATATTGGGGTGGGAGGAATTAATAGGCTTCAGTTATTACAGTATTATTCTATATGAACTAAATTTGGCAAAGTAATATATAAGTAAATCAGAATTTTTTAATAATAAAGGTCTGAGTCCAACTGAACTAGAACTTATCTTGGCTACAAGAAATTCAAAAACTATATAAAATTGATACAAATTCAAGAGAACACAAAGTTCAAGTGAAGGTTAAGCAATGTTGTCTCAGTCAAGTTCTCAAAAACATTAGTAAATTACTACAAGAGATAACTACATACCCAAAACACATAGTACATGATTAACTGCAGACTAAACAGTATGCACACCCACTAGAGCTCATTTCAGAAATCAGGAAAAAAACCCAAGAAAATCACAGGCTGAAGCATGTATTTTATATAATGCTCAAATAGACAGGGAACAGTGTATAATACTTTAAAAATTTATGTATATGTATGTATAGCTATTTCTATTTATTTTCAACCATGAACAGCAAGGAAAGACTGATGAATATGTATACACTATCCTGCCAGATAAGATATACACTGACTTAAGAAGAATTTGATGGTGTTTTTGCCAATAATAAAGGAAATAAAACAACTTAAATGTAAGATATGAAAACACTAAATAAAATATCAAGCTACATCCTGGTAAAATAATGAATCCAATCTTTTTTGAAGTAAACTGAGTCTAAATTTTACATGTCGTTCATTGATATCAATGATTCTTTTGTTGTTTCGTTTGTAGCTTGTCCAATGCCGTGACTACAGCAACGCGTGTGTGTGTTATATGCTTGCACATGTATAATATAGTTCACCTTACCTGACTGCTCAGAACCTCATAATATGAGGTTTTCTATTTAATTTACTAAGTAATGCCACGATGGAACAACTTCATTAATAAAACGCCCTATTTTTAATGCGTGAACTACACCTACTACTTTCATATTAAGAATTAATGATAGTGAAAATGCAAAATGCCAGATAAGGTTCTCAGTCATGGATATTACTGTTTGTTTCTGTAATAAAACCAAGGAATATGGTATGCTTCATGAATATTCTAGGCTATGTGATTATGCCTAGCTCATGAAAATAGGCTTCATGTATTTCTGCTTTTTTCTTTACATCTGAGACATAACTGAATATTGTGACTAACACATAGAAAACAAAACAAAACAAAGATCAATCAGACCATGGCCGGTATTTTGAAAAGCTTAGTTTAAAAATAAAGAGCTTCTGCTACATCAAAATACCCACAGGGGTGACTGCCGTACTAAAACCTACGTCTGTTTCAGATTAATAGAAGCCTTCATTTTTAAAGGATGCTTAAAAAAAGATATCTGATGTTGATAGTCTTGTACCATAAGTGTTTTGTGAAGCAGTTGTCAGCAAGCTAAAACAGAAACCGCTGGCATGCCAAAGCAAAAGAAGGACCTGGAACATGAGATCAGCATCGGTACCACAGCAACTCTGATATGCATAAATTCCGAGAACGTACCTTATCCGCATCAGCCTGTGCTATCCCTTATCCGCATCAGCCTGCGCTATCCCAGCGTCAACACCGGCGCCTCCCTGACACAAAACCAACTGATTCGCAAGCTCTTAATGACCAGAAAGTAGAAAAAGGCAAGGTATCTCTCTGTCATTCCTGAGACACTTTTCGCTACATGGTATCTTTAGCAAAGGGAGGCAACCTTCGGCTGCAGAAGGAAAAGCAAGGGAAAAAGCAGGGATAGCAGCAGGGGTCAGCAGAGCCCTTGTCTAAGCCTGGCAGACCCCCCGAAGTGAAGTGCGCCATTACCACAATCACAGTCATTTGTGAATGGCAGAGGATAAAATCCTGCCCGTGAAAACGGTTTTAAGTCACATTACAAAATGCAAATCTGACGCGTGCTACAGTTTAAACACTGAATCAACCGTGGGCCCCATCTGCGGAAGCTATTTTTGAGGCATTAAAATGCTTTTTTGCAGAAGTCTTGCAAAGGCTGGGATTCAGCCCTGCCCTAACCCCACAGCGGGTTTTGCCTCCTACCAGCAAAGCCACCCTGCCCGAGGTTTGCTTTTGGCTAGGCCTTTTCACTGGGCTGAGTGAGAATAAACACGTACAGGAGATTTACCCGCTATCCATCCTAGCCTGGAGTCCAGTGGAAGATTTTCTTTATTCCCTCACATTATGGAACAGACCAAACCTCTTGTCACTTGGAAGGATGCTAATACAGTATGGCAATGTTTCCTCTGCGACCTGACAAGCAGGAACAAGACGGAGGGCCTGAGAGATACCTTCTTCAGAGGAGAACCCATCTTGTTTTCTTTCAAAAATCTCTCACTCCCATTTATATATAGGATTTTTCAAAATTATGTATTTGTTGAACACATGAGTTGGTGGAAAGGAATGAACATCTCCATTCTTCCACTCTCCCATTGGGAAGGATTAAGAAAAAAAATAAAGTCTCGGAAGAAGGAATGGAAAAGCTCCTTCCTTCAGCTTTCCCTTGATCGCTCTGTGGGGCAGGAGGCACTCTGCTTACATTTTGAAGACCCTGTGCTGAAGCGCAGCTGTCTTGCAGAGAGATGATGGACGTAACAGGTTACGGGTATTACCATGGGAGAAAAGTTCATGGTAACAAACACCCAAGCATGAACTCTTCACCGGTGTCACGATGGACATGGTAACTGAAGGTACATGTGCTGCATGCGCTATAGATAGGACAGGATACGTGCAACAGAAAAAACATGCACTGCTAAAGAGGATTTATTCCTCTTTTAATCCTTCTACTTTTCTGCAGTAATGTTTTAAAAGGGAAAGGTATTTCAAAAAATTACAGTTCATCTATTATACCCAGCATATTTTTATATTTATGGTCATGTATTATAATGAGGTTTGCTTCATTTGCTAACACTTAAAAAGCAGAATTATACTGATTAAATATGTTTAGTAAAGATGTAAAGATCACATAAATCTACAATTATAGTATAAATTGTTGATGAAAACAGAATTCCAAGGTCATTTCAGTGCAGGATTGATGTAACCTCCTTCCTGTTGCAGCTCAAAAATAAATTGAGTATACCAACTGTGAGATTATATTTTTTTTATGTGGATGTTTGCATGGTCTGCAAAGTCTGTAGTTCAAAACGTTTTGAATTTTTCCTCTTTTTAATGTTTGCAACTATGCTCTTAGTATCAGAACACAGATTACAAGCTCCTATTTAAAAATTCAAGGTATTTTAGCCTTCATCAAGAGGGAAACAATGTCTTCTTCCTCAAGCTAACATTAATTTGGCTGTCAACATTAAATGCTTGAGTTTTGCACCCGAGTGAATGATTCCAAAGATTCAGAGTTAATAGGCTGTATTTTATTTAAATACAAAACATTAATTTTCTACAAGCCCCACTAATAATTGTAAATTACTCAAAAATAAAGTGTACAGATTGGAATGGACTTTTTTCATATTGGATTTCTTGTGATTTAAAATTATATTATTCAAAATTATTATCTGCCACACTACCTAAGCATTTCTTTAAATATACAGGAAAAAATTATCTAATTGCACCATACTGGAATCACAAAGATAGTTACGGTGTCTAATCTTTAAAATAGTCAGGAATTTTTCCTAAACAAAAAGCTTCGGACTACAAAAAATAGTTCCTACTAAAAAAGCCTATTTTTAATTCAGAAGAGAAAGGTCCCAGCATGCAAACATGCATCTTATTGTTCCACTATAAAATTGCTTACACAATATGCCTTTGTCTTTGAGATGTATTTTAAGTATGTATTTACAAGTACCTTTAAAGAAATACCTGTTATTATTTTAACCTAATAAAAGAGAAATCCAAACACTATGTGGTATCTATGTAACCCTTTGTGCCTGTCCTAACAAAAAGTTCTGGTCCTTCCACCCGCAGCTGCAGCTTGCAGAGCGGGGCTTTGAAGTTGACACTGGAGGCAGAAAGTCCCCATAAACGCAGAGGAGGTTTGAATGTAACTCACACAATCCACCTGCAATCCACTTACAAGGAAGTGGACTTAGTCTTAAGCCATAAGTAAGTTTTATCACGATAATTTTCCAACCTCTGCTGTGCTTATAAAGAGCAGTACTAGTTACCCTTATCAACTTCAAAGTCTCATGATAGTTTCTGGCTACAGCCAGGCAAAAACACTTTATCAGCACGCAACTAGAGCAATTTCCTCAGGCTGCTTTGCATCTTCTGCTTCCTTGTTTACTTCATTTCTTTTTAAATGAAGAAGAAACAGAGGAGATTTGTCCCTGCTAGAGGACAGTGGGACACCAAGGAGTTTGACAGTTTGACTATTTTAAGATCTAGCTGCCTAAAACGTGGCTCCTCTGCCACTCACTTACACTATTCCCTCACCAAATATTCTAGAAATAAGCTTATTTCTATACTCAACTTTAGTGCGTGCTAGGATCTCTCAAACTTGACTGTATGCAAACGCTGGGGTTAATTATCAGAAAAGTGTGAAAGGGGAGAGCAATTTTCTAAAGGTCTGGTCTCTTTCTTCAAAGCTTTAATTTTAATCGTGCCGGTCTGAAGTTTACATGGAATCTAAATACATCTGAAAGACTTTATTCTAGAATAATTGGGACGTAATTTCAATCAGGGACTAAAAATTTAATAACTACTTTACAAAGGTAAAAGCAAAGCAATGAAGTCATTACTGTTCTAGTCAGGCTTCCTAGGAAAGCATTACATTAAAAATCTTTTGAGAACTGCAGAAAAGGAATAAAAGGGAGTGAGAAAAGATTAGGCAGCAGTTTGTTCTAAGAAAGAGGAGGTGATGCATCAGCGGACACTGGCAAAGTTTGTGTGCTAGTATCTCAAACTCTGTGGAAGGGGAGCAGGGCGTGTGATTACATGGCTTTGTGTTAAACAGGAAACCTCATCTTATTTTTCAATCTTCAGATTTCACAGTATTGATCTCATTAAGCTAGTGTTTTCACATTGTCACTGCAGTAAACATAGTCGCTGTGCAAAACCTGTGGAGTAATGTTGCAAATGAATGACGAGTATTTAGTAATTGCCATGGAACCACATTTAACTGCAGGTTTAAACTGACTTGAGTGGTCAAACACAGTGGTAAAACCACTGGTGGCTGAAGTGATAAAAACTTGTCATTAGTCCTTACAAGTAAACACTGCAAGATTTATGCGGCAATGTAGAAACTATTGCTGCTTATTTCTAAAGGTATGGAAGAAAAGTTTTCCCTGTGGTCAAATGTTCTAACAGATTGGCTTTTTCTAGTCAGTTAAAAAAAAAAAAAAAAAGAGAGAACCCATGAATCTGATAGTTCTTCAGGTGAGATATTTTTATGCAATTGCTGCCATCAAAATACAGCTGATGTGATAGTTTTAGGTATCAGATGAAGGACATGCACTGAGTACCAAACAACGGTTTGCCTTAGACAACAAAAAAATTATGATCACCAATGCAGTTATAAATAAACGAGATAAAAGAACTTATAATATTTCATAAGAAATTTTCAATGGTATTCTGTGATTGCAGTATAGCACAAATTGAGCAATTTTGAGAAAAGATTAAATAAGCCAAAAGAGACAGCTTCTCTACTTACTGACAGGATCTGAGAAAGAGAACTACGAAAGCAAACTTCCAAATTATTATAAATGCCAGACAAAAATAGAAAGCAAAGTGTCAAATGATCTTTGCCATTTGTTCAGGCAAAAAACCCAAAAGAACAAAAAAGAAAAACTCTGAGCATTGATATTCTGAACCAATATCATACATGTGATCACAACTTCATTTTAATCTGCTGAAAAAAGGGGAAGAGTGGAACACTGGGGAAGCTGAAAAATACTCTCTGCTATCATAAACTTGTGCTATCATAATCATGCATCAGTACAGGTTGGGGGCTGACCTGCTGGAGAGCAGCTCTGAGGAAAGGGACCTGGGAGTCCTGGTGGACAACAGGATGACCATGAGCCAGCAATGTGCCCTTGTGGCCAAGAAGGCCAATGGCATCCTGGGGTGCATCAAGAAGAGTGTGGCCAGCAGGTCGAGGGAGGTCATCCTCCCCCTCTGCTCTGCCCTGGTGAGGCCCCACCTGGAGTACTGTGTCCAGTTCTGGGCTCCCCAGCTCAAGAAGGACAGGGAACTGCTGGAGAGGGTGCAGCATAGGGCTACCAAGATGATTAGGGGACTGGAGCACCTCTCGTGTGAAGAAAGGCTGAGGGAAATGGTTCTCTTTAGTCCGGAAAAAAGACGGCTGAGGGGGGACCTTATCAACACTTATAAATACTTGAAGGGTAGGTGTCAGGAGGATGGGGCCAGGCTCTTTTCAGTGGTGCCCAGTGACAGGACAAGAGGGAATGGGCACAAACTTGAACATAGGAAGTTCCACCTAAACATGAGGAGGAACTTCTTTCCCTTGAGGGTGGCAGAGCCCTGGCACAGGCTGCCCAGGGAGGTGGTGGAGTCTCCATCTCTGGAGACATTCCATACCCGCCTGGTCGCGTTCCTGTGCAACCTGCTCTAAGGTGGCCCTGCTCTGGCAGGGGGTTGGACTAGATGATTTCCAGAGGTCCCTTCCAGCCCTATGATTCTGTGATTCTATGAAACTTACAGTTGATTAATTGAAAGGGGAGGACTGAAATTTCAGCTTTCCAGTAACAGTTTGATGTCACTTCAAGCAAGATTGTGCCTCTATATTTGTCTCTGACTACCTTAATCTGTATATTTGCAGTGAACATAAGGAGGACTTTGATCAAAACACAACATGCATTTTACACAACAAGGAAGTCTACAGAGAGGCACTACATTTACAAAAGCAATTGAAGGTGGTTTCAAAGGGAGTTGACAGATTAGAGGATGATGACACTGCTGCTGCAGTCTCAATGGAAATCTGGCTTGATCTAATTAACAACAACGAACTAGAACCACAAAAAGATAATTCAAACATGACTTAAAGAAGTTATATTACCTTTTTATTAGCCTAGTGATGGAGCCTTTCCCTTACTGATCACAGAACAAGTCACAGGTTGAACACAGAACAAGAATAAACCACCTGATATCCTTAATTTACCTCCAGCATTTGAAATTGAAGTGTGAGATCTAGCCCAAATATTTGACTACAGAAGTGGGGAATATCCATATATTCACATGAAAATGATGTTAGAGTCACGCTCATGACCACTTAAGTGAATTGGGAAATCAAAATGGAAGATTTTTAAGATCTGACTACATCTTACTGTTCAAACAGAACACAGTAAATGGAGCACAGCATACAGGACAACTCACATGTCTCATTTGACACATCTGTGTACATGCATCAGAAAGCTCCCAGGTTATTCCCATCCCCTTTTTGCTCAGATTCCGCACCCTAGGAAAAATGCACTAGGAGGAAAACTTCCCACCAATCCTGAACTTATTCAGGCTCATCGTTTAAGCCAGTAACAATGACACTTACTGATTTGTGCTGACATTTCCACACTGGCAGTACTAGATGACTGTGGCCCATACGTGGCCTGTAGCATGGGAATTTATGTGAATCTTAGTTCTGATGTACCTTTTGTACTGAAAACACTTTTATTGGCTCTTCTGACTCACTGTCCTCTCTGAATGACAATCACTGTCACGAAGACATAATGTAATGTGTTTATATGCATATATGCTTCTGCACATGCATGTATAATGACATATAATCATCCTGGCATTTAATCATTATGGTATTGCCATTGGAAGCATTTTACAGGTGGGAACTACGGTAATGATTTACTGCATTCATAGCATGTGTAACTTGGCCAGGGAAAACGCAGCAGCTATTAACACACATTTTGAGTGCTATTTGACCACCTAAAAGACAAGGAGACCGGGAATCTCCAAATAAGTGAATTCTTCCATTCTCCTTGCAGTTTCATCTTCCTGCTTTTTAACTCTTGCTGATGGAATTTAAAAAAACCCACAGACTCTCTAGTTGCAACTGGTAGGTTCTATTTCCTTCTAATATTACTACACAGAAATAATACTACCTCAATAGTAAACTGGCAACTGCAACTCAGCTCTTCCTACAGTATATACCTCTTC
This sequence comes from Rhinoptilus africanus, assembly GCA_013400135.1. Classification (NCBI taxonomy): domain Eukaryota; kingdom Metazoa; phylum Chordata; class Aves; order Charadriiformes; family Glareolidae; genus Rhinoptilus; species Rhinoptilus africanus. Next base: position 129,206 of record VXBO01014273.1, read on the forward strand.
CTGTATTGATTCAGGCATTTTTCCTCTTTAGTCCTCATAATTATATATATATATTTTTTTTTTTACCTCTGTGTCATAATTTTGTAGGCATCTGGAAGGAAGCATTCTGTGTTCTCCATCTGGAAAGGGTCAGCATCACAAATCTTATCATCTGTCCGTCCATAGTTAGCACTTTCTATCATAATAACATCGCTTCCTGGACACCGGAGGTCAATGGAGTAGCCTTCACAGGAGAGCTCCCTCCTAACCAAACCAAAAGGTAATGCTGCACGGCTGAAACCTAAAAAAACAAAGGGGAGAAAAAAGAGGATTGAACCTAAAGGATATATTGCATCAGACTATTCTTCTTCTGTTACATAGGCAGGAACTCTCACCAGCGTGCTAAAGGAAGTACACCTTTAAACAGTTTGACCCAGTACCATGTCAAGTGAAGCATCTTTCATTAAGCTGTCACATCTCTACACCACTGCTTCTGTGCTCCCATAATCTGGGAAAGGAGGAAATGCCTCTTCACTTCTCCTAACCCTTGCCAGAGCAGACAGCAGCACCTGTCTGCACGGCTGCAATGCGTGCTCCTGTTCCCACCTCTTTTCTCTCTGCTTCTCTCTTTGGGGACAGTCAGACAGGCCATGTTTGAGAGTGGTAAGGAGCAGAGCAGCAAACAAACAAAAAACTGAAGCCATAGTAACAACTTCATTAGTCTTTCTTAATTTATATCTTCCTTTCTTCAGGGAGAGTTTTTCTTTTGCTTAACTATTTTATGTCCCCAACATGGACATGTCTGTGCCACCAGATCTACTATACATGCCAATACTTTACCTAGTTGAACTTCAGTGCTCCTTACTGCACCTTTTACACAAATTAAACCACAGATAGGTAAGATTTTGAACAAATATATAAATAATCAGTACAGCTAACTGCAGATGTGTACTGTATAAAAGGTCCCCAGCCCTCCCAAAAATTATATATGTATTTCAAATCATTCTAATTTTTAACATGTTTTTGCACTTGAGAGAATTCCTAAAAATAGGTAGCTTCTCTAAAAGTAATGAAGCATTATCAAATGCTTTAGAAGCAAAACAATGGTCCAGAAACTCATCCAGATGTTTTGTCTTTTACAGGTATTTCTTTATGCAAAAAATACACTGCGTCAAAAAATAACTATAGCTTTGTACTACATTTCCTTGTGCATAGCTACCACTGTATTATTATTAAACAGAGTATTTCTGTTTCTTACAAAATGTGTGCAGCACTGCTGTCTTTTGGAAAACAAGTTGGGTGCTATGATAGTGTTAAATACCTATTTCTTTTCTTTAAAATAGTAAGTCCTTTCTAAATTTTCAGCAGAATCACAGATATTTCCTATTTTTTAAAAAAGTCATCCTGATACAGTAGCACAAGGCCATTAATATTTCAGCGCAGGCTGATGGAGACAAGTTGTGACAGCAAAGAGAAACAGCTAGTAAGTATGGAAAGTTGGAGCTCTATGGTGTTTTGAAGGCAAAGAAAATAAAGTTTTCTTAAAAAGAAAGATACTTTAGAAGAGGCAAGGAAGCAAGGATCTAAAAAGATCAAAACCAACGTGAGATAACCCCTTGATAGTAAATTTTCACACGAACCAGAGGCTGTCACTTTTTCCACTCAATTAATGATCTGTGGATTAAAACTCCTACTGTATGAAGATGATTATCTGTTAGGACTGCAAAAAAAGAGTTGCTGATAATGATCATGCCACCATCGGGACGTGGCTCCCTGGCAGCCCCTCCTCTACCTGCCGGCTCCTCCCTTCCCCTTTGCACCAGCACCAGCTTTTGTCCAACTTGTGCAGCAAACTAATGCAAGGGGCTGGGCTGGGCTGGCTCCAACCTTCTTCTACTGCAGAAGAAGACATGAGATCTCATAGGACCAGCTCTTTGGCTGGGCGGGAATTCACCCCAGGAACAAGGGGAAGGCCAGAGGGCAGCAACGGGTTCTGCTTTTACTTTTACATTTTGTGGAACCATTACATGAAACTGGTACCATAACTATGGCAGTACGTTTCAGTGTTGGTTAATAAGGAAAGAAGCCACGTTGCTGTGGAAAGCACCACAGTTCCATCACAAATTCATTCCTGGCCATCAGTTTGGCTGCACGCACCATGTGCAGCAGCAAACACTATTATTAGAGGCTTACTGAAGTATCATGAGCTGAAAGCTGGAAAGAGCTAAAACACAAAATACATCACATTAACGCCCTACATGTTCCTCCCATGCAGCAAATTAATACAACGAAGACAGAAGCTGCTCACGGCTCAGTGAGGGCGTGAAATGGGCACAGAGAGGGGTACGCACAAAGCCCCCACCACACATGCACACAGCAGCTCCTTTGATTAATTACCATCACGACAGCCGCGGTGGGACCAAATACAATGCTGCTAGTGACTGCCATTCCTACACCCTACCGCTCCTGTCAAATTTAATGCCGTCCACATAAAGTTCATCCACTCAGCTGGCAGCAATGGTGCCTGTATCTCCCACCCTAGGCAGGGCTGACGCTGGCATGGCACGGCTGGGGGAGTCCGGCTGCCCCCTCCCTCCCTCCGTGCCTCCCACCGGAGCCCCACACGTGTTGTCACATGGATGCACGGCCCCACTTTTGGGGTCCGATCAACAATGAGAGGAACAGCGGCTTCGGCTGCCCAAGGGGGATTTTTGCAGAAGGGCAGAGCGGGGAGGGTACGGCCGCAGAGGTGTCGAGGGCTACGCAGGCAGCAGAGACGTAAAGATCGTCATGGGGCTGGGGGTGGCAAAGCCACATTGAGCTACCTGCCACAAGCACCGGACCCTTCCTACAGATTCTGCAGCACAGCCTCCACTTCTGATAGGAAATACCTTGAATCCAAACACAAGACCTCTGCAGTTTGCTACAGAGATTAGCTGCCTGCAAATCCTGTTTCATCATCTATGGCAACTGCTATAAGTACTACAAATGTATTTTATCCTGCAATTTTTCCCCTGCAGGCATCCATGAGAAGTTCTGTATTAGGACAAACATTAAAAATACTAGAGCAACGTTAGATCATTTCACAGGCAACAGAGGACACACCAGAGACTGTAAAGCAGGTGCTACATCGCAGAAGCAGCAAGCAATAAAGGAAAAAAATGCAGCATGTGTTAGGTGGTGAGACTGTTCTAAGGAATCTCTGTGGTGCAGAAAGAATTTTAACTAAATAAAATAAATACATTTAAAGTCCACTAACAAAGCTGCTGCGATCTTTATTCTGAAGCTTTATTTGTAATCTTTTCCGATCAACAAAATAAAAATAAGCATATCAACAAGCAAAGTGTAATTCAATCCATCTTGCAACCCTGACAATCGAAGAAAGAACTAGTGGGAGGCCCTGTGAGCGAAAAATCAATATTGCAGCTTTGTGCCGTGCAAATGTGAATACTGCCAAATAGCAGTGCTTAGGGTAAAATGAACTGTTTTGCTCCATTTTCTCCTCTCTCAACAAATGATTTTGAAACGACAGCTTTTTTTGGAGCTATAAAATGTCAAGCAATAACTCCCTGCGCTTTAGGCAAGTGATTGGAATAAATACCTCTTGGCAACAGGTGCAATGACTGAGGACTGAAATTCATTTACATTCAGGAGATAATTTCCGATAAACAGATGCACTGCCACAGGATGAAAGTCTGAGCAACCAGCATCTGAATGCTATGGCCTGGTTCTGCATCATTCCAGAGCTTTTAAGACGTAAGTATGTGGCCCTGTCAATAATTACTGTTGTCACCAGTAACTTTGTATCTCCAATGCAATTCCTCATTAATATTTTCAGTCCTGTATTTTCTAACCAACCTGTGTTCAACCTGCTGCCTGCCTGCCTTACTGTACCTTGCGTAAACCTATTTTATTTGGCTGTCCTCCTGCAGTTGAAATCAACATTCCTCAGTCTTTCTCCTAATTGCTCCAAGGCAAACTGTGCAACCGATGACACCGCTCCTGCTGTCTGCTGCCCAAGTACTTCCCAAAGTGCTTCCCAATGGCAAAGACCTTCCTGTTGCTGGGGCTAGGAGTTCCAGCACAACCTAAACATTAACTCCAGTAAGCGTCTATTACCAAATGCAGCATATGCTGCTTCTGATTCATTCGCGTTTGTATATATTAATCAGTGTTGCGTTGCCTTTTTGTTTTTTAAATGGCAGAAGATTAATATCTAATGAGGAAAAGAATGTAGTTTATGTCCTGCTGACCATTTTGATTACAGAAAAGCTTCCTGGCAAACATATGTTTCCTGCACGTTTTATCTGCTCATAAATTAGTTGAGTGCAGGCTCTTCACTGAAAGAACAAAATAAACTGCTTTTGCAAAATCGCATTTCTAAGAAAAAAAGGTAGAGGGGATTTTCAGTCGTAATATATATTCTTTAATGCTTTGTTGATCAATCCATGTAGAAAAACACACTGAGAAAAAAAAACCTAAATGAAACATCACAAACAAAAATCTTTCCTCTTATACTTTAGTGTATGAAATGAAAAAATACAAGACCTATGAAAGAAATGTAACTCAGATTTGTGTTTCAGAAACACGTTAAATTCACATTTGGCTAAAAATTGATTTATATATGTTTGCAATGCCTTATTTACAGTCTTGGTTCCTTCGTAAGAAATGATTTGTCTTTAGAAAGATAACCTAAATTTGTCAGAGTGCAAAGAAAAGTTAATAATTCACAGCATCCTGCCCACTAGCTTACCATCTTTTCGAGCTGTCAATAATAAGAGAATGTGCTAAGTTTGGTAGATAAAAGCAAAAAGGCACCACCACATTTGAATGTTCACGCCATCCAGAGGAAAAATAGTGGAATGTAAACAGGCTAACATCAGTACTCCTCGACATCAGAAGCAAGGAACCTTTGATTAAAACTTAAAGCACAGAGAAAGTCAACATGGAAATATAAAATTATTTCAAAGAATGCAGATACTGGAAGAACAAACAAATCTTTGCAAAAATAAATATATATGTCTCTGCAAGGAAAGAAACTGCTTCTTGTGTTATTTGGCTTTAACAGAAAGGTCTTTTGAAAAGAGCACATCTTTTCAAACAGAATGTTTACAGTTGTCTCTTTCACAATCTCTTTTATTTTACCAAATCATGCAACATGATGATTCAAGTTCTACACGAGATGAAGTGATGCATGTTGCGCAGCATTTCAATAATATATGCTCAACAAATGCAAAGTCCGACGTAAGCTGTGCTGAGAATCCTCTCCCTCTCCCAGGGAAGTGTGTACGTGCACGCACGGAGGGTGCACGGAGACAGCTGAACATACTTCACCATCTGAAAATCATGCAAATGCTCAACATGGGCTCCGCAAGCTTTTATAATTCCACAGAAAAGCCTCAGCATCCTGCAGTTTCTAAAAAATCCTAGAAATTCTGTCAAGGGAGACTTTTCTCCCTTTCTCTCAGCATCATATATATTTCACATGTTATTTTGTTAAACAGCTTTTAAATTATCCAATCCCGGTCAACAGATCACTACCAACTACTACAAAGACAGAGGCAATTTAAATGACAACTGTGCTTTCTAATTCTATCTTTGAAGGAAAAAAAGTCATTCTGGCAAGCATGTCTATTAAAAGATTACATTGGCACGGTAAGAGCTTCTGATACTGCACAGAGGTCTGGAGTTCACAGCACTCGGCTCTTCTTTCAGGGAAAGCCAGCAGCCAACGCACAGCTCGCCCGCCCGGCAGCCCGGCAGACAAACCCCCACTGTTCGGTCAGGGTAAAATTAGGCAGGAAGCGATCATTTGAAAAATATTCTCCTACAGCTCTATTCCCTGCCATTTTAAGTATAGACTCATTATTTTCATTTAGGATGCTGGAAGGAGGGGATGTCTGGAGAAAAAGGATAATTTAGTGAAGGAAATCTGTTTTCTTGTGAGAGACAGCTTTCTCCTTTTTTTTTAACTCATTCACACAATGGGATTAACTCAAAACAAGGTACATGAAAGTATGTTCATTACTTGAATTTTAACAGAGACTCGAAGCCCTTAAGAACAGACCTGACCATTTAAACGTGCATATAAATTACAGTGAGACAAGTCATGTATTTCATTGAATAAATTAGCTGAGAGAGGTGTTTTTTAACACTGGATTCTAGACTTCAGCTTTGCAGACTAAAATCTGGAAGCCTGTCTCTTACAAAGCAGAAGCATGAATTACTATTAAAAAAACCTTTTCGAAATAGTAAGTAACTAATGATGGGGTTTTATCAGTAACTTCTACATTTTATTAGGTCGCAATTTAGTCTTAAAAAATTTTAGAATTTCAAAAATCTTTGTCAAATTACAGTCTTCAAGATTCAGTGTGAGCAGCAGAATTACAACAGCAAGTAATTTTCTGTAATTATGTACTTAAAAGTCAGTGTACATAAACATAAAGCACAGTATGTCTGATTAGTGAAATTCAGGACCGAAGCCTGAGTTACACCCTCTGACTCACACCAGGACAGGTCCTGCCTTCCAGGTTCACTGAAACTTATTACAATTTTCCTTTTATGTTTTCCAGTCTCCATGTAATTCTCAAAAACATCCCTGTGAGGCTCCCTTCAGCAAAAAAAGTCAGGCATTACCTGCTTTCTGCACCTTGTTGAATGATTCAGCAAAACCTAAAGTGAGCAGCATCATCTCAGCCTTTTTAAGTAACAGTGTCCGTCCTTCCTGTGTACCACTGGCAAGGATCTCATTTAAATTCTCCTAAACAGCTCTCACCTCTCATTCAGAAGGGTGAGAATATGTCTCTTCAAGGTAGCAGAATTAAGGGGGTTTTTTAATTTTATTTTTGTTGAGATTTGTGTTCTGTTTTTTGTTAAATAGCAGGAGAGAAGAGAGTGTTACACTGACAGACCTGCAGACCAAAGTCCTTCAATCAGCCGGAACGAGAGCAGCCCAGACAGCAGCCATGCATGCATGCCCACATAGTCCATCATGTCTCAACCCTATTTTGAAGGAATCACCACTATGGGAAAAGAGATAGTTTGGTCTTCATGCCCATTTAATCCTTCACCTCCCTGCTGAGGCTGCCACAAGAGTGCTAATTAATGCTTAACTGAAAATGGGCTTCTGCACTTTGAATCCAGCCACCCTGAAACTGGATAGAAACCACTAATTCCTTTAACGAAAGTCACCAAACCAGCACCTGGTTCCTGGCAGTGTTTTAGCAATGTCTACATATGGCAGATGGAAACCACGTGATCTAAACATGAAAGTCTAAATATCTAGTGTAAAAATATGCATGTTGTTCAGTTCTCACTTAGAACCAAATTTTATTCTCATATGCATGCACCTTTCCCATCCCTTTCAGTGGGAGCTGTATGCATGAGAGCAAAACTTTGCCCTCTTGATCTAAAATTATCCCGGTTTGGAACAGTATTCATCTGTCAATGATATTTCTTCTCTTTTGCCAGCCAGATGTCTGTTCTCAGGCGGCAAGAATCTCCTTCCTTTTTTCCTTCACATCATACACACTTGATCCTCTGCCAGCTTGCAGAGAGCACTCTACCCTTTTCCTTCTTGCCGTTAAATACATTGCATCTTCAAAATTTCTCAAGGCAAATAAGTCCCATGGTCTCTGTAAATCCCCCTCCTGGAGGTTATCTCCAGTTTACCAACTGTGAACTCTCTGAGCACACCACCTGTCAGGAAGGAGAAGCTTCTGAATCAGAAACAACCTCTGAAACAGGGAGGTAAGACATACAATGCCTGATGTGTCAGAAATGTTGTGTCAACAGGATTTCCCGGTAAAGTATTTCCCTTGCACAGGATGCCGGTAGAAGAATAAAGATAAATATTCTTTTATTTTCTATAAAAATGTATTTTGAGAGCGATTTATATTTCCAGTTATCTCAAACATTTTTGATTGGAAACCATGTGTTGAGGAGGGGCAGCGGAAGAGGAAAGAAGAATGATTTCCATCAGCAGTATTCAGAGTGAACCACTGACAAAAGAAATATGCTTTTGTTCCCATCTTTAAGAAAGCCAAAGCCTTGTCACCTCAGAGGTTGACAGGAACCATGCAGAGATATACCATTTCCTTGGGAATATGTGCACTGGTGAAAGTAAAATCACTCCAGCAGGTGACATGTTGGTGTGCTATGTACATTGCCTTCTTAAATGGCTTATACTCTAACCTGTTTAAGAAAGCAAAACATTGACTCTCACTAAAAAGTAGAAACTGGAGCCTGATAGTTCTGGCTTATTTTAAAGAAAATGTTGTTCTACAAGTGCCAGAGTTGAAAATATGAAATTAGGGCCTAGTGCTAAAAAATTGTCACATATTTAATTAAAAATATTGTGCAATTGCTAACACATGGTAATATTTGAAATCACAGTTGTAAACTTACAAAGGGGGCATTTTCTTGTTTGCAAACAGAAATATATATGCATTAGAAATGGAATCAAGCAACAATGTAAGAGCTCATATACTCCCCTTTCAATAAAATGATGGGGTGGAGTCAATTGTCACAGTATAACTTACAGTGGAAAAGTTATGTGGTTAATTTTAATGATGGCAAGCCACTTAAAGAGTGCTTATAAGTATGCGAGTAGCACAGTAATCCCCCTTCTCGTTCAGTATAGCTTTCTGAGGACTCAGGAATAGAAAGAAGAAACAAAAAGGCTCAAGATCCTGCAGACAAAACTACTAAACCAAAATATACAGTCATAGCTTTTGAAAACAAGAAGAGCAACATGATGAATGTACTTTAAGGTAAATGTGCCATCACTTCAAATATTCCCACAAATAGATAGGAGACAAGAGTGACAAGCAATCTCGGAAAATGCCTGTCAGAGTGAAAGGCTTTCTCCCTGACCTTACCTTCTCTGAAATATTTGTGGATTTCTAAAAGACTATTATAGAGAGGAGAGGGATATACCATACATAGTGTTTACAACAAACCTAAGGTTCTGGTACATTCTGGGAATCATGGAATAATCACACATAGATACTTGAGAGTATCCTCTGATAATAAATTGCATGAAGAAAGGAAAACTATTTATTTGTTTATCAATAAATAGGTAGTTTCTAAAGTCCTAAGGAACATTTGCTGTTCTACTATGCCCACAGGGAATACAAATGGCAACATAGGTACCACGTCCAGAGTAAATATAGGAAATATGCACCTCTGCTACTCTGTAAAACTGCTAATCACCTATGAGGGAACTGCATATCCATATGCCTTATTGCAAGCATGGACGACAAGGGAGATAAAGTGACAGGATAGCTAAATTCCATTTGGACTCAAATTGAGAGCTTCTGAATTTGGATTCTGGTTTTTAATCTTGGAATTTGTGACCTTCCCCCTTCCCCAGTCCCCCACCCTAACTGTCACAATATGGATGCAAGAAAGCTCTCAGCTTTTAGAGAACCAGCTAATGAGTGCTCAAATGAAGTAAATGAAAAATCAGGATCCCTGAAATCTCTCTCGAGTAGGAAGACAGAAAGTAAACAATTTTCCATAATTATGTGATAAGAGTTCCATAATTAATGCTATTTACATTAGAAAGTAACAAAAGGGATGAATACACACTGTAACACAACACAGAAAGGAAAACTTTGCATTTGCTAATTACTTCTATTTAGAAGCACACATCTAATAGCTGAAAGACTGTGCTTCCAAAGTTGTCCATTGATCTTAATACAACCAGTAATAAAGGAAAGGACTAAGAAAGCTCTGCACCAGACCAGGGGAAAAAATCATCATTAGGTGCTCAAATATAAGCTCAATATCCAGCAACAGAGAAGTACTGCACCAGTACTACAGATGTGCAAGGTAAAGTAATTTCCTCACTAATTAATGCATTTTACATAGTGCTTCACCATACCAGGTCATAGTTTTCTTTTAAAAGAGATCTTTCCCTACTTATCTAAAGCAAGTATTCAGGAGGAGACAGCTGTGAAGTATAAAAGATCCGATTGCTCCACTTTTTTCCACACCACCTAAACCGACACTTTCCTACCGAACACGCCGTGTTCTCCTGATACATTATTTAGGTGTACAAACAGGCGGACAGCTTCCGCAAGTCAGAGGGGACGGCTCCTGATCCGACAGCGGGGTCGGGAGGGGGCACAGGGGCTGCCCCTCAGCTGTGGGTCCCACAGGGCTGTCGCCTCCTTGCCACCCCAGAGCATTTGGTGCCAGCCTTGCCCAGCCTACCGCCAGCCTCTGCTTGCACCCACCCAGTCCCTCCGCTCGTCAATCCGTTCACATTGTTGTTTCTTCTACAGCGGTGAGTTTTATTAATCAAGATAATTTCCAGAGTGAGCTCAGAGCGTGATCAAAGCAGCCGTTACGCCACCGTAATTGAGGAGGGAGTTGTTAATCTTCCGGGGATGCCAAGGAGGGAAGGAGAAGGTTAGGGGTGTCCAAAGGAGGCAGGAACGAGCAGGTGTAAGGGTAACTATTTAAATTAGGCATCTTGACATAATCATTTATAACAGAGGCTTTAAACTCCCTGGAAGGCACTAAAGCTGGATATCCTATCTATTCTGCTTCATAAGGAAGCTGCATTTCTTTTGGTACAAATAACAATTCTCTTAAGTCTGCACTACCACAAAACAAGCTGTATTTAATGAAACTGTTCACTGCAACTTATTCAATCCCACAATAGTACTGCAGTGCCTTTTGCATCTCTGCCACTGATGAATTTGAAGTCCAGATCCTTAACTGGTTTCAGCAATGTACAGCCCACATTATCTTTAAATACACAATGTTTGAACTACAAAACCAAAAAGAACCCTATTTTCCATGACACCTTCCACATACACAAGCCTCTAGAAGATTACAACGGTACTTTAAGAATCAAATGCAAAATACAGAAACAGTATTATCTCCCACTGAAATGCTGTCATCTCTGAGCGATGTGTTGGGATCCAACATTATACAACTCTTCATAGTAGTAATTTTGTAATATTTTATCTCCTTGAAAATAATAGGGAACTTTAGGTAAGCAGAATCTTAATTACCCCAATTAAGTTCTCATCCTGCATCACTAATGTCATTGGGAGCTTTGTCATTAACCTCAATGAGTGCAGGATAGATTCCTTAGAATTTAACCTGGACACTCAATATTCTTGTTCTAATGAAAAATGCATTAATGAGCTTCATTATGCTACCCCATTTTAAAGAAGCATCTTCAGCAGTCAGTTTCACTCCACAGCCTAATGGGGCGCTGCTGCACTAGTGAGCTCCGACTTGACACAAGAGTGTTTAGGTCACTCTAAGTCTTTTTATGGACCCAATGAGCTTTATGTTCAGCCCACCAAGGGAAGAGCAACACCTATTGACTCACTTCAGGAGCTCCTCGCAGGCAAGATGACAAAACATGCACACACTTTTGAAATTAAAACTGGGGTGGGACAGCTGAAAGACTACGTGTAGTAAAATAAACACAAATAAAACTAAAATTTCTCCCTATAATTAAAAAATGACACAAATTTTCTATATAGCCTACATAGAGGATGCTTAGCACATTTCAATCACTACCTTTTTTCCAGTCATCTACTGGGACACATTATGGGAAAACTTGTGATTTTCCGTGACCTTCATTTTATTTTATTAAATGCAGCAGACACCTCATGCTGAATACGAAATAAAAAATATGCAACCCAGGAAAGTACTTTAAGAAAAAATGCCCTTTGGAGGACCCAATTTCAGTCTTGATACATAGTGGCACAGATTTGCCAATGACATTTGAATAAAAATCGCTATTATATATATTATTGTGTTCAAAATTCTATTCTGGATTACTAAATTTAGAACAGGCCCTGCAGATCACAATTCAATAAACGTGGAAAATACATATTTGAAATATACGTGAAGTTAGAGCATACTAAATGTTCTCATCTTGAGCCACATTTTAGGAGAGGATTTCTCTTTCAAATAGCTATCCAACTGGTAGTAGTAAAAAACCTCCCAAGTATCAAAATACACTCTGTTTACACAACAGTGGCTGATGTATTGCTAATAAAGCCTTCAAGGATAAAATAATGTGAATTGCCCAAACAAGGGAAACTGGCATTTGCAGATACTACTTTATCTTTCCCATAGCTCTAAGGACAATTGAGAAGTATCACTTGTTGCAGTCCTTTGCCTTTGAAAAACTGGGGGGTGGGGGGAAGGGAAGGTTGGGAAGGGTGGAATGGGAGGTGGTGAGTGCAGATGTCTGTTGTCCCTGCTAGTAAGTGCAGGTTAACAAGTCATCGCCCAACATAATACCCACTGAGTTTCACATAACTGCTGCCTGAGCGACCTTGCCTAAAATTCCAAACGCTGAATGCCGGAGCCTCATTTGTAGCTGGTTTGGAGCAACACCAAGGATAGGTGTAGCTGGTCACAACAATAGCGCGGCGGTTTCAAATTTGATGGGGAGGGGACTTATGGAAATCCCTCTCCCTAATTAAATCAGAGAATGAGAGTTTGAAGTGGTAAATAATAAATCACAAAGAATCCTCAATCTGGTTGTCAAGGAAACCAGTATGCCTCTGCCATAATTGCTGTGAGCCCAATCTTGCCCTTTTTGACATCAAGCCTTATCATGCATTCTGGTCAGAGACTGAGAAAGTAGCTTTTCTGTTCCTCTCAGGCAGCCCGCTGACTGGCAGTGCTGCTGGAGCAGCCGCACCGCCGCCTTCAGCCCCATCCTCCTCCTCTCTGCAGCCACTCATTAACTCCTGAGTCCCAGTACACTGCCATCAACTCCTGGATTAGAAATGGGACCAACCGGCTTGATCGTGGCATTGGAAAGTTCTCAGCAGCTGTGTTTACTGGGAAGGCATTCCTAATTTACCGTTGCTAACACCTTGAGCCTGGTTATCTCGGCCTGTCACAAGTCCCAGGAATTTCTAGTTCCCCTGTGCTCCTGCTCCCCTGAGCACATCCTCCTGGAAGGAGAAATCAGCCGTTCGTTTTACTCGTGGACATGCAAGATGCTTATGAAAGAGATGAACGGGGAAAGGGAAGTAAGTACGAGACAAAATAAATGCTTTCGAAAGCACGACAAAGTAGATTAAAAATTGACTCCGTGCCAAGCCATCAGATAGCTTACTGCATTACTGTCTTTTTCCTCTGTGATGGTAATTACCTTTTATAAACATATCCAAACTTGTTTTTTCCTTCTGTTTTTAGAGTCATCGCACATCACCACCGGACACACACCAAACCTTGAGGATAAGCAATTTCCAGTACTTCAACACCAGGAAGACCAAAAACGGGAAAAAGCTATATTAGTGTCTCTATCTCATCCTTCAAGCAGGTTTTAGAGGAAGTATCTTCAAAGTAAGGAAATAGGAGGAACAACAGGCAAGTACATTATGTTCCCAGCTGACTGTAAGCAAAAGAAAACCCAGAGAGACAGGGAAGGATTGTGGGAAGGAGAAAAACCTAAAATCTCCCTTTAGGAACTTCGGAGAGAAAAAGACTACTAGAACGGTTTCTAAAGAAGAATTGCAACTGACTGTGGTTTGAAACGCTGCAACTAGTTGATTGTTGTCTTGCTATTTTACCAGTGGATAAATCTTTTAATTCCTAATCCTACTCAAAGCAACAACCATCAAAACCAATTGCTTTAATGCATTTTTATAAATTTAATGTTATCAAAATATGTTAAAAGTAACAAGACTGACAAACCCTAGTGATTTTAATCCTTTGCTGTATGTCATTCCAATGACCTTTGTTTCTTTCAGTACTTCGAGAATGCAAAGGATTTAGCTCAGGATCCAAGCTTCAATGGGACACTCTGGATGCCCACTGTATAATTCCTGAAATTTTATCATTACATCACATTTAGGTAAATGTCATTTACAAATTTATTTTTATCCATTACTCAATGGGGTATAACATGTTAACAGCACTTTCTATTGTCTGTTCAGCTACTACTCAAAGAAAGTGATTTATTTAGTTTTATTGACTATGGCAACTTTTTTTTTTTTAATTGATAGAAAAACCAAGCATCTCAAGAAAACATATGGTTCAACGCAGTTTTTCTGCTGTAATATTCAACTATTTCAACATAAACTAAGGACAGTGGTAAAAACCTTTGTTTAAAAGATCTGTGGACACACAATCCATAAAAAGCAATAAATGCTTGTTCCAGAGCATTGTTCCAAAACAAAATTAACCCTACTCCAAACCCTACCCAAATCCCATCCATATTCCTCTTCAAGGAAGCACAATGTAGGTGTTTGGTAGCTAACAGAGCTCGGGCAAATTCATCTTTGGTGTTTGTTCCAAAACAGTTCATAGGATCAGAGCATCATGAGATAATTCAGGCTGAAATGGATTCCTGCCTTTTTCTACTAGCTCAAAATACTCTTTAATCCAAATACCTCTTCCAGGTATAAAACCTAAATTACATATAGGAAGAATTATTCCTACATAATTTTAAAACTGAAGCCCTTGTAGTTGTCATCCCAGCTAAAAAAGGTATGATTATGGATTAATTACAGACAATTACAATAATGCATATTAATATCTGTATCACTGTATATGCCTCTAAAACTCAATCAACTTAAGGAAAAAAAATGAAAAAGACAAATAAAGGTTTACATTAGAAAAGATAAAGCAACAGCAAATGAATGTGCCATTTGGGTATAAACATGTTCATTCGCAAAATACACATGTAGCATCCACCAGAAGAAAAAAGGCCTTTAGCTGATTTACAGATAATTTACTGTGGCACACTCTTACCACTATTTTATTCTTATTTGAAAAATTAGTCTGGATTCCTGAGCACAATGACAGCAACCAGCTTATTTTTATGTCTTTTACTAAATTTCAGTGATCTTGAATCTTTAGGGCTAAACATCTCTGTGACAATCTATTTCTGTCATCCAAGAGTTTCACATTCTTTGAGATTAAAAGAACGATGTCACTGGCTTTCCCAGTGACACGACATGCTGGAGGAGTTCAATATTACCCAGACCCTGCTCCATCATAATCCACTGTGAAAAAAATACCTCCGTCTCTTCTGTTGGTGGGAAGCCATAACAACCTGGTATTTCTCCTCTGAACAATTTTCCAGGTAGTCAATTTGATTTGTCAATTCTTTAGAATTTTTATGTCCTCTGAGCAGTCTCTATCCATCATCTTTTGTCTTCACCTTTTTGCTTAGACTCCTACAATTTTAAACAAAAGCCTTAAAACTTCCTATTCTCTATAACACTAATCCCTGGACTTGAGTAAACTTTGCTATGATGTGGGGAGTTTTTGCAAGACATTACTGGTTCTCTATCTGAAACCAACTTGTTACTCATATGTTATGAACTGAAATGGAGGCAGCTTGTCCTGTAGTGGTGGAAGCCACGGGCATCCCATCTCTTTGTGTCTGTGGTAGCCCGCATGGCACAGCAGTGGGCACACTGCCTCCCTTGCTGCTGTGAACTTCAACTCACTGTCCTTACTTCAGACTGGCCAAAAGCTGTGCCGCAGGGTAGCGGCGAGCTGACCGTCAGCTGGTGCCAGATCTGGGTTGATGAGGTTGGGTGGGGTACCACTGAACTGTAAGTAAGAGGTTTCCGAACAGTTCCAAGCTCAAACGCAATTTACTATGTCTCTGTATAGTATCATGCATCAATATCCACAACTCTCTCCTGCAGTAGTTATGAGAAATGCTTATTAATTTTAATTGGCCTAAGCTAGCTTTTAGGGAAATTATATCTTCAGGCTTCATCACCTATCTGAATAGCCTCTTTTTGCAGTTACCATTGCTATTCATCTAGTAAGACATACAGGCAATGCATACTGTATTTCCTCACAGATTACCAACTATATTAAGCAAAGATGACTGGAAGCAAAACAAAAATAAAAAATTAAAGGCAATTTGAAACAAACTGGCTGTGATGCTCATTTATAGGCAATTTATCCATAGGCATCTTTCTGGGAGAATAAAATGAGACTGAACAAACTCCAGAACTCCAAAACACAGCATTCCTCTTTGTGAAAATTACACAAAATTTCTGTTCAGGAACAAGCTCTGGGTGCAGGACAGAATGAGATGTATTTCATAAACCCCCATTCAAAACAAAAATGAAAATCATCTTGGTATCAGATTCAACATAAAAACATCCTGGCTGCATGGGACCAATAATTTTAAAGGTTATCACTGCTAATGATTTTTTAAAGACAAAACACTTCCCATTGTCGTAACAATTTTACAGGCGTAAATCAGAAAACCTTCGCTTTCTACAGTTCATTTTTAAACATCTTCTCTTAGTCTTTGGACACTAACTCTGCAACAGCCACAGGCGACGGTGTATCAGAAGAAGAAATGAGAGTTCTCTCACCCAGGTAGCTAGTGAGAAGCTTTATGAGGGCTTTTCCACCACCTTTCTTCACCTGCATAGCAATAAACCAGCCAGTGGGACAAAGCAGCTAAATTTCTTCAAGTCTTACTTAGTAGGGTTGCTGGAACCAGGACATCGCAGAACATCTAAGTGGAGGCAGTTTTACCAAGAAAAACAAATTTGGCACTAATATGAAATAATGACAGTTTGGAGTCTAAAACTTAATCAGTTCTGAAGGTCTGGTCTTTATGAATAGTAACCACTAAGACACCAGCAGAATAATTCAATGAACTGGAATCTGTGGCTTCAAATTTTTTTCTGAAAATACTACATTTTCTCTTAGGCTTGCAAACAGTTTGAACAAGTGGCCTTTGCAAGGGGTAATTTAGTAAACAAAAAAATGTTACCTTGTGAACTAAAACTACTTTAAATAGAATCTATTGTGACCACAATTCATATTAACATGGCAAGCTCTTATAGAATGCCTTTTCAAGGAAAGAAATATATTCCTTGTGTGTTCAAGTATAGAGCCATAAACCATATGAAACCCTATTTATTTCAAATTTCCCATGATGCCATTTACTCCAGCTTTTAACCTTTTATGTGACATTGAGCTATTTTACAATCATAAAATAGGAGAAAAAACGACCTGTTAATTTGAAAGGGACACATTACAACATCTCTCCCCGGCACTATAATATTTTAATTTCTTTTTTCAAGGCAAACCAGTTGGAAAGTGACCATCTGCTAGTCTGTTAGTACTATTCAAGCAAAGTAATGCACAAAATGTCCTCCTTTCCCAGCAAGAGTATAACCATTAACTGAAAGGAATTTAGGATATTGTCATGTGAGTTTAGCAGATTGATTCACAGCAAAATAAAATCTCTGTTTCTTTAATTACTGTTAAATATACTGATTATAAGGTGATGGTACAGAACTACTGCCCACTCTGTGACACCTAGAGCAGTACAAGAAATCTGAACCTTTCAAAGAAATAAATCAGTATTACCAAATTTCCTATGCAAATTGTGTTCTTCTATTTTGAGTGTGAAGCTAAATGCAAGCACGCTTTTACAAGTACAGTTCTATTTCTCACTTCAAAATACACAATGTGCTTTGGACACTGGGTAAGTTTTCAATATCACTTAAGGTTCTGAATATTTCAAAACAGTTGATAATGGCAGTGAAAGAGGAAACTCGGCAAGCTCCCCATGCTGATAAATATAGAACTTTTTGGATGAGTAGAGCTCAATGGAGCCGTAATCTTGGCTGGCACCTGTACATGATACTATAACACATACAGCTAGAGCTGCAAGTTTGTGAGAATAAATTAAATTAAATTCATATTCATGTTAGCACTTTAAAAGATGTTGTCAGTACAATTTTTTATGCATGCAAGCCACTGCACTTTTGAAAGTTCTACCCTAAAAGGTTTGGAATCTGAACATGCTGTCTCTAAAGGTTAGGAGATAAACTGACCATATCTAAATCAGCCTTTATCCACATTATTCGTATCTGTACCTTCTCAACATACCTAACTAAACTGCAAATTAGGCTGAAAATTAAGTAACTGCACTTCAAATTGTTAAAGTCTACAAGAGTTTATTGTATCTTGAATTGTGAAATATAGCAGATGTCAAATGCCACTACCAAAATTTATTCCACAGTTGCCTTAAATATGCAGTATATTTTACTTTTAAAGTATTTTTCTCTTCTTTTGCTTCCCAGTCTCCCTCTCCCTATCAAAAAATAATCAAGCAATTCAGGAATTTACATCAGTAGTAAAATACTTGCGCTAAATAAAAGAGACTGTTTTTCAGCTGTTTTTTGGAACAAATAGATCTTTTTGATCAGTTATTAATGATGTAGTAGTCATATCCACTTGCCCAATAAATATCTAAGTCTCACCGCTTTCCTTATTTTTATTTATAAATTTCATAATGGCAGTAAGGCACTTTAAACTGTGTATTTCTCGGGGAATACTGCACATCAGGGACTGGTAAAGTGACTCTGCCTTCAGCCTTTATCACCCTACGTGAGGTACAATAAACACTGAGAAATGTGCTGCCTATGGTGTGCCTTGTTATAAAATTCATGTCCAGCAATTCTCCTGCCCTTTCTGTTTGAATTTCCTTTCTTCCCAAGCCTTTCTCAGACACATTCTCAGCAAGTCTAACTGATCCATAATGATTCTGGACGACAGACGGGTGTTGAGCAGTACGGGCTCAAGTTATGCAACGGCCTCATTCACATGGCTCAAAACTTAGCTACTACAGACTCCATTATGTCCCAATTGGGGAGTACTGCTCACTCACATGCTGGATTCTGATCCTTTTTGCCTAAAACCTTCCACTATTCCTGAAGAATTTCCTGTGCTCTTTATCGGTGTTGAGTTTTCCCAATGACTACACAGTATCAGGCTTCAACTAAGTCAAGAAGACCTCACTCATGATTTTTCTTGGGATTCAGAGTACACTTCTAATAGAAATTCAAGGAAGATTGTATGTCATTTATGTAACTTCTTTACCAAAGTGTGAGATAACTCTGTGCCATTTTGCAAGGTGCAGAGTAAAGTTCTAGTCAAGCAGTAAACTACAAAAGCTATGCAGAAGACAAAGTGATCCTCAAAACATGCTTGGATGCCATGTAGGAGGAATTCAAAAGTGACATTACCTACAACTGCTTTAGTTCTTGGACTAGCTTAATCAGACAAGAGGGGAAGGCCAGATGACACTACAAACTTATCTTGTTTGAAGACATAATTGTTAATTCTCTGTGTGGCTCTAATTCTCATACAAAAAGCCAGGCACACACATAAATATGTATTTATTTGCCGTTATGCTAATTTTGTTAAAAAACATTAATAGTTGATCAGCTGAAAAATGTGTGCCATTTTGAAAGGCTTTTGAAAACATACATGTCTGACTTGACCTTATGACCACTTTCTCCTTCAGGCAAACCAATATTATAACCAGAACAACACGAGAGGATGAACATTGTTGGGGAGTTGCTCACTGTGCCTGTCATACCCCGTTAATGCAACTTTGATTTGCCTTTGTTCTGACAGTAGCAAACAGCTGCTTGTAAATGAGCCACAGTCCCTGGGCTGCCTCCCATTATTCCACACTTTTGTTTGACAAGGTCACTTGCTGTGGGGATTTTGGGGAGAAAGAGTGTGCAGTCTATAGAATTAGAGTTAAACCACAGGCAACCCAGCTTGAATGCTCTTATTATATTTTTTTTTCATAGCACCAGCAAAGCAAGAATAACAAAGAGAAAATCTTTTGCTCTGTGAGCAAGTCAAACTTTTCTTTTTCCCAGTGTTGATTTCATAATCCTAAAACTATCTTATAAAAAGCAAGTCATGTTTCCACAAATCCCCTTTCACTCAAATCTTAACAGAATTTATATGAAAGATGTATTTAATTACAAAATAGGATTAACAAAAACAGATTAATATTGTTTTGTTCATCCGCTGCTACAATTCATCAGGAGACAATACCCAGCTATAGCTAACAGCAACTCTGACAAACGCTACAAAAACACAAAGAAACAATCTGAAAGATTTATGCCGGTTTCCACAGGAAATTGATTTATTTTTGATAGGAACCAAGACAGACTAGTCTTCCAGAAAGAAAGCGTCTCATAAGTAAATTACTGCAATGATAGCTGCCCATTTAAAGACAAGCAGACATTTCTTTGACTTGGAAGTTTCACAGTGTTAAATTAAACTATAAAATCAGTATACGAAGACATTAGGATAGTATCTGGTGCTATCAAATCATCCCCAAACCTTCATTTTCCATTTTGACCTATGATCTTAAGGACAGTGAAAGCTGTCATTTAGGATAGCCTGTTTCTTTATGACAACTGTTGCTTTTGAAGCCACGGATAAACAGGGAATAAGTGGCAAATATTCAAAGGGATGGCTGATACTATGGGAGGAGACAGCCAGTGGCAGTCTGCAACCACAGATGAATCACAGTGGAGTGCTTTCAAAATTTTCTAAGTTAGCACCTCTTCTTTCTTCACTTGTAATGTCTTTCAGGCTTTTCAGGGAGGGTCACTGAAAACAATAAATGGAAATCAGTCCAAAAACCCCCTCCAGCAGCCAACTGTGCTATTCCAAAGGGGCAGTCCCAATTGTTCAGATTTTTATCTCATCAGCCCAAAAAGTGACTGAGCTCTTCCTGCTCTTAATCGTTTGCTTCCTAGATTTTTGTTAAGCCAGTGGAAGAACTAATGTCTTCATCACAAAGGACTCTGCATCCGCATTAAAAGAAAAACTTACAGACATTTCTGTAATCTATGATTTAATTTCCGAGTCTCCTGGTGTTCTCAACAGAAAAACACAGACCGTTAGAGAAGTTTACACATCTTCCCCAGACAGACTGAAAACCATGACTGATCTTGGAAGATTACATTTATGACCACAGGATAGGCATCCTTCTACTCTCTTCCCTCTTTTAGCTAATTCATCTTAAATCTCGCTCTCCACCACAAATCGTTCAACAGCCACCTACGTGCCGTAAGAGAAGTCTTCCCCAGTTTCAGCTGGAGGTAGTCTTCCTTGTCAAATGACGATTACAAACTACATAGTTAGTGACATACCTGAAATATTCTAACTGAATTACACTTGAATAATCCACTGCTAAAAAGTAGTCATCAACAACAACAAAGTCTAATGATAATTCATTATGACAACACTCACTTTCCAATAAAGCACGCTGAAAATATTCTGGTAGTTAACTGCCAGAGTGCAGGACGAGAGGTTGTTAGCCTCATTTGTATTCAAAGGCAGGCAAATCACTAAAACTCATTTACATCCTTCCATCTTTCTTAGTGCGTGTCAACAGCAGGTGGTCTATCGATACCACCTTTGAAATAAGTAGGTGGTTTAAATTGCCTTCAAATTTCAGTAAAAACCCTGAATTATAGAATAGACCTTGAGTCTTAACTTTCTTGTTTTCTTTGTGTGGGCTGTAACAGAACATGAATAAGTGTGGCACTTATTTTTTAATGTAGATTAAAATATGAACAAAGTAAGTTTTACACATAAACCTAGGCACCTTAATCTTGACTGTTAGCAAAGACAGTTGCAGACGCCACTGTCTCAGCAAAGTAAATTACAGAAGTTCATTTGCAAGGGCTTGAGTAAAATCCACAATACATTATGAAAGACTTCTATACATGATTTTTTTTTAAAGCACCCATTTTTAGGACAAGCAGATGAAGACTGACTCTTAAATCCTTCGATGCATGTATTTAAGTTTCCCTGCTGCTAGCCCACTGGAAACTACTACTCTGAATAGATTATGTTCACTACACACTTCTAGGGACATATGTCTCCTATTTCTCTTTGTGGCACTGTGACTATTCCTAACAGGCAGTTTAAAAACACAAATCTCTGTTGTCAATCAGGACCAATTCTTGATGAAGTGAGAAGAAACATTGCCTGAGACAGGAATCAAGGACATCTTCATGCCCAGAAGAGTACAGAGCCAGCAGTAAGCAACATCACAAATGTGTTTATACAAAACCAGAATAGATTAAAGTAACTAAAACCAGCATTTGGTTGCTTTTCCCCTATGATGTTTGCTTTCACATTTTGACAACTCCCTCAGAATTTCTGTGAAATTCAGTGTCCATCAAAATTAATACTTTGATGTCTGGCTTCAAACTTCTATAAAGAACGGTGCCTTTTGAAAGCAAACACAGAGGTCAGTAATAACTCCCCAGACTCTGCAGATTATGCTAAATTAGCTCCCACATTTTGGAGAGCAGGTAGAGAAAGCGTAATACACTGTCCCAGCATCCCTGAAAGATGAAGCTGGGCTCAGTCCCTGCAAATCCAGTAATCCATTACAACCTGAGAGGGTTTGTTTGCTACCAGGTCTGGCCTCAGTCAAGCATTAGTGAAAACTGACGTGCATGATTTGCATTTAAAGATGTAAGTAAAGTCTGGTTACCAATAAATACACATATTTGTTTAGATGAAGGGGATTTTTCTGTGAAAAGAGGTCAGGATGCTGAAGGTGTCCCCTGTGCTACTAAGCATACGGGAGCATGTACTTGACGAGTTAAAGATTGTTTAAAGACCAGGACAGTCATTAAACTGTATTTACTGTCTAGACAGGAATAGCTCCACCTAAGCATTCCCAAAGGTTGTTAGCATTTCTAAAAATTAAGCAGCAGCAGGAAAAGGTTAAGATCAACTTACTAATTAAGTTACACTCACAGAAATCTGAAAGGGGAAGGGAATGTAAATTTGAATGGCATCCCCCAGTCTGAGTACCAGTCCTCAAATACGGGTCCTTCCTCCATGAAGGGAAACCTTAGGACTGATTGTGGTCTCTGCGCAAGGTTGATGCCCTGTCATAGGGCTGCACAAAAAAACCCATCAGCCTGAGACAGATAAAAGAAACTCCGTGGAGTTCATCTAAATTACTGACAGACACAAGCAGTGTTTTCAATTTTATTTCCATACTATAAATCTACAATCTGCTGGTAAATACATTTTCCTGGTCTTTTTAAGCTTTTGGTGTTAAAAGGTGAATTCAAGATAACTGCCAAACAATGAGGCATGTTCCACGCCTAAATTGTGATTTTAATTGTATGATAAAAGCAGAGATTTAGGTCACTTCCACAGTGCTTAGCAAATTCCCAAGGGCACTTGACAAGAAAACAGAACTCTTCCACCGAGCTCCAGCGGCAGCAATTGAGATAAAAGATATCCCTTCTGGTGACAAGCATTACTCAGAAATTCCTTTGGAAGTGGTGAGACAGGATTGTCCAAGAGATCCCTCGGATGGACAGAACCTCTTCTGCTCTATAGGTTCCCGTTGGCGGAAACCTTGAGTTAAGCTCAGAGAGGTCTTTGGTTCCCATTGCCACACAGTGCTTCTACTTACGATACACAATATTGTTTGTGCTTGTTTATATACTGGAGATGAGAAGAGTCTGTTGATGCAGTAACAATTAAATGCTAAACCAAGAAATTACTGCATGAGCAAAGAATGAGTGGCATGCAGAGCCACTGCCATCCACACCTCTGGAAACAGAATGGATAAATGTAAATAAATCTATTTAGAATCACTTAAATTGCTGTTTAAATAAGAGTTCAGTTATTTAAACTGTTGGAAAGAAGCCTATATTTAGAGAATCAATTTATCCTTATTCTTATCCTTTATTCTTATTAAAGAAAGGATAACTCAGTGATTGATAATCAAACATATTGATAAATATATATTTTAAACTCAATTTGTGCTTCCCTTTACCAATTTGTAGATATATCTACATCAATGACATTTCAGTTGAGATTTTTACATTCTTCCTCCTTTGCTATACTAAAAAGGGTAAATAAGTCTTATTTATTTAATGGAGTATCAAATCTTACTCTTACGTTAGACCTTTTGAGGGGAAAAAACAGACTGGAATTCCACTAAACGTGCACCTTTTCAAATTTTGTGGATTATTGTCATATAAATTAAGTTATCCAACTTGTTTACATTTCAAATGGACATATTAAAGAAGCATAGCATTTTCTGGCATGAAAAACTTAATTGTTTGGGTTTGATGACCAGGTCATGCAAAATTTTAAAACTCGTTAAATCTCATCCTCTTACATCTAAAAATTTAGTTTGAGATGAGAAAAAGGAAAAAGAAAAAAAAAAGGAGAAAAGGAAAAGAAAGATTTTTCCATTTTCATTGTTCCTAGATGACTTTCAACAAACTTGTTACAGAAGTGGAATAAACAAAATGAATGGAAATTAAAAACAAATCCCAAACTATTTCTACGCCTGCAGAGCACAGCACTCATACCTAAAGCTAGTTTAGTGCCTCCTAGACTTTTGTTCCAGATCAAATCAATGATTTCACCATTCCTTTTTCTTAGAGAGGGAAGAAACAAACCAGTAGTGCTTGAATACAGATTATTAAATGCAAACCAAGAAGTGCCTGCGAGGGAACCACGGTACCTGCAAGCGGCACAGCGGTCGGTGTGCCTGCCCGGCCTCCCCCTGCCCTTCGCCCGCCTGCCTTCCTCCCTTCCCAGCCACTGGGGGATTAATAAACCCAGCTCTGACTCCTGACACCGCTACTGCTAAGCAGACACTAATGACTTTTTTTTTTTTTTCTCCTTTCTCCTACTTCCCTGTGGGCAGAAGTTGATAATAAACTCTCTGTATGGCACTGGCACTCTTACTGGGGAGAAATAATAAACTCTGCAATTCCACCTCTTCTCTGCCCATCTCTCTGGGAGGGCAGATTAACAGTGAGGCCTACATTTTCTCTCCACCTCCCTCAGACAAAAGGTTAATAAACCACTCAGCATTTGCCTTTTGTGGAAATGATATGTGTGGATTAATTAGCATTTCCTAGGTAACACATTAATACCATTGTGAGTTCTCAATACCAGGTTGTTCCAGAGACCTACTGTAGAATTGTAACCCAAAGGCAGTTGAGGATTCGTTCATCTTAGGACCGAACAAATAATTCTAGCTAGGACTACAGCTGTAACTTGGCCTAGAACTGAGCACAGACAGACTGCTGCATCGGATCAGGAGCATGACCAGGAGCAGAGTGGCCTACTTAGAAGCTTTTACTCTCCTTTGAGATCACCGATCACGGGTCTTCATGCTTTAAGACAATTTATACTTGATCAAGGTTGGAGGACATACATCTAACATCAGCATCAGGCTATTCGAGAACAGCATCTTGCAGAGTTTCTTGTACCTTCCCCAAGCAAATTATTGACAGGAGGAGCAGAGCAGAATCCTTCAGCGTGGAGCTTAGGGTGGTCTCAGAGGACATAAACATTCAACCCCTGTCAAGCACAGAAGACGCTTTCCAAATTTCCGGGTCCTTGTGCGAGTGCGCCTGCATAGGAGTGGTTTTACGTAAAAGGTGGGAGAAGAGACCAGCAGCAAGAACAGAACCACTTCTGGCAGGTTCACCTTTGAAAGATGCTAAATGCAGGAACAAGTGTTGACTTACAGATGTCAGGTGGAAGGAGATGTCTGCAGGTAGTCCTGAGTGATAACTCAGAAAAGTGCCAGAAAAACACATTTCCTACTGGCTAGGAGTGGGCAGCCCCAGGCCAGACCACCATGGACTTCAGATCCCACTTGGGAGTACCACCAAATGTACAAGGAGCACAAGTGACCTTAAGAGTGTGGGACCACCTATCTAACATTAAGCAAGACCAAGACTGAATGTCTTATCTCCAAAGCTCCCATGCCAATATTGCAAATGTCTAAAGATTACTGCTTCCAAACTTAGCAATTACTTACTGATAAAAACTGATACTGAAAAGAAAAAATGCAAAGATCAGCTATATACATATACATACCTCCCAAAAAAGAGGTAAAACTAAAAATACACTTAATACGGTATCTTAAACTATCTGTACGGTCATTTTTGTATGACTTGATTATATTTCCAGGAAGGCATCACACACTTTCAGAAGGCATCTGCCAAACTAATGAGAGCCCAAGAGTCAAAACGACAGCACAAATAAGTACTAAAAAAATAAAAAATCCCCAAACTGTAAGTAGACAACTATAGGTGCTTAGGAAGAAATTATTTCTTAACTGTAACATAAACATTTATAAAAGAGGATTTTTTTTCTTCATCTGGTGTTCATCAGAAACTTCTGCTCAAGTCTCAAAGCAGCAGTCCACAATTTTTGCATCTTCTAGCACAATAAAACAAAGGAGGTATCACTGGGGACAAGAAAAAGAAAATCTTGAAGAGCTGGCTTATAGTAACTAAATACTTCAAATCTAAATTTTAGTCACTTTAACATGTTTGGAAGCGATGCAGGTTGGCCGAGAGCCATCCTCAACCCAACAAGTGTATCTCACCAGCTGGCATGACACAGACAAGAGCCCCCAACACCTCAGGAGGGAACAGTCAGGAACAGATCGGGTGAATTAATGCGGCACTCCAGGTTGCATGCCTGGGCAAAACTGTTTGTTCTTCGGCTCCGGTTTCAAAATCAGTCAGTATTTAAACTGCTTTTTCTTTAGCTCAGATTTCAAAATCTGTGTTTATGTTTTATTGTTTTACAGTTTGGCGAGATAAGCACAATTAGCTTATAAAATACTGTACTGCCTTTCTTCAAGGTTGAGGGAGGGTGGGAGTAGTTACACACTTGGGCAGCTCTGGGTACACTCAAGTTTTACGCAGCTCCAGCAGCTGTTGAAGTTACTATGTAAACCAAGACAAATAAAACTGTGTGGTGAACATCAAAGAAAACCTTTTCTGCATTTGGAAAACCAGGCCAGGCCTGCTGAAATGCCACATTACTGCTGCACAGGGAAGAGACTGGGGGGACACAGGTATGCAACAGGGACTGAGGCAATTTACTTTGAGCAAATTTTACCGATTTTTTTTTTTAATA
The DNA here is from genome assembly GCA_013400135.1 of Rhinoptilus africanus. Classification (NCBI taxonomy): domain Eukaryota; kingdom Metazoa; phylum Chordata; class Aves; order Charadriiformes; family Glareolidae; genus Rhinoptilus; species Rhinoptilus africanus. Next base: position 155,930 of record VXBO01014273.1, read on the forward strand.
AATTTTTTTGAGAAGTTTTCTTGGATCCACACTGAAGTTTGTGATCGGACAAGGCTGAATGTACCAAGCCAGGAGCTGGGATTTGGAACAAGGGAGAACAGAGTTTCAGAGCTGTCCTCAGGCTGCTGCGGGTGGCCAGGCAGGGGCTGGAGGGGCTCAGTGTGCGAAGCCTCCAGCTCTTCTGTGGTGAGATATCTATTACTTTACAGAAATGGCCCAGAATCTATGAATTTCCATTACACAGGGTACAAAATCAATCCAGCAGAGGGTGAAGAGGTGATTTATGTGTAAGTACTTACGGGAGGAAAAAGCTCACTCGTAACTGTCCTCATAAACACAGCAAGGGAAGGCATAGGAAAGCGGAACACAAGACAAAGCCACAAGGAGCTCTGCACATTTAAACCACATGCTTTAAAGCAATGAGGATCACTCACTGTCCTTTGAACACAAAAATAAACTCCTTCTGATCAGTTCTGAAACTCAAAATCCACCCAGGATACACACTGTGACATATGCATGTGTAATATGTATCCCGAACTTCTGTACGGGACAATCCAAATAGTCAGCTTTATGCAGGATTTGAGGTGGTTACTTCTTAAGGAGTGAGTGTTAGACAGTCTCAGAGCTTTTTTGTTAAATTATCAGCTTAAAGATCTTTCAGTGGAACAGCAGAGCCCACCATTCCCACTAATAAAGTTTAAAAAATAAAAAAAAGACAGAAGAAAATAACAAAGAACATCAGAATTGCCCCTCCTTAGATATTTAACATAAGAAATATTTTGGTATAGCTTGCAGCTACAGCTAACTAATTCAAACACTATTAGTATTTTAAGAGGTACTATTCAGTGGTTCATAAATATTTTTTGATACACCTCAGTGTTACTTGTTTTAAAAAACGCATGCATGGGCATTCCAATTATTCCTAAAATAGGGAAAAATATGAATGCGAAAATTACTGTTCTTCTACATTATTTTCCACAATCTTAAGAGAGAATAGTACTTTTAGAAAGCTTAGTCACAAATTCTAATTTATGCTTTATTCTATTTTCTCATTAGAAACAGTATTCTACAAAACAGGATTGCCTCAACTCCTGCCTCTAGACCTACAGTGAAAATCCACAAGTGCATGCATGCAGTTGTTTTTTAAGATCTCGGTTTATTTTCTAGCAATTACTACTCACCACTTACAATGACACATTACCAGATTACCCATTCCAATTGCTTATTAAAGCACGAACAGGGCATCTCAAGTCTGTCATAGACATAATCCGGGGGGTGCCTCTTCTGGTCTCTGGACGACATCACACACTTCCCAAAACATCAATGCTACATTACCCTTTCAGTTGCATGAGGTACCTTCTAGCTAATAGCCCAATTAATCATGAGGATGTACTTGAAAAGGAAGTTGAAATCTTGTTTGGATAATGAAGCAGAGATTATAGGATGCGAAGAAATTGTGCCGTACAGCCACAAATTGAACATGTTCATTATAGCGGTACAATACACTCATTAGAACTTTTTTAAAAAAAATTAATTGACAAAATCTTAATTATTTTTTTACAAATTAACAAGTTCAGGTAAAAATGGATGTGAATAGATGAAGGGGTCTGAGAAATCTAATAGGGTCAAATTGTATGCTGTTAAGAATCCACATAAATTAGTTTTTTATTTATAGTTAGTAGCTCCACAAAAATACTCAAAAAATTGCATGTTCTTTTACACATAGACTGAATTCAGGACGTTGAAAATTAAGAGGAAAATGTTTTCTAACTGAAGATAGAACACATTCTAATACCATTTACCTACTATTGAGTCTAAATATCCATTTTATAGTCTCTCTTCAGAGTTTCACTGTATATTAAAGAACAGTTGAGTCCAGCCATGAGAGGTGCTGGACTCAAGGTGATGCTGGAGAGGCGACATGTCCACAAGCTCGCCCTGATGTTGCTCTCCCACAAAAGATGTTACATCTGCATAACTTCTTCCGTAAAACTAAGGACTGCACAAATACAGAGTAAAAAATAATCTGACAGGATTTTGCAATCTGCATTTACATCCAGCCAAGTGATAATTTGTTGCTTCTTCTTACCTTTTTAAAGCTATTTTTTAAACCTGTTGTTTAGATTCAAAATAGTCAAAACTCATTATCTGGTTTCTCTGAATTTACTTTCAAATATGAAAGCATCTGTATTCCAGTTACTTCAGTTATTGTGGTTCTAGTATTCAGTTATTCCATGAAACTGGTAATATAATCACTAAAATGGAAGAATATGGAGGGCACAAGGGTTTTTTCCAGCTCTGCAGCTGTTCACTTTGCAACCCCTGTTAGGCAGTGCACAGTTCTAATCATATAGAAGTCTCGGTTTACTATAATTTTGAACAACGCCTCATTACAACCACACAAATAACTGGGTTTACACACCTGAATCAAACTTTTGAAATTGCTGTGAGATTGATGAACATTAAATACATTTTCTGTATGACCAGATGCAAACCTATTGAAACTCTGGCCAAAGACACTGAGCTACTGTGTAATCAAAAGACAACAGCTCGACCTTTTCTATGCTCTTATCCAATTCACAAATAAAGAGTATTAAAAGAGATTACAGGAAAGTCTTAAAGTAACCAGCATTATACCTGTTTATGTTTCTGATAGTTCTGAACATATAAACAGAGGTAGGAATTAGTGGAGGCACTAAATGCTTGTCAGTTCCAGGGTTTATATGTATATTTTCAGACTCTCAGGAAATCAAGAGGTATTTGCACAGGGCATAAAAACAAATCTTAACAAGAGAAAGCTAGCACAGAATTCATGGCTAGTGAAGTCATCACAATTAAATGTGTTCTCATTTAATGAGGATCTGGTCTGAAATCTCTCACCTGCAGGAGTAAAACAACTACCATGATGTTTTAATTTTATCATTTTACCTTAATTTAATTTCAGGGGGTTTTGAGGAAACAAAACCTTACGAAATCAGATCTGTTAAACTACCTAACAAAAAGGGCATCTGACTACTTAAATGGGCACTAAATTCTGTGCTCACATATAGTCTCACGGAGGCTGGTAGGCTCTACTTTCATGGATAAGCACATCCTAAAAAGATTACAGCATCTTAGGCAAAAGGCTATTGAGTTACAGTATGGATTAAATTACAGAATTTGGTAAGTGTGTAGTATCATATATCAGCACATCCATCCGTTTAGCTCAGGAGATAAATTACTAAAACTATGCAAGAAACTGAATAGCCTCTTATGACAGTTTGATGCATTATTGATTTTTTTTTCCCATTTTTATTTCCAAAACAAATTTCATTTAATTTTCATTATTTAATTCCCATCATTTCAGGCGATTCACAGACTTTTTTGGCCATCGGATGTCTTTGTTCAGAACACATTTAAGTAACTGAGTGGAAAATTCTGTCATAACCACACTTTTTCCTTTCAACTATTGACAATTATTCTCCCAACTCACTGACAGGGTTACAACCAACTTAATTTTTATATATGAAGACTGAAGAAAAAATTTTTTACAGGCACACAGACACGTACCAGTACTCTAGCATTCTGGGTTACTATTCATCCAAAGCAGTAACTATCCCTTGATTCCGCTTACCAGGAAGTCACCTATTTAATTTTTGCCCTTCTGTTTTAACAAAGGTTTCATAATACAATTTTTGCCTTTTCATTTCAGTTGCTTACACAGGATACTTTAATGCTATAATAAAATGACCTATATTAGATCAGTCAAAAAGCTCATTATTCATACTTCAGGCAGGCAAAGCAAAGAAGGTACCTCTTTTAAGCATTTGGTTCTGTTAAATCTTAATAACAAAAATAATATTTCTAGGATATTTGTACACTACAGGGTAATATGAAGCAAGCCAAACTATAATCATGAAGAATAACCAATTTAAGTATTTACAAAAATATGTCTCTTTATGGGAACTGTTCAAACATAACCCAAGAAAGAAACAACTATATTCAGCCTCTGGGAACTTTTGCTAGACACATTGTTTTACATTTATATTAGATCATAAAACATAATTGATATTTTCAGAAAAACTGTTTAAATTAGATGAGGAAAAGCTGTTTCAGCAGTAACTTCATGCTGGTCAACCAGAATGCAACACCGTCACCTACATACACAGTTCTTATTTGGAAAAAGCAAGAGTATTTCACAGAACCAAAACTGAACTACTAGAAACAGGGAAACTAGCACAATTAGCACAGTGGAAGGTATACATAGCAAAAGTACATAGTGAAAGACAGAAAATCTGTCAAAATTGTGGTATTTTTTATCTGCTAAGAGAACATATTGCAAAATACATTTTTCCAGTCCATGTGGCCTGAGGGGTTACAGATTGTAGAATGATCATAAGGCCTAATTGTGTAATAGTACAGAAGAATTTGGGATCCCAAGATTTCCTTTTACCTGTAATAAACCATTGTTCAGTTCATTCAATAGCGGAATATTCTACTTGGGTCAATGATGGGAGCTCAGGCAAACAAAAGAAGCCTTTATGCTCCATCTAGACGTTGCAAGGTGCTTATTCAATTTCTTCTGCATCAGGGGCACTGTTCCTTACCTAATATGTATACATTTGCTGAGTGTTATTCAGCCTTTGTTGCTTCTGACCCTCACTTGGCATTTAATTCCCAGTCCACCAGGGTATTCATGCTTGATGGCACTGATGCACACACTGAATACTTTATTTATTTAATGGTACAGGGAATGAAGCTATAAATTGTATTAGACAATATCCTGTTTAAAGTTGCCAATGGTCAGTGTCACAGCATTACTGACCCATGTCTACAGCGGTGAATATTTCATTGGAATTTAGAGGACAGTATACAACGATTACAGATCAACACTGCAATAAGGAAAGAATAGTTTCAATTGAAAATCTCATTTAGCATTTTTCAGGAATATCATTACAGTATTGAAAATGTTATGCGTATTTTTATGTTCTCTGTTTTTCAAAGATGCACATTAATCTTCACTGTTAGTAGCAAAGAAATTTTCCTCCAAATACTGCAGTCTCTGGTAAAAACTGATGATACTACAATGAAATTTAAGATATATCCCTGTGTAGCTACGCAGGATTGTTTTAAAGCATGGTGCTCTGTGCCTAAAGCAGCAGAGAGTTGATTGCAAACAATTCACATACAATTTGGTAACTAGTGAAGAAAAATAGCGACCTTTAGTCAGTTGAACAACTTTGTCATTTGTAATAGTAGAAGTAACTTCACCTACACCAGTACGGTATGGTCTTTATCCTAGTTAAGGTAATGTTTTCAAAACAGCAAAACTCATGAATATTAATCAAATATTCTCTCAAAAGGTCTATTATCTAAAACCAAACAAACAATATTTGACCACAACATTATGGAAGTGACCAACATAGTTGCGACCTGCTGAAATCTCCCCATTTGAATATACTGACTAAAGGGAAATATCGCACAAATGGTAATAGGCAACAACAGCAAGAAGTATTTTAGAGCAACTTAAATTATTCTGGAAGCCTGGGACCTAAGATCCATAACAGCCTATATCATCCGTTGTTTTTAATTATGTCTTTTAAAAAAGCTCCCCTGCTGTGTTTCTGAAATACTAAATGGCCTCCACAGCTACTTGGCATAACTCATTCTAATTCATGATTACAAGATGGTATTTTCAGACTATTCCCTATTTCCCAGCAACTACTTAAATGGAAAAAAAAAAAATCATTTTGTCTTAATTCCTATTTAAGCCTTCCATTTGAGGCATAAAATTTGAAATGCAATATATGCCAAGTCACAGTACAGAACATTTATATTATGTTTCTGTAGAATTCCTATGTAAAAGAAATTTTAAGAAGTTAAGCATGCTGATTTTAATATTTGTTTGTTCAGAAGAATATTGGATTGTAAAAGTTTACTTTTAAGCAGGATAGTGTGAACTGATTAAGATTTGGTTCCAATTTTTATTCTTCTCTACAGGATACAGAATTTTAAGATCACAACCACACACGTTAAAAGTAAAATTTATTTTGCTCAATACAGCAGACATCACATTTCCTAACTTCACTTCTATCTTCAAATGCTAAAAATTGATACATATATTTATCCCATAAGCTGTGACTTGAACTATTACTTCTAAGAAGGTTATGCCCTTAAGGTGCAAACAAAACACACTGGAAGGCACACTTACAGGAAGAGATTCGACCACTTTGTGTGACCTGTCCTCTGCAGGATTACTCCCATAAACACCGATAGCCTTTTCCTTTCTTTACTCTCTTCTTATTACTAAAATACGACCAATGCTTTTTTAAAGAATATTGCCATTAAGGATTGTATCATTTGCATAGAAGACTTACCATTGTTACCTCCCTAAGAAAAGAAGAGCAAGGTAATGGAAAGGGAATAACTGAACGCTTGGGGTCATAAGGACTAAGCCTTAAACAAAGGCAGAATACAGAGGATTCATGAATTTGCAACTAGTCAAAACGTGCCAAGGACTGTTTCCTCTCTGTAAGCTCTTCTGTGCTGCATGTAAGCAAAAGTCAAGCTAACCCCAAAAGAAGCGGTATCTGATTTTCTGGACAGTTTCTCTGATAGGATGTAGCTTGGGCTCTGTTTATCTGGAATAATGCTTGACAGCTGCATCCCCCAAGCACATGCTCCAATACAACGTCCCAAGATGGGTGAAACATGTATAACAAAATGAAACTTAAAGAAAGACAGCCGGGTCTGACTAAATCCCTGTTTCGAGTCCTTTCTTGACTGAAAGACATGGGGAATGTCTCTTGGTAACTTACAGAGAAACCACCCGGTCTAGGGGGAAAATACAGTGTCATTCTTTGCCTTTTTCTTTTCTTTTTTTTTTAGACATTGATTTTGAACAGCACATTAGAAAGAAGGATGACAGAATCAATAGAATTTAAGATGCTCTTGTAATCTGGGTTTAACATCGTAGTAACACCTCTAATCAAAGACGGGGAACCCTTTGTGGCATTTTGACATCTACATCTATCATGTGGATATGGCTTTTATTGAGCTGAATTAACAACTTTAGCCAAATAATTAAAATCTAGCTGCCCAAAATGTCAGAGTAAAAGTAGTTTAACACTTCATCATTCTTGTAAAAGTGTAATTTTAATCCATGCATTAAGCCAGCTGTTTTGTGGGTTTACAATAGAAGTAATCAAGTAGCAGAACAGAAAAAGAAATTGTAAAACAGCAAAAGAAATAACATTACAGTAGCCTGCCACATGTTGAAATTAGCACCAATTTTACTCCATGGAAATTAAATCCACCTATAAAAACTGATAATACCTCAAAACTATAAGCAAGGGAATACTTACAACATCAAATCCAACCTGGGTTCTATTTTTCTCCTTAAATAAAAAGGACCATAAAAATCTCTCATTTCCTCCCAGAAGTGGGAGTAAAAAATATTATGGGTTCTATCCTTCAATTTGTCTTCTCATATCCTGTTGCATTGGGAAAATCTGATTGTCCAACTACAAACTGAGTTTAAAAAGACCACGGCTGTCTTTTCAAATGGCATAAATGAGCATCACCACAAAAAAAAAAGAAAGGGGGGGAAAATAGTTTGGCTTTCATCTTTGCTGCCCCTCCCTTGTTTTGGCTAGGTGTTTTGTGGTGTGGTTTTTGTTGTTTATTGTTTGGGGTTTTTTTACCATGCAAGTGGATCACCCATGCTGCATAACTGATCAGGGTTCAGACCACATTTGTGTAGGGAGGGGCAAACTGAATTTGGGAACAGGTCCCAGGGGTGGGGGAGAAGGGTAGGATGCTTTTTTAAGTGGTCACGCTGGCTTATTTTAATTGCAAATTAGTATAATCTCAGTTTTCTATTACTCTCAGCAGTTGAAGGATTTGTTAATTTAATTAATAATAACTGAAATACAGACAAGCCAACAAGTATTGATAATTCTCCATAATAGAGATTCCTTTGCCTTTCCCTTCTATTATCATTGGTACTGGAGTACGAGACCATTTACACTAACAGATATGACCTTTTCAAAACGAAGGAGTAAGTATGAGACAGGGGAGGGAAAGGAGATGAAAGATGATGCCGCTGCTGCAGTCATTTTATGTTAAAGGCTCTGCTTATATGCGTAATTTATACTGCTGAAGTCAGAATAATTTGAGAGCAGAGTTTTCAACAGCCTGTATAAATGGTGTGTTTTGTTTCAGGAAACGTCTTCACTGAAATGCTGGTAACGTATATAAAATTACCTCAAAATAAAAAATAAATTTTTTTTTAAAACTTTGATGCCTTAATTTAAAAAATAAACTATATCTAAGTGACAATTTTCTTTTACTATCTTGATGCCATTAACATATCTTTGTTTCAGCCATGTTCTTTCCTTATTTAACTGCATTAACAATGTTAACGAGAGAACCACACTTTCCATACAGATGAAAAAAACTCCATAGTCGTGTCTTCTTTTTTTTTTCCCCTTTTTTCACCCCTCTTATGGTTCAAAATGCAGAGTAGGTATTTCGAATTATGAGATTTGTACCACAGCAGTAGAGAGCCTACAGCAAAACACTTCCAAAGGGCCAAGTACTGTCCCCAGATGCACAGCACAGCTTCTTTTTTATTTCAGTGTGAGTCTTAAACAGGCAAAGAAGACAAAAAATAACAAGCACCTGGGGAAGAGATTAAATTTAAGTAATAAGAAAAAAATATACCTAATCTTAAATAATTCTATGCATTGTGGGTAGATGCTGACACACTTCTCACCCCTGTAAAGTGAGGAGTAATGAGACAACTTAATTCTTTCATATTTCGACAATGCTAGCTATGCCTAGAGACTGCAGTTAAAATTTCTGGCAAGAAATTTTCATTCCTTCGACTCGGATCCAAGTCCCAACAAGCACCTAGGCTGACAGATCTGAAATAACTCACAGATCAAGTTTCTAGGTTAAATTAATACATCCCCCTACTACTCTCTTTAGGCTGAGTAAGGTGAACTGAATTTCATTAAGAAAATCTGGAAAGCGCTGTTTGAATTGGCAAGGAAATAAGGAAGGATGGTGGGTGGCAGAGACTACCAGCTGAACACATCTGCAGCCTCAACTCCAAAGCTTTCTAGAAATCCAGAGTCTTATGAGTGAAGGGGAAAAACAAAGATACAAGAACATGCGCTTAAGAATGCTCTCTTATCTGGACTGGCCACTAAACCAACAGTAACTTGAATGCCTTGATGCTTCTGGAAGATTAAGAATTGCCCCAAAGGGAAACACTGCAAAAGAAAGGGATTAACAAGAAGTGACTTCTAAAAACTTTTTTTTAATTGTAGACAAGCCAGAAACAGAGAACAACAGCTGAAGGGGAAATTAGAAAGAAAATGAAACTCCTGAAGACGATAAGGAATTGAGACGGTTCAGATCTCTTGTGAGATTATTACGGCTAACAACCCAATTCAGTGAGATGCAAGATACGTGTTACCATTTCTAACCCCTTAAAGCATCAACAAGTCTAACAATGTAGAAAATAAACATTACAGGCAAATATTTTCTTTGTAGTACTAATTCAGTTGGTTTTACTCTTTCTTTAAAAGTACACTGTGCTGACATGGCTAAATGTTTTTGTTTGGAGTTTTTTTGCACTGATCCCACTCAAGCATATCACTGGAGACACCTGGAGTGGGTGACTACAGGCTTTTGTCCCTCAGACATCTTACAAATATTCCCAACCTCACAAAAAGTTAAGTAGAAAATCTGTGCAATACTTGTTTTTTATTATTTTAGTGTTCAGTGGGAGAAACTGTGAATTACTCATTACAAATGTCTCTCGGGCACAATTATTTGGACTGAGAGGTTGCAGGTTTTCCTGTAATTAATTTATTTTCTTCCTCCTACCCTGCAGTAGCATCTTGCCTGGCTGCTATTTGCCTGTCACCACATGGGACACCTTGTTGACTGTGGGGCATCAGCTAGAGGAGCATCTTCCTCCTGATGCTTGCCTGACACTCACAACAACACTTGCCACGCTGGTGCTAAAAACTTAGCAGGAAATGCATCCCACTGCTGCAGGTCTGAAGTCCTGGACTCTCCCTGTACATGTTGGGTAGATAAACATTTTTAAAAATTGAGAAGCGTAAAAGGGTCGCGTTCTTGATTAAAAAACTTGGAAGAGTTAAGAAAGAAACGAAAAGCAAAATTGTAGAGCTTGCTTCCCAAGTAAACCCTTCCTAGCTCTTGCACTGTCTTGGTTCACTTGGCAGGTTTTTGAGCTCCTCCTCTACCCATAGCTAACTTGCTTCAGAGAGTTACTTGCAGCTACATTTCCTCTGTTCCTTTGTTAAGGATGCAGTCCCCCCAGGGCTGCTCATAGCACTTGCTCAGGGCTACCTTCCTCTCCCTTCAATCAAAGTGGAATATCTTTGTCTCCTATCAGGGATCGCTGCCTTCCACAATTTCCAGTGCTAGTCATATCAAATACAGCTGTGGAAATTCATATTTTTCCCTCTTGCTTTCTGGAGTAAAAAATTATTTTTAAAAAATGCAATTAAGTAGGATATCACTCTCCTTGCACTAGGGAATCACGTTTCATTCAAATAAGATTCAAGATTTACTACAGTGTGCAACTCCAGATTATAAATAATATATATTTAGAAGAATTCAGCATATACATAGCTTACTTATTATCTAATGCCTCTTTTTAGTGTTTTTTGGAGGTAACATGCAACATATGAATAATATGGCTAGCATATAGAATGCCTTTTCCAGATTACTGTCCATGACTGTTCTGTGTATCAGTTTGGGAGTCTTGTCACTACAAAATGCAGTTCCCTCCAGCTGAATCTTAAGCAAAAACACCGAACATAACAAATCTGCATTTCTGGTACTGCTGTAACATCCAATTTCTTTGTTCAAATCCATATTTGTTAAGCTCCAATAACAGAAAATATGCTGTGTTAAGAGGTGAAAGAATACAGTTTATGTTTCTTAAAATAACAGCAAGATTTTCTTTTTGAATTGTCTGAAATACTTTCTACACGTCCTGAAGGAATCTATTGCCTTCTGCGTGAATCTAGCCTCTTCTGCATAAAAAAATTCCATGCCTTGGCACCAAGGGCTTGCCATACGAATAATCAAATCACTAGAAGGTAGTTGAGAGTAGTGACGCTGAACTGCTCAATAATGTGTTTAAATAGTTTTTGGTTATTGGCATAACAAAGGAGATTATGCGTTGACCATAGGAAATATGGGTATGATAACTATGGAAGAGTTTGTTTCTATAGCTCAAGCTTTATCTCCTTATATATATGCATATGATCTGCAAGAGTAGTGTGTGAAGGTAATCAACGATCTACAGCTGATCCAAAAGGAAAACATGCATTCTAGCAAAAAAGCTGATAAATAAACAAAACTATCCTTGAAATAATCATTATATTGAAGATATACCACACTACACAGTATAATACTAAAGACCAATAGTAAATCTATATTACAGAATACAGAAATTGAATTTGCTTAACATGATACATTGAAGTTTTATTTGAACAACATTTTCATCTTTTTAAGAATTTAACACATGATGTCATAAATGTTACTCTTAAAATCACTCATTTTTTTTTCCAAGAGAAAATATTTCATTACTAAGATTTCCCATTTGTTTCATTTAGAGGCATATTTTTCCATTACGAGCTTTGGAAATGAGAGAAAAAAGAAACATTTTGTGTCCAGTTTTCTCCGAATTCAGTTTGTTTCTACATGATCAATCCCAGTTGAGCTCATAAATCTCACAGTAAAACTTATGAAATACCTACAACAAACATGAGAAAGACAAGAAATGGCTGATCTGACTTTCCACTCAGGCTATCGAAGGATGAACAGATCAGTTTCCCAGATGTCTATTCATGCCTGGGCTGGAGAAGCCATTATAATGAAAATCAGAGTTAAAAGGTCTGGGACCTTACCTGGCCTGCAGGGCACCCTCTGAAAAATCCTGTTTTTCCTGGTCTAGGAGTCGCCTAAAGAAGTGACCCCTTGAACAAGGTGAGTGAGTCATTCAGAGGCCTGCAACAAATTCCTAAGTTCGAGATGCTATTTGGTCTTTGCTATTTACTGATTTCCCTCGGGTTAATGCACTTCAGCAGCAACAAGAGTTGGAAAATGCCACTGTCATCACGACTGGATTTTAGGCACCTAAAATGCAGATAGAATGCCTGATGGCATCCACAAACATACTTTTCATAACACCTACGAATGTACAGCGTGCACCTACAATGAAGCAGTTGCCTCCATCTCTAAGCACATCAGCACTTTTAAAAATACGTGCTCTTGGGACAGGAAAAATAAAAGGAGTTTTGTAGAAACTAGGACATCAACAGGAGATTTAGGAAATGGTTTCAGAGATAATTTGATTCATCATAAACCTGCACCAGCACAAAAAGGGATAGCCGTGTGTTCTCCTCCATGTCCCCATCAACGCCCAGGGCTGGGAAACGATGGGGGCCAGCACGGCAATGGGGCCGAGCGCTGGCTCCTGGGGGAACCCCCAGTCAGGGCTGAGGCGGAGGAGGAGCTCCCCACGTTCAGACCACTGCCAGGACTGAATTCATCAAGAAACCGGGATACCAACTTTAAGTCCCCCAAAGCCCATGAAGCAAACTGACCAGTGCTGCTGTTGCATTTCAAGTAAGCTCCAGTCTTCACGAATTAGCCAGACAATTCTACCTCCAGAATCAGATTAAGATTTAAATTAGAGTTAATTGATTGAAAAAATTCTTTGAGAAGTTAACTGTTCTCTGAGTTTACTGAATTGCAGCCTACAAACTCAGAGAAAGAAAACAATACAGATTAAGCACATGGAGAAAAGTTTAAATTAATTTTAGTGAGCTAGATCCATTTATCATGAATAATTATTTTACTTTAGATTGGCACTAACAGAAACATGCATTGCCAATAGTTTAGATATGCAAAAAGAAGAGAAAGATCTAATCCATTACATCAAAACCCACACAATGGTTTTTAAGGGAGTCAATTTGCATAGAGTAACTGCATGCTCAGTATTATTCCAGACTCATTCCCTTTAGGACCACAGATTCAGGATAGTTTCCCACTTGTAAGGTGCAAAAAGATGTATAACTATCCTTTTGGTACCTGTTGAGGTTTTAGTCAAAACTATGTTTATCTATGAATGTATATTTTATGCAACAGATGCCAGAGGAAATTACTTGACTGTAAGTGAATAAATTTCTTTTTAAAATAATGTTTCCTTTAGCATCCTTAGTTTGAGAGGAAAGGACCTGTGAATACTCATCAGGGTTCCAGTGTTTACTCCCTCTGTATTTCAGGGCAAATAACTTGACCTTTCATTCCATGATTTATTCATTTATAAAATGAAGACACGTTAACACAACAGCACTAGAACTTAACCATTCATAAAATGTTCTGAGGACACCGTGCAGTGGAGAGCTGTGCTACACTCTACTGCACACCTTCCCAAGCTAGTGAGCTACTTTTTTTTTTTCTTTTTAAAAATTTCTGTCATTTTTACTTTTTTTTTTTCCTAATTAGGAAACTTTCTTAGAACCAGTTTGCTACCACAAGACCAGGCTTTAGCAGGGGAGAGCTAAAACCTAGTGGATGCAGGTAGCTGTTCTCTTCTACTATCAAAATTAGGTTTTCTTCCCAGAAACTTATACAGAAGATGGAGAAGCAGGTAAGAGAAATGTACCAGCTACTGGGTTGATGGTCGTTCAAGGTGAGAACATACGGGGAGGTCTCTGAGCTCCGAGTTTCCGCGCCGCTCAGCTGCTCTGCTCAGTTGGCTCCACGGGTCAGGTCCCTGGCACAGCTACAACCTCATCCCACAGGAAACTGCAGCTGCTGAGCCCCCAGCGCCCCTCCAAGGTTAGCACCAGCACATGAGTAGCAGGGGGTGAACACAGCCAAGGCAAGAGCGAAAGGAAACGATGATTAATTCAGCGTAATCTGTGCGTGACTTGAATGTGACCCAAGATTGATTAGTCTTCCTAATCTAAACAAAGGCAGAGAGAAACTCATCCATTTATAGGGAAGCATTTCTCAGTTAAGTGAGAATTCTTATCAAGTGCTATATTTTGTAAGGGTTTTAAAGCACCTAATTCTCCCTGAGTGAAACAGAAGTTAGTCACCTAACACATTCAGAAATACCCCAATAATTGTCAGCCTTGCCTCATGTTTTAACTAGAGTTATTACCTTGATCAGTTTTACTCGTCTACTCAAAGTGATAATGAAATGGCAATTTTTTCTAGCTGTTGAACCACAACCTCCTTGTTTTCTTCCAGTAACATTGCAAATCAAATAGGTTACAGAAAAAATTAGAGAGAGAGGAAGACAGAGATATGCATGGATTTCTTTTCACAGAACCATATGAGAATTAACCTTGGAAACAACCTGAGATCCTTTAAAATAGGCTTTGAGGTTGCTACTGATGTTTTTTGAAGACACTTAAGACCATTATTTTTTAAACACAAATGATCATACAGTAGGCATGAGCTCAACGTGAGTGCATCAGGAGATGGCAGGAGTAATTTTCAAGCTAGTTAAAAAAATCTTGTTGATATCCTAGATTCTGTAATTATCAATCCCTACGTATTAAAATATTTATTATCTCTTCATAACTGCTTCTAGAGAGTGCATCATTAGTAACCAAATTTTCTTCATCAGGATTCCAAACTCTGGTCTGAGTTTTTCAATACAAAAGAAAGGTATTGTCATTCATCAGGCTTTTTTGTGTGTGTGTTGTTTTTTTTCCTTAGTTTTATTTGTTTTGTTTTTTTAAATTAACAAGTTGCTATATAACGACTCCTGAGCACTAGTAAATATTAACTTGCAAACTAGAGGCAAGAAGCAAAACAAGAGTGAAGGTGCAACTACTAATAAAATTTTCTTGGGCATACATATATAACTGAGATGCTCAAGTGAACATCATGAATTTTGGACCATATACAATGCCTGAGAATAAAAACTGTAACTCTTATGTGAAGTGCGGAAAAATGCAAGGAGAAATCATAAAGAAACAGATGTTGCACTGACTCACACTAAGGAATGTATCCATTCTATAAACAGCATTAAAGAAACCTAAAAGGGCAATTGAACAACATCAACACTTCTGAAGTCTCTTTGGATTCATTTTAATAAATATCAGGTAAAGGGAGGCATAATTTAGCTGTCTGAATTACTGGATAATGAATTAAAAGGCTCCTTTTACCATTCCGTACTGAAACCACAGTCATATTAAGTGTAAGACTGTCATATGAATTCTTAAAGAATGAGAAAATATTATCAGTTCTGCAAGTGATTAAGTCTAGCCCAAAAAGAACATGTAAGGCAAATGCTTTGGAAAGCCTGCCTTTTTGTATAAATGACAGATCAAAGCTGTATTAGTAAAATTATATAATCCTGTTAAACTGGATCCTGGAAAAGGAGTACTGAAAGGCAATTTAGACTCTACCACTTCCTTAAACCACCACATTCTGTTTATTCTAACTTGCAGGTCCTTGCAAAACTCTTACTGGCATGTACATACTTTCTGCTGAAATCACAAGACAGGACAATCAGGTTTGTTATCAAAAAAACTCCAACATAACACACACACATTTTTCTTGGGCTGAGGGATAGCAGTCCTCTGCTTTTCACACTGACAAATCTTATAAAGACAAAAAAATTCTCTCAAATTTGTCTTCTGTTCTTCATGGAAGACTTTAAAAAAACCCAAAACAACCATATACAGATGGATGGAGATGTCTTACATGTTCTGCACACTGTACTGTCACCACAGGACCACCTGCAATCTTGCACTGTCCAGATAGGTGTTCTCAAAAACACCTGGGTAAGCTGTTTGCCCAAGGACTATGTACTGGAGATAAGAGGTAATTAGCAAATGAAACTATTCCTAGCAGTCCTCCTTCAACATTAAGTGCAGAGCTGCAGCAGCAAGCTGGCACCTGGTAGAAGGAAATGCTAGATGTGATCATTTCAATTTACACATTCAGCACTACATCCCATATGCTTGTCAATGTGCAAGTCTCAGTGATAACAGAGATACCCAAAGAAAATGCTCTGTTGAAATGCTGACATGAAGTTTTTATGTATGAAGCAGACCCTCTCCTCTGGACCATCTGTAACTTCTTCATTTTCTCATGGGGCATGTGTTGGCCATAAAAACTTTTAATTTAAAAAATAAATAAATAAAATTTAAGTCTGACTTTAAAGAGAAAATTATAAGCCCTTAAACATCCATAAACCAAGTTTATATACACAAGTGTCATTCATATAAACACACCACTTGCTCAGCAAGAAGAAAAATCTGCTGAGCAGGAAAAGTTTGCTGCAATTAGATACAGCAAAATTTATAACTGTGCTGCAAAATTAAAGAAAAGTATCTGGCACTATGACTTGTTTCACTATATGAAGTTAACCAAACCAGCAAAATGTGACTGGTTTTGTCTCCTGACTCTGGTATATTGTTCCATGCCTATGTCCTGCGCACATCTTAAAACTCACAGGTGTTTTTCCAGTGATTTCATAACCAGAAATTCTTTAAGTACAACAAAAGTAGGAAACCTGCTTTTGTGTGAGAAGTGACGAGTTTGCTGCATTAAGCAACCAAGGCTAAGGAAGACAATGCAGAGAAGCTGAATGATTTCCTCTGCACAGCTGAGGTTTTCGAGGTGGCGCAGATGATCAGAAAAGGAGGATGGAGAGGATGGAGGGAGGGAGAGAAACAGGATGACAAGCTTTACAAGGACATGGTGTTATTCAGTATTCTCATTAAATGGTCTGTAAATGGGGTGAGAAGAGAGAGATGGAGAAATCTGCTCCGTGATAATGTCTTTAAAAAATAAAGTCTACAAAAGACAAGGAGATTCATGACCACAGTAATGGACTCCAAAACCTAAAGATATAATTTAGGATATTAAAAAAGTATTTAATTAAGGAATGAGTTGGGTAAATCTACTGGGACTCAATGACAATAGATAATTAATAGATGTCCACTGTAAGCAGGCTACTTTGTGCATTTTAGTATTTTGTCACCTTCCTCTGAAGCTTCAAATAGTGACTACCACTAAAAGAAAAAAATCTCAACTAGAAGGACCAAGACACAACGAGGGAAATTACAGTTCCTATAAAAGTGTACACTGTCTTAAAATCCCTAAAGCACCATTGAAAGCACTAGCTCATCTGGGAAATGAGTCCTTCAGAAAAATCTTGCTTTCCTCTTCAGGGCTAAAATCAGACATAACTCTGATGACTACTCAACCACGCCCTTACATAGCCACAAAGACAGTCTTCATATTTGCACCTTTAAACATTTGCCGACAATTTGGGATACCCTTCACCATCTTCATAACTAAATAAAGGAGATTCTGGCTGTAGATACTCTGACTTCAGATGACAGAGTCCCACAGAGTAGCGTTAATCATGTTAAGAGTGAAACTGGTACTAGATTATAACAAAGAATGACACATTTTATACCTGTTTTGCCCCTGAAAATAAAACGTGCATTCATCTGGCTCAGTGGTTTCTCAAGCTCCAGTAGATGCACAGATTGCCTGGTTTTTTCATCTACTGGTTGGAGCACTCTGACAGCTCTACCATGACCTGCACCTCTCCCACTTGTCCAATGCCTGGGTAACACAGTTCAAGAAGGTGACTGGGGCAAACGTCTTCCTAAAAGAAAGACCAGCTGCCTCCTGCCAGTCCTTCTCCCCACACCAGTCCACCATAGGGCCACCACACGGGTAACAAAGCCACCACAAGGTAGCTGATGGGGTGAGAGAGCAGGACTCAACACTCCTTACCACCATGAGGCGAAAATACTGTAGCTCAGTGTTATCTGGCTCACCCCACTGATGTGCATGTGCCCAGAAGCGCAGCCATGCCCCAACTCCATGACGCCGGCTCCCAGGGCAGGTGCAGATGTTCTTCTGCCCAGCTGTGAGGAGGGCTTCCGCAGCCTTGCCCTTGACCATTTTCCAAAAACACGCTGCCTACTGCAAACATCTTCCGATAATTAAATCTTAATACTTTCACTTTGGAAAGCAAACACCTGACACGGAGAAGCTGTGCACATCTCCCCATGCTCCAGAGACTTTCCTAAATAACTTGTCAGCAGTACTAATTGAAAGTGTGTAGTGTTAATATGTTAACAGCAGACATATGATCAAAAAAAGAATTTTCCACAGAAAATTAGAATTTGTCAGGGGGAGGGGAAAAGATGCACATGGATCTATTATTGTGTATATTTATTATTATATTAAAAGTATTTATTGGCAATCTAATTTAGAAATTACTGTTACACATTCTAACCATATGCTTTGTAGGTGTTTTTTTTCCCTCCCTTTAAACAGCATCAAAGCTTTACATTGACCTCATTAGAACTACTTCAAGTTCTGATCTCCTAAACACAATGTACACAGAAAACAACTCTAGTGTTTCTCAAAGTCTCTGACTAGGTCTACGTGTATATTCAAACGACAGGGGCAAATGTGACAGCTCTAAAAACAGACTTAGCAGTTTAAATTGCAGACATGCTATTGTGTTGTCTGTTCTTCTGAATCAGCAGAATAAGCATTCTTGTAACCTTCAATACTCTGGTTGAGTAAACCAGAAAAGGTGAGTGTGAAAAACCCAGAGAAAAATGAAAATAAGCATTCTAAATCCAGGGATGTTAAATCTGCAGTCATCAAAAGGAGACATCTACCTATGCTGCAGATGTAACTTGGGAGTCATGACTTTATAAATGCTCAAAGAATAAAAACACGTTTTTAGCTGAGCACATATCTACACACTGTGAAATATATATATATTTTTAAAACCTCGTTTTAAGTTCAAACTATGTAGGTAATTTGTGCAAAAATTAATTCCCAATGAAGGGTATACATTTGTGTGGGTAATACAAACGGAAATTGATTCCAGGGTTTTTTACTTCAGTACCTCCTTCACTTCCAATTCCCCCAGGTTATCTAAGGATGTAGCATAATTGAGAACTATTTTCATGGAACATGGAATTTTAAATAAAAGGGATATTGGAGATGAGAGCTGTGGATCTAAAAATGTTTTCATGCCTAAAACATGAAATACCATGCAGGAAACATAGTATGTTTTGACTGTTTAAATGGTTAACCGTCATTAGTAAATAAATATATAAAAACTCCAATCTCTTTAACAGTTCAATTTTTAGATAACAAGCTTCTAGGAAAAGTCACCCATGAAGACCAAACTAAGGCACCACACAAATGTGAACTACCTTTTTATTGGTGGATCTATTGTCAACACTCATGAGAATCACTTGCTTGTGAGCGGTTAACTAACGCCACATTATCAAGATATAAACACACTGCATAAAAATTCTCAAAATCTTCAATAATGAACTTTCCTAGCATTATTTCTTCATCGTGTCATTGGAAACAATTCATTGGGCCTTATCAGACAAGAGTTCCCATTTTCTATCATTCCATTTTAACCTGCCTAATCAGTTGAACAAAAGTACTTTATGTAAAATGATTCCTTCAGTTGCCTTAGCTACAAATCCCTGCAGTATTGTATAATTGAAATCTACTCACGTAAGTTAGGAATAATTAGGACCCCAAATTAAGCCAAACACAAAGTTAATTCAAATAGTCAGCTGCTGTCATTTAAATGGTTACAGAGTTTTATTGTTGCTTAACATCTTTGAATGCTTTTAAATGCACCTTTTTTAATTCTTCCCCACCCCTCCTTCCCCCCACCCCTTAAAATCCAATCCCTTACTCCAAATGGAAACAGGATCAAGAGAATAAATTTTCAGGTCACAGTCATTCATACCTTGAGCTAACATTTTCTTCAATGAAGTTTTTTCCTGTTATTGCCATTAGATATTTTTTAATTTTTTTTTAAATCAGCCAAATAAAAAAAATAATTAAAAAGAGTGGAAACAGATGAAGCTTTGAGGTGAAGTTGGAATCGTTGAGTCTGCTACAAATGACATTACCACGACAACAAATTTTTAATAGCAAATATTCAGAAAGTGTCTCTTCATTCTTCAAAAAAACCTTCTGTAAAAAGAAGGCAACGCAGAAATGCTGTTAAAATGGATCCCTAACAAATCCAAGAGCTACAAAATAATGCATCAAAGAGGTAAGGTTACATATTATAACGAGTTGTTGCAAGGACTGAGTTAGGACAGTGCTGATTTAACAGAGTGAAATACAAAGAATTTATACAGCAAATTAATTGCTATCCTGTCATATAACAAAATAGTTGTTATATTACAAGATTACAGTGTAATTGGTAAAGAAAACCACTGGTGGTTAGATGCATTTCTCAACCGTTTTTCTGTCAGCGCTTAGTTTCAGTGCAGAACAAAACACTGTATATTATAAATCCTTCAAGACAGTTTACATATGGATGACTTCCAGACTTTTGTATTGTGAATTTTAAAAAATGTATTTGCACAGCATGCTTTTTATATATATGAAGAGACAGATACATCTATATCTACACTAGTATAAAGATACAGATTTAGATTTTTTTAGTACCAAGCAGGATTTGAATTCAAGGCCTAAACCAAACAGTTTATGCATGATGTGCTATGCTGATATATTTAATTTTTTTCCAGCTGGTACATTAGTACATGAAGTGATGTTTTGTGGACTCTATCCATCTTTATGGGTAATAATCCACATCACAAACCACCCGTTTGCCCTCTAGTACTTTCCATGCTTCGCTTTTCACGCATGCCAGCTTCATCTGTTGCAAATTAAATGATGCAAAAGCATAAGCAGCAAACTGTTCGGTTTTGTTTACTAAAAGCACATTTATCTTAAGCCACTAAAAAGCATGATCAGTTCTAAGCCAGCGAACCACATTTTTCCAATAGACTTTCAATGGTAAATGTTAACAATGGTGCAGAATAAATCAGAACTTTATTCTTAAAGTAACATTCTATAATTAAAAAAAAAAAAGACAAAACATTAAAGGCAATCCACAAGCCTAAGTTACAGAAAAGAACTGGGGCAGCTCAATGGGGAGAAATAGGAGAAATTAACGTGAAAGACTGTAGAAGGCAGATCAAGTCACACGCACAGTCAAACAGGATCAGTGGCAAACAGGCAAATCCGACTGAAGCTTGCTAAGAAGATGGTTAAAACAGAAATGATACGAAATAGCGCTGAAGTCTTTAAAAAGCAAACATTTCTCATTGCCAACTAAAAATGCAGCAGATAGGAGAATCTGGTTTCAAGCATCAACTTCCTCAGATTTCCTAAATGAATTACTGAACTCAAATTTAACAGGAAAATTGCTCAAACAGCACCTTGCATTAATTGTACTTTCTGCTGGAAGAGAACAAAACTACCTAACTCCTGAGAGAGACATCAAAATCCCTGACAGGGATGAACACAAAAGCCAGCTCTCCTTCCATCATCAAGATCCCTCATAAAACTCGCCAAGCGCTGTATCCAACGACTGAAAGTTATGTGGTCCCCCTGGGTTTCTCACATGTATGTGTTGCTCAGGCAACGGATGAAAAAAAAATTCATTTTGCTTCCCAACTAGTCTCCCCTACACACATTTTATACACCAAGAAAACATCAGTGATTATTATACTAGTATAAATTGCGACAACAAAAAGAATGAAATGTTCCCAACCACCTGGACTGGTCCAAGCTCAGGAGGAACAATCAGGAAACCTCTCTTGCCACTGCCAACATGCTCCTGTACATTAACACAAGTTGCCCTATTGTCACCAGAACATGGATGAATCATCTCCCTAAGTGAAAGAAGGACCCACCAACCGAGCTAATATTCATACAACTCTATTTCTCTACAATTCAAAAGAAAGCCAGGAAATAGAAATTACAGAAACACAAAGAGCTTTAGCACAATTGGGTTTTGAAAGCCAGTGAGTAGTTCAAGACTCTTTCTGGAAGGGCAGGAATTTGGGACACCTTCAAGCAAAAGGATTTTTTTCAGCTCCTATCTATCAGAAAAAAATGCATATTCAATTTATCATATGATGTCTTTGGATTTGAGGTATGGCTTACTTACAGAATCACCCATACAAAATTTATCCTGTGTTAAAAAAGTAAAAAATTCAGTAATCCTGAAAAAAAGAGAATGATGATTGGCAAAACATCCAACGTTCATGTTTCTCATTCAAAATATCAGTCCAAACAAATCATCAATGGATAAACCAGTACTATCTATAGAAATGTAAAACTGGAGCTGATCCAGCTTTGACAGAATGAAGTTTTATCAAATTTGAAGTGATTGGAAATAAAAAACCTGCAGAGTGATTCTACCAACACTGGCACATAGTAAGTACCATATAAAACTGAAACTACAACAAAATTATTAATGAACCCTTACTACATATGTGTATGTTTTATTTCCTTATCTTCTTTTCTTCTAATTTTATACTTGGATAGTATATAATACAGTGAAGTGTTGATTTAGAGCCGTATTATCGAAGTACAAAGTCATATAATAAAGAAAACCAATAATAATCAGAGGGAACAACTATAAATATTCTTCTAACCAACCAATGTTGACGAGTAAATATGATACTAATTAACCACTGTAAAAGGACAGTCAATTTTTAAGCATCTCTTCCATGAAGGTTGCCGTATAAATATATACAACTGCATAATACATGTTGGGAGCTCCTATACTTGCTCCTATAAGTGCATTTATGGTGATAATATGGAAGGACAACAAACCAAGAACATCTCCCTGTGAATGGTTTTCTCTCCTTTTCCTCACATAACACAACCTGGAACACGATCACAAACATGGAAGTGAGCACATATATGAGACATACATTAGAGCTGTTTGCATAAGCCCTTTTTCTTTAGTGCTTTCATCCTACATACATGTGCTTATATTAAGACACCCATACAACACGCAATAAGCATAAAATGTATTACTCTTCTGTAATGTTTACTCACAGGGGTAGACCATGAGCACCAATAGATCTGCTTGCAAGTATAAAACCCATTATGCATTTGTAGAACTTGGAAAAGAATATTAGATTTAAAATCATTATACTTTATGATAATTTTTATAATCTGATCATAAGGACACTAAATGTAATAAGAAAGCCAGTGCTGAGGCATTCACTGATATCAGATGCTTCAGGCACTTCTATGTTACTCTATGACCTAAAGTTCAATATAGGGAAAGACAATGCTGCTAAAGCTATATAAAAAAACCTTCTTACCAAGACGAGCAGTGTTCTTCCACTTGATGTAAAACAGAAATCAAGCCAATTAAATACCTTAAAAAACCAAAACTGTTAATAAAAATAAACTATATATATTTCCATATTTAGTAACAGGGTACTAATGAAGCCTATTCATTTTTTGAAAGACATGTACGTCCAAACTCTGCTACTGTGTTCTTGGCAGGGTACCTTGCCGTAATAAAATAATCTAAAATATACACAGATATATCTTTAATAAAAGAAAAGCCCCTCAGGCAATGGTGTTAGTGCAGGTTAGCTGACGGTTAAGCCAACCCTCTCTCGTTGCAGTGGCCAGCTGCACGGCTCGCTTCACCCACCCACACCCACCGAGGTTATGGCAACGAAAGATGGCACACTGAACTAATAGCTTAGAGGGTTCTGAAAACATAACATCTGCCCTTGGCACAACATACGGTGCTTCTACAGTTTTACACGTTACAGAGTTTTTTCTTCTGAATACAGAGCTGAAGAAATGCAAAATCAATCTTTGATACAAAATTCATAAAGGAGAATGTTTTTAAGTAACTGAAGAAGGCAGCATATCAAAATAGTAATGCTATTATTCACCTCATAGTAATTATGCGTTTATACTTTTTGTCTTTGCTTAAACTATCAGACCCTTACATGAACATTTCCTAGCAGCTTCTCCTATACTGTTAGCAGAGTATTTAAAATGGTTCTTCATGCATTCTTCTATAGTTCTACATTTTAAAATAGTGGTGGTTTTGTTTCGGTTTCAAAAATGTAATGTTATAGCATAGGATCCTGCAGACCTCACTGCTCAGGGAATATATGAAAGGATATTCACTGCCAGCATGTTAAAGAATCACTGGCTTTTCCAGGCAGTCTGTCAGTCTCAATTACCTGGAAATGCACTTGAAAAGTTTAACAGATACTCTTTTTTAAGAAGAAGTTTGGTCTCACTGTTTAGATCAATTTCCTTTTTAGAAGGTAGGTTAGGCTTCCACCTCCCTCAGAAAAGGAAAAAGAGATGGCCCCAGGTAAGTATGCACCACAGTATCTCAGTGAAAAATGGCATGCTCTTCCAGGAAAGAAAACAGGACTTTACAGCAATTGCTTTCTGCAGAAACTCAGTTGCTCCCTTTGCACAGGTATTTTCTTCTGCATAATCTCCATTAACCAACTAAGAAAAAAGAATCATAAAACACGTTAGGTATACAGGATAAAAATGAAGATAGTATTGGAAGGCTTACTAGAGAGACCCTCCAAAGGGCAAGCAGTAAGTGCGTTCGGTGTGTTTAGGGATGCTTTGCGACCTCTGTTAAACCAAGTAGTTGCCTACTGACTGTGCTCTTCACAGAGCTCTCACTGTGATAAATTCCACAGCTAGAAATTAAATTACTGCTCCTATTTGCTCTTGCGTGACTCCGTAATGGGTTTCACCCCTTGTAGAACTTATATCCGCTAATTAACAGAAGTTGATTTCTTCTCAAGTCCAGGGTACAAGATTTATTAAATTCATATCCTAGGCAAAATCCTACTAATACTTCCTAGTAAATATGTAGGAAAACCAATGTGCTTCTACAGTTTGTTGAGTACCTGGTGCCATATGCCTTAGACACTCTCAGTCTGCCTGACTTGACAGGAGGCCGAAGATCTGAAGCAATACACTAAAATAGCAAATACCTTTGTAGTGGCCCAGACGCATGTTATCCGTATTTAGTATGTCTTTTCTTTAGTAAATGCACTGATGTTGGATATACACTTAAAACGGCGTCCAATTTAACACTCAGCTCCTTGGCTGGCATAAATGGAATTTACAGGAATTTATATTTCTCAGTGTAATGTTAATTAAAACGTACATTCAGAGGCAAAGATAGGATGGATTTTTTTTTTAAACAACATTAATGCCGTTTAGGAAAGCTGAATTAAATAGATAATGAAAACATGATGCTTCGTCCTTTGGACAAAGCACAGATAATATTTCATAATAAAATAAATTAAAATTATATTAAACCTTGATTAAAATAAAATGTAAGCAAAGAAAATTATTTCAGTGCTTCCCAAGCACTTGTGCCTTTCAAGCAGCAGAACAGAACTAAAAGGCATCTAAATCTAGTCGAAACTGTGGACTTCATAACCAAGATAAAGCGTAAAATATCAAACCTTGTATAGGCCAAAAAACATAATCAGACTGTTTAGCTCTGACATCTTTTCTTCATATGCATATTAGTGTATCTGCCTAAACTTGCTTGAAGAGAAACCAATAATATGTATAATAAGCTTTTTACTCTGCTTTGCTATGGAAACAAGACATGTGTGATCTCACTCTGACTTTCTGCATTTTCTCAGATAATTTTGAACTTGTTGGATGATTTTGCCTAATCACAAAGGGGGGCCGCGGGGGGGGGAGAGAAACATAAAGGTGGTGTCAAAAGTAATTCCTTTCCTACAGTTTGTAGGAAACAGGTAAGTAAAGAAGAGGGACTCAGCTGCACAGGGCCAACAGGAGCACGAAGCCACTCCTTCTGTGAGACCAGAGGGGCAGGATGACGTGGGATGGGGCAGGACCACAGTGCAGCTGCAGTGGAAGCTCCTGTCTCCCTGGGCAATCAGCCATGGTAGGAAGCCAGGCTTCACACTGATACCTGCATAACTTTGATTCTAACTCCAAGGTATCTAAAGACATACCTCTAGTAGAACATGCTAGAAAAAGAGACAGAAAAATACCTTCCAAAATGACATTAATATTCAAGCTCATGACTTCAGCTTTTCCTACCTCTCATCTTTTTCTTACTTAGGGCTGCAATGCTTTGCTGTTGATGGTAATAACAATGTTTTTCAAGCCTCTACACAACAATATTGACCTGTTGTTGATCAATGTACCAGCAGTGTATAATAACTCGGTGTGTTTTTCCCTCCAGCTGCCAGCACTCGCCTATTCCAGGTTCATTTGACCTGAAGGAACAGCCTGTTTCAAAAGCAACCGCACCTGGACTGTGCTAGGCAGGAAAAACAAAGCAAAACCAAGACCTTCTTAACTGAAGATATGAGTCCTATTTGGATAGGCGACACTAAAATGAAATTCCGGCCTTCATATAACTGTGCCTACTTGCTAATCCCCTGGTGAGTTAAGTAAAGGCACTGTGAGAGTAATGAAGTTTTCATCTTGATTGAAAAATGTTTCATTATATGAACAAATGACTCACTTGTCCACACCCAGGATCATTTTTCCCCTCTCTCTCTCTGTTTAACTGTACAGAAACATTAAAATATAACAGCAGGGAATTTTGCCAGGTTTCATCTCCCCCACCAACCACAACAACCTGCATATACACATAAGATTGCTATAAAAAACCTTAAGTTCCAAGTGAGAGAATTAAAGATTTTCTTATTTCTAGCAAAAGTTAGATGCTCTTATTTTAACCTTTGTTCATGTTCATACTTCCAGGCATGAAGTGCTACTAAAGCACGTTACACTTGGCATCTCTTATTACTGAAGCAGAAGGCAATGTAATCTTGTGAGAAAGTGTAATAATGCGGTATTCATTTTGCTTCTGTGGCTGGAAGCCAACTCTATATTAATATTCATTTCCAGTATACAGAGCCACAATATTTCATTTATTTTAAGAATTTACAATTAATTTGGTATGATTCTGTTATCTGCTCCCAATTTCCCTCCCTGTTTCTTTTAGCTGAAAAAGCAGCTCTTGTATAGACTTTAAAAAAGTAAATTCACAACTGAAGCATCAAAAGATTGCTACTGGCTACTAAAAGCAAGAAAAACAGGGACAGAATGAAATGAACTTGAAATATTACAGATGACAATGAAAATTAGCTTTCTGCAAATGGCAAAAATTTAATCTGTAGAAGTTCTCAGTTGACTTTTTCCTTTCCAAACTCAACAGATAAAACACTCATTGCAGCATGCTATCTCGTACTGGAACCAAACCAGAGAAAAATTGTTTGTCTGCTTTTCCTCTCTATTTTCAAATGTTTTCAACAACCACATAGCATTAAGCTGCAAGTATGTGAATCTTTGTAAAATGTACTAGATATAGGGATTCAAAACAATTACAATAACAAATAAAATCCTTAGTATTTTAAAACTTCAGAAAAACCATAAATAGATGCCTCTACTTCCTACACCCTTGGTTTCAACTAGTGCAACCACTTTTGCAATGTAAGTGCGTTTATAATTAGCACAGGTTATTACCGAAGGAGCCAGTTGTAAGATTTGTAATTCTGTTCTCCTAATATGCATTTACCTTCCTTACCTGTGAAAGAGGCTGAAAAGTAGTTTACCTTCCAGCTGTTGGCACTTACTTTCCTATAAAAGTGAGGTTCTACCCATGTCTACAGACTCAACAGACACCAAGAGAGTAGTCAGTGCTGCAGCCACCAAATCAGAAACCCCACCAGTGATGATCTGCAGAGTGCCGTGGGAAATGTCAGTTTTCTAATATATCCCAGCAATATTTAAGGAAAAGGGGAGTGAGGGGGAAACTGACTGTGAAAGCTATTTAAGTGAAATAAGACCTCCCCATGTTCAGAAACCTTCATGAAGACTCCTAGTACGTACTCCCTCATAGATGTGTATGTTCACACATACATATGAACAACCTATTTTAGCAAAGCTTGTCTGTCAGTACAACACAAGATCCAAGTCTTAGTCTAAAATAAATGCTTAGGAAATTACATAATGAACATGGAAGACTGCCTAAAATATTTAAAGTTTGAATCTCGGGTTTTGCCTTTTTGGGGGACTAGACTCTTTTTGTTTGTATAGATTTGGGAAAGAAGAGAGGGGGAGGGCAGAGCAGCTTTCCTGAAGTATCTGAAAATTTAACCTTAAAATTCAAAGAATTCTGACAGGGTAAGGTATGTATCTGCTTTAAAAGACGGTGAGATCATGCCACAGATGCAGCAAAGAAGCCTTATTATTATATACCAATTACTGAATAATGTAAGAAGGCATGGAGGTGCTACTTTATTACTAAACCAGTATTTTTACCAGCAATCTAGTCAATCAAAATTCTTCCACCCAGAAAATTCATAAACAATGTTTTCCTAATCATTCATGTTTCAATACTACTATGAGAACAGACTAACTGGGTAAAATAGTTTATGAAGAAAAACAGATAAAGAATAGATGATACAAATTTTTAAAAGGTTTTTCCTTCTTCCTATGTTTAATTTAAGAGCTATTTTAAACACCATATTTGATAGCAGTGAAGTATTTTTCCCTCTTTTTTTTTAAGTAAAAATATTTTTAAAGTAGATGCTATTACTGTATGCACTTTGAGGTTTATTTCCTGAAATTTAACTCGCATAGTTCTAATCTTATTGAAGTGTTTGGCATTTTATTTTCATCCAGACAAATCAGAAAAGTAAAACAGACATTTCATTTGGACTGTTTAGTTACTTTCTATCACATTTAACATATCTATACATTGCTTCTAAATGGCTGTGCAATAAGAACAGGAAAAAATAAGAATAAACAGGAAAAGCCCAAAAATAAGGCATCTATCAAAGACATTAATACTGTCACTTCAGTTGCCTGAACACTGCATTTCAGTTTCAACATAGCACACCTTATCAAAACCAAAAAAACGTATTTTCTTTTTTCATTAAAAAAGAGAATAATTTGAATCTTATGAATTAAACCTAGAACATGCTACAGATAGATACTTTTAGTTAGACATCCCAGAACTTCATCTAACAGAAATTAATTGTACAGACCATTCATCTCATCTGCAAACTCAAGTAAAAAATAAACTAAAGCTTACCTTCAGTACACTGCAGGAAGCTGATAATGAGCAGAAACCAAAAACTTTGCATTCTGCAGCCAGAAGACACCATTATTGATCCCTGTAAGAATTTTCTTTGTATTCCTTAATGAATCCAGTTATAAAAGCCCCGCATCATGGTAACCAGCGGTCTGTATTATTCATCTTCATACCTGGAGAAGCAGAGGATTTGGAAGAAAAGGAGAAAAAAAATCCATCAATAGCTGAACACCAATAATTTGGAATACCAAATTTTAATTGACATGAAGACAGAAATTTTTAATAAAAACTGACAGTACACCTGTACTGTAGCTGGGAATTTGGCAGGTTTGCGGGATGTAATCTCTCAAGGTCAGTGATCATTAAACAGAATGCCAAATAATGATACGTGTTAAAAGTTGAAAGGACAAATGTTATTGATGTACTTGCCCTAAGACACGTGAGAGAAAAAAAAAAAAAAAGAGAGAATGTTTTTTTCTAAATATAAGAAATTGGAATTGCAGATGACTAGGCTAAGCTTTTCTCACTCCCCTAATCTGACACAACTTGCAATTCTCTGCCTCAAAGAGTAACAACAAAAATTAAATCTACAGCACTGCCTTATTTCTTAGCAATTCAAAACATGGCATGGCTGAGAAAAGCGAAGCAACACCACTCCACAGCAAGGCTCTGCCCATTTCCTCCCTCCCATGGCTCCAGTGTTCCCTTCGTGATACATACAGGTCGCTCTTCTCGGATGAGAAGCCCTAACAGCAACTTGGCCGACAAAATATTCTGGTGAGAAAGCTTATTCCTATGACTCTACCTTTTGCTGTATTTCTAACCAATAACACCTTCAGAAAAAAAGGAATAAACATAATGGATGAGACTCTCCTGTCCTTAACCTCTGACGAGATTTGTCTCCAACTGAGAAATACGAACCAAACTGCTCCTGAAATGATGTACCAAAGGAAGAATTCTTAAAGCTACCATTTGCATTTGAAAAATATAATTACAGTGATAGAGTGCAGTTGCTGTGATAGAAGATTTGACAGCAGAGTGCTCCCTTTTGCTAATGACTTCATTCTCTCACCAGCCAACTGAGTAACTATGCACATCCTCTTCCATATCTCACTGTACGAAGCAAGATCATGCTTCAGCCCCGGCTATTACAGTTTGGGAAGCTAGATAAAAATTAACATCCATATAAAAACAAATGATTTTTAACTAGAAAGCTGGCTCTATATATTACAGATATGTGAAACAACTCTGGAAGAATGACTCTCTGAACATTGTGGCAATAATAGATCTGAAGAAATTAATCTGATGCCACATTGGTTTGGTCTCTCCAAGACTAATGGAGAGGATTGCATGGATATATTCTTGAGATATCTTAAATTAACATTACTTTCAAAACTTATAACAATGATTATGTAAATATGTAAGTGGCAGGATCCAAGGGCCACTTTTTCTAGTACTGGAGCGTGTGGAGAGCTTTAAAAATACATTTATCCTTTTGGCAAGGAGAACTGGAATGGATGAAGAGCACACAATGCCAGACAAAGAAATTCTATGAACCACAAATCATTTTTAGAAGTAGAAAATGTAACTCCTTTTATATTAGCCAATGTTAATATTAATCAATGATAAGTTTGTTCCCTGAGCACAGAGACAGCAACAAGACTGACGCTCACTTTTCCCCCAAGGAGAGAAAGATGGGAATTAACAGAAAACATTAGGGAACAATTTCTCTGGCTCTCAATGAAGGCCATGTGACTGTGGCAGAACAGCAGATTATTAAATAGCCAAGTAGGCTTCTTTACTTGGCTCCTCTTGAGGAGAAGTGATGCCACTTCAGTATAGGCTTCCCTCTCACACAACACAAGCGTGCTTGTGATTTCTCACACAGGGAAATGAAAAAGAACTGACATCAGAGGCCAATTGATTTTATGTTTATTTATACATAAAAACAAACTCTTTTTCCAATTTCCAGCTACAGACAGGTTCTCTTCAATCACAGGCACTTTTATCTGCACGTATTTCAACAAAGAGCATGTAATAGCAAACGGAGCACTTCAGTGCAGGACAGCCAGAGCATGGCTCTCCCTGGCACAGCCCCACGTGCCTAGAGGGAAGAGATGTGCCCTCAATTTAGATGGTGATACACCAGCTGCTACAAGACAACCCAGAAGTAGTTATGAAGAGATAGTCATATTGTATCTCTAGATCTTTCACACTGGGCTGCGAGTGTTTTGCAACTAAAAAAAAAAAATCTAAAAATACACAAAGGATGCACTGTATTCAGCAGAAATTACAATTGGAGAGGAGCTCCTGCTGAGTAAAGAAGGAAAAATTGCCACCATGATATATCCAAAAAAACCCCTGGAGATAGTTCAGCTAAAAGCTTGGGAAGAGCTTGGATTAATTTTTTACCTGTAGCACCCAGTGGAAAAATCATAAAACTATTTCACAGACACTACAGACCAATCAGCATAATTTCAGTAAGCAATCAAAATAATCCAAGAGAATAGATGAGGTACAATAATGGCTAAAAGTGAAATTAAATCAGCCTTCTGATTGCTCCCAGTCTGTCCAGAAGATTTTGACTTCCTGAAATGCAAGTTTTATCGTTATTTTCGTAACGTATCACTGCACACCCAGATTTTCAGACATCTTCCTTCACCTTCAAGGGGATAGGGACATACCTATGGCTTTATCATCCTTAAACTCATCGCTTCCTTGTGGGCTTTTTTTTAATTGGTAGGAGGGAGGAGGGTTGTGTTAAAAACTAAAACAAAAGCACCACTTGCGGTACTCAACATCTCTCTAAGAAATAGCTGCAAAATTTATGGCAGAGACTTTTTCTTTTTAAATACTGTAAGAGTTCCTGACCTTGTAAACTGACTTTTTAAAACTATTTTAATAAGAAACCACACTTTCTGAAAGGAATAATGATGTTTTTGTGATACCAAAACCAGCAGAAACTATTCAACTAAGAATAAATGCAAAATATTTTTAGGACAAATTTAAGTGTTTTGTGCAATATATTGTTCTCTCTGTATTGCTGTAGCCTACAGACATAGAATTTAACTCAGTGTGCTGCTGCAAAAAGAATTCAAAATAAACTAACCAGCCACTAGTACATTATCAGTAACACATGTTTTTCTAGAAAAGCAAGAAAAAAATTAAGCCGTGTTTGAAAACTGATGCAATAGGGTTTGGTTTTGCTTCTTTCTTTTCTTTTGAGTAAAAATTAACAGCTTCACAGTGAACAATTTTTAACGCAACCTATATATTTGAGAAACTCTACGTGGCTCCGACTAAAAGAACAGTAGTGCTGTTCTCAACAAACGGTTCAACAAACTATTCATCAGCGTAACAAAAGCTAATCCTGAAAAAGGTACCCAGACGTGAGCTGGAGCCAGAGAGCACTCTGGCTACAGACGCTGCCGGCAGCCGCGTCCTTCTGACCATCCATCTATCAGCCATACGGAGACTGTCAGTGGCATCTCACAACAACAACAAATCCCAAACCAAACAAGTAGGACCAGGAAAAGACATATTAAGTTACTTCTTTGTAAACAGAAAATGGAAACCCCGGCAAGCAGCCGTCCTGCGCAAATAACTTATTTCCCCTCAGACCTTAATAAACCTTTTCTCTGGAACACTGACTGCTTGGGCTTGTGGGTGGGGCAGAGAGAAACTCCCCAGAGAAAAAGGTTGCTTGAATTTCAGACTGCAATAAAAGCTGCCCAGAAAATTTCAGTTGTAACTTAAACCCCTACCTCTGGGCCATACTGCAGTCTCTCATCGAAAAAACCCACCAAACCTCCACTGGAAACACAGTGGGTCACCTTTTTAAGTTTCTTTGCATATGTGCTGTTAAAGGAGACTAGATCAGTAACAGAAATGTTAATGTTCAAACCTGTACAGTGCAAAGGTATCGGGCACCTCTCAATACTGGATTCATAAACTGTGTTCCACGTCCCAAGTATCTTAGTGCTCCTGCCTTGCTTCCTTGTTCTTCTGTACTTCTGAAACCTCTTACAGATGGAACACGACCACTGCAGAAGACGTGCCACTCTTGGCCATCTCTCTCCCTGCAACATTGCTCAAGAGCACCCCAGAGATAAGAGAAAGCTGCTCCAAGCATGCTCCTTGAGACACTTTAATCTTTGAAGAGAAAGACCTCTAAAGGACTGCTGCGTCCTGACTCTATGCTGTTTAACCTTCCCAAGGTTTTATTTTCAGAAGACAAAAAAGGATCTTTTAAGAGCTTCTGGACCACTGACACAGCAAGCTTAAGAGCTGCCTTTTGCCTCCTGTTCCATCCAGCTTCTCAGGCAATTAAGACAAAGGGGAATGCAGAGATCTTTCCAGCTAAGCAAGAATGTTTTTCTTTCGCTAGAAGTCTTTCAGACTAATGTCAATGTATTTTACAATATAGTGCCTAATTTTCCAAATCATTCTTGGAAACACTGTGAAGCACTTGCAACCTCAGCGAAGCTTTAATATATCTATTACAGAAATAAAAATTACAGTAGCTTTGCAGGAGATGAGGCACAGAGAGGTGAGGAACACCAGCCATAGCTGCACCGCTCTTATGTGCCAATGAACAACCAGAACCCAGGCAATCCTTCTTATAAAACCTGTATGACCCACCTTGCCACATGTGCAGCACCCTCACCACCCTTCGTAACCCAGTTTATGAAACTAAGTAATTCTGTAATATATCTGAGCCATTGCAGAGGAAAGGAGGGGGAAGAGGAGGCAAGGGTGAGGAGATATATATTCATAAAATATAATAGACTGCTTAGTCTCCTGAGAAATCATGTGTCAACGTGCCTTTCCATCATGAGGCTTTCCCAATTTAAAAACACTGAAAAGTTAAACTTCCTATAATCTGTAACATTAGAATTTAATTAGTGCAGTGTGATTAGTAAAACTGCCTAAGCCACATTAGTAAAATACTAGAATGAAACTAATACTGTTTATGATCCAAGAGCTACAGTTTTATATGTGTCTGCAAACACCCAGCTCCAGTTTTCAACGTTGAACGTATCTTCAGGTGCATTCAATGAGTTATTCCTAAGTCTTCAATGGTTATTCAAAAATTGACTTACATTAATAACTTTGTGTTTGTGCTACAGTACCAGATTGTAGAAAATCTTGAAAGTTATGAGATCTTACAAAAGAACCTGAAGAAAGATCCTGTGCTGGTTTAGTTAGCATCCTTCTACTACTTATGGTAAACAATCCATGCCTGATCTCTTACAATTAACAAGGTGCATATTGCAACAAGAAAGGAAAGGCAAACTATACTCTCTCTAAAATTGGTTAACAAAGATTTCTTTTCCATTAAAAGCAATTCAATGCTTAAAATGTACCACAGAGTCTTATCTTCAATTCTGTATTCAACAGTCCCTATTAATTGTCACCCTGAACACTGGATTTCTAACCCAAAACATCTCTTTCCAAATTGCATGGAAGGAATACGGTATCAGGGAAGGGAATAATACAGTAAGAACAAGACTTGACCAAGTCTTGCAACAAAAAAAAATTACTTCAATGCATTTATGTGCGCTGTGCTCTGAGGTGACATACCCATGCCTGAGAAGCGCCTGAAACAGTGTGCCATGAACCTGCATCCCTAATTCATAATGACCACAGAAAATGCCCACCCCACCCCAGCCTGGGCTCCCAGCTCATCAGTGCAGCAGATAATTCAAAATACCCAATCTACCTATGCAAGACATGCCACTAAACAGTGCACTGACACTGTTTTAACAATGCAACATCACAATTTAGTCCATCAGTCCACAGCAGCTCAGTGGTCTACTAAAATCACTCACAGAGAAAATAAACAGAAGAGGAAAAGACGAACATTTTTCTTTCTCCCCAGCACCCCAGTTCGGCTTGGCCTCACTCGTGTTTTACAGACGCCTTACATGGCGCTCCATTTCCGACAAGCCAGCTTTGCCCCTTCTTGTTAACACAGGATAAAGCCTGGACACTCTAGGGAGTTTTCATTCAATAAGCCAGCAAAGTAAACCTTTGCTAGCACTAATAAGAATGGCTTTTTTTGGCTCCAGGCACTCTCCTTTTGCCAAGTCTGAATTTCTCTTTTTGCCTTTGCTAAATGCCCAGAATCAAGGCGGGGGGGGGGGTTGTGTCACTCAATCCTCATTGCAAATTCACTGTATTTCACCTGAATTGACATCGTGCTGCTACATCAGACCACCTCCACTCCAACACTGCAGGTAAAACCTTCTTAACGCTTCTGCTCTCGGTGTCACTACAGTTTCACAGGGTCTGGAAGACAAATCCCCAGCATCCAAAGAAAGGGGGAGGGAAAGGGATGCTGTAAGTCAATTACAACCGTTATCGGCTGTAATATCTTAGTGTCACGCTGAGCATGTTAAATATGCTGATCACTTTGGACACCAGAGGCACAGTCTGAGGCTGTTTGCCATTCTCTTCATTAAACTGCAAAACAAATAGCTCTCATTTTCAAACCTACGTAGGACAGATTTTATGAACATCAAAAATAAACAAGAAAATAATGAATAGCAATAAAGAACACCGAGAACCATATGACAAACTAAAAGAAGCCATCACAACAGCTGAAGGAAATTCAAAGGCTTTTCAAACTTCTCACAGGAGAGAAATCCTCAAAATAATCTATTTATATTAGAAGATATCGTTCCTTTCCCTTGAATAAAAAATAAAAAAAAATAACTAGACTAACATCAACCAAAGACACTGCAGTCTTGCAAGACAGTAAACTGTTTGTTGACAGCCTTGACAAGGCTTTGCAAAGGCCCATATTTCTCAAAGCTGTTATGCCACTTAGCTGATCTCTTTTTTTTCCTGCCATCCAGTGTTTTTCACAGCTGAGAACTTGTTTGAAGTGGAAGTAGACTGAAAAAAACAAAACAAACAGAACTGAGTCCCTGGACTGTGGTCAGACGTGCTTGTACCTGTGCAGCGAGGTGGTGTTTCTCTACTGACTGAGGGGCTCCCACCGCACGGAACTGCTCCCTGCCCGCCCAGCACTGGGCTGCAGCCGGGAAGTGGGTTCAGATAAGCCCTTCACAGCTAACATGCTGAAGAAAGACAACCTCATTAGACCAGCGTAGAGCCACCAGCAAAACACTCACCAGCTACCAATTTCCAAAATAAAATCAAATTACAGGCAAGAGCAGACAAGAACACATTTTCACCCGTGCTGTAACCGGGTTAACAGGGGCTGTAGAGCCCCAAAACACTGGAACAGAAACCAGACCACAGCTGGGGACAGCTGGGCTGCAGGCTCCGTGTCATGTGCTCGTTCACAAACCTCAGTTTGGTAGGATCAAGCCCCTGGAAAGTGCTGCACTGAAGACTTTTTTTCTAGGTATGTGACAAGGAATCTTATCAAACAGATTCATGAAGGTACTGTGATAGCATCCATTTTAAAGCATCCCATTTTCTATCAGTTGTATTTAAAATCAGTGTATGTGGTCTGTATTCAATATAAATGATCCTGTTCAAGCTTCAAAAACAAGCTTGTGTGGGCAGCAAAGTCACTTTTGATAATTTTTAAAAATCCTATCAAAACCCTTTGTTGTTAACAGAAAAATACCAATGCTTTAAAAAGTAACTGAAAAATATTTATCATTTTTTTAAAATCAGAAGCAGGAGGCACATACATATACGCACAATGCACCCAGTGTAATTTGTGGCCTATCTTTTGCTTGGAGAGGAATATGGTTCTAATGTTAACATCTGTGAGACCATGGCCTAATCATTGTGCAGTGAAATATGAAACAAAATCAATGGTGGCACGTAAGATGTAATCTCTGCTGTGTTTGGCTCACTGCACTGAATCCTTGACTCATAAATCATTGTTACTAGCCATTCAGTGAATCAATATTCAGATTCCCTCTTGGTCTATACATATGACCACTAAATGAAATAATAATGACCAAAATCTGTCAAGTATTAGGTTATCAATATTACCAGAAGGGATTTCTTGGGAGCAATGAGGTAATCTAGGATAAAATATATCAGATGAGCATGCAAAGAAATGTGAAAAACCTGTGACTATATATAGAGACAGCAGGAGAAAGGTATTTTTAAATACCCCTCCTTCCATCATAGGTATTAAAATTTACCATAGCATCACAATAATGCATTTTATGAAGGACCATTTCAATGATGCCTGCTTTTAATTCTGTTTTATGCTGTACCTGAGCATTTTTCTTCTTCTTTCAAATAAGTCCTTCTCAAGTTATTACTAGTTTTGTTTCTTTTCTCTAAAGCACAATTAATATTACAGTGATCAGAGTAGTATTTTCTCACCAGCAGCCTGATAGTCAAGAGCTTCAGAAGATCACATTTTAGTTCCACGAAAAACCAACAACAAGCAAATATCTAAGAGTAATTCCATAAAGCTGTATTTTCCAAACCATTCACAAAGCATTTAGATATTAAAAGGTGGTGGACCACCTCTTGCATAAACACCCGAGAAGTGCTATGTGCTACCATCCCGTACTCAGCCATGAGCCACATCAAAAATTGTCATTTTGACAACAGAAGAAGGGAAGAAATGATTACAACATCAGATACGTCACCTTTGAAAGAATAACCAACTAAGAATGGTCTTTCTACTTTCTAAGCACAGAAGAGATTCTCCACAGGTAGAAACTCCAGTGAATTTACAGAACCCTTTGGAGGACTTCAGTGTGTATAGTAAGTACCAAAAAAGAAGCACACTTTGACAGAAGCCACAACTTTCAGGTTCACCAGTAGCACTTAGAAGTAGAAGGGTGCAAATTAAAAAACCATGAAATAAAAGTCAACAAACTCCCTGTTTTTCTTCCCTCGTAATTGGCTTTTCTCATACATACATTCATGGTGAAAAAAAGAACTCAAGGGCAAGAAGCCATGTATGACAGTATTGCACAGACAGCACTAACTCTTCCTTACACCTACACATAAATATATGACTGAATTACGTAACTTTTGCTTGCACATCATCAAGAATTGCAAAACATATGCAATACACATGGCAAATAAATCTTCAGTATCATTCTGAAAGGGCCTGATTCTGCAATGAAACAAAGAATTCACTTCTGTTCCTGGATGACGGGCTCTGTAAATACGCTCAGGTTGCCTAGGCATCTAGTGGTGCAACTGGAGTTAAGAGTCTTTTCTTGTATGATTTAATAAGCAATGAAGACTCAGGTGACTATTCTTAACAGGGCAAGGCAGCTGAATGACTACCAGTCATTGGAGCTGTACCATTCCTTTAATTGGGTGAACTGTGGGCTTTCTTATTTATTCAAACTACAACAGAAAAATAGAAAACTATTGCAGTGCATTTCTTATTCCTTTTGAGGAAAGGCTAAGTTAGAAAACTATAAGGATTACATTTGGAGAAGTTATGAGCAAAAAGAGCTCTAAATCATAATTAAACAAAAGGCTCCTTCTATTTGCATGTACCACCATCTTACATAGCATTCAAAAGAATGAACTCTTTTCATTGGAGTGACCGAAAACACTATAATTCCCATACTTCTTAATTTTTTTTAAATCATCCCTGCAGCACAGATGAAATTTAAGATATATTTTTAACACATTTTTTAGCAGCAACATGACCTCTGAAGTGCTGTGGTTGCATCAAGCAGACCAAGAACTCTGTGTCACGCATTTACAATTTCTTTTAAATAACAGGTCTTGGTATCTCAATGTGACAATGACACTGCTACTTTGGAAAATATAGTATTTTTCTTTAATTAGATTATGATATGATTTTAAATGATAATTTATTTACCCTTTCACAATTACAGATACTTAATGACCTTTATTTTGTATTCTTCTACTAGAAACTGAAGAGATTTTTTTTCTAAAAAAAAACCCTGCTCTTCACGTGTTCTGCTGCAGTTCATGAACTGTATGTGCAACTAAAAAGAAGAAAAATAAGTCCACGTTTGTCTATCAACAATATTTATAAGTGAATAGAGTAGAAAGATTACAAAATTTTAATAAGAACATTATATTATAGTAGCAATAATCTAGGTGTTTTACCAGTAAGTGAAGTGGATTACCGTAAATGAAATTTTAAATGTCCTTTCCATTTTATAGATAACACAAAATGACTCTTTTCATGTCTCCAGCGATAAGGATACATGTGCCACACATTTAAATAGTGTCTTCACCCTATCCAACCCTGCTCATGAATTAATAATTCAGTGACATTAATACAAGAAGATAAATGATAAAGAGGTTACAGCACAAGGGCCAACGGTATACATATACTTCTTTTAGAACAGCTAATACCTCTCTGCCAATTACAGTTAGAACTTTTTAACAGTTTTCAATGGCATTTTTACAATCTAAATAGCAGCTTATGCACACACAATTTCACACAACTCAAGCTTAATAAATCTCCTGCTGCTACCAAACAATCATTCTAGGGGATTAAAGTGCAACATCTGCTAACATTAATAAGCATCTTACATAGCAATATGTATAAAAGCAGTTGCTAGCAGTCTTCTGAAAAAGCTTCTAGACTGGTTTGGCATAAATTTATACCTTTATCTTTCAACTGGTAACTTTAGCTTACGGCAACAATAAGGTAGCTATATTGCTATATAGTGGCAAAACGCAAGGGAATTATATACTGACTGCAATTATCATTGATAGTGGAACAATTTTCAAAATACTTGAAAAATATACAAAAAATGTAGGCATGCAAAGGATTTCAGGTAAGAACCTAGTAAAGTCCCACAATTTCAATACTTACAAGAAACCAAAGCTACCAATCTCTTTGCAAGAAACAATTTCTCTCCTAATACCAGTTACAGCTCTTTAATCCATCTTGGGCTTTTTCATTTTTTATTTGTATTCCTACCAAAGCAGAACGCACTGTGAAAGAATGCGTGCCTTTCCAAGGCATAAAATAAATATCAAGGGTTTTATTTAATTAGGAATTCCAGCATACATTTTGAGGTAGAACCTGGCAAATGAGCGTGCTTTGGAGTCGAGAGACTTGTAACATCAGGCTGCAGCCAAGAACACAGTTGGCAAACACGGCACAAACTTCCAGGCGCAGCCCTGCCAAGGCGACTCAAGCCCAGCAGTTCAGCCACGGACAGCCCGTCGCCAGAGCCTGCCAATCACCCCTGCTCTGCAGTGAGTAAAACAAAGTCATATTCTAGCCCGTGTTACCATTTCATTCTAAAGCGGTTTTCAATATATTTTTAAAAACATGGAGAGGTGAAATATTTTAGGCTCTTACTTCATAAACTCCATAATTTTAGTATTTATGAAAAACTGAAAAAGATAAATAGTCAACTTTGCAATCATAGCTATTATAACAGGTATAATACCTTTGTATAGTGCTCCAAGATAATTTTGCTGTGTGGACACATGTGGGCCAGTATCTGCAAGCTCATTTATTTCTTTTATGCAAAAAGAAATTTGTATCAAAAATATCCAGAGAAATGACAGAACAGCAAACTGGATCAAATAACTATGTAGAAAATATTTAATCTAATCCTTTCTTTTTTAATTAGCAATTCATTTTTCCATTATGAATTGTTTCAACGTGATGATTTTAAAAATAATGTTAAAACAAAAATATTGCTTAAAAAATTAATATCATATTCTCCTGACATTGCCTACATTCTTACTTGACATACTGTAAGAGAGATAAAAAAAAATCAAAGCAATAAGATAATACAAGATTCCAGCAATGCCAGGTCTTGACAACTAACACACAGGACCTTTTGATGCTATGAGGCTTTAAAGTGCCCAGAACTAAGGCTGAAGCCAGGCTTAGCTGAGAAAAAACAGTCATTTAAGGACAGGAGAAAAAAAGCTTGAAACAAAAAATAAGTACATTTAACATCTACTTTTTCCTCAGACTGATGGTTTCTTCAGGCTGAAGTCTGCACCTGCAATTCCCATACATATTTCAGAGATCAGAATCACTGTTGCCGGAGGAAGCGCATGGGGATCAAGAACCCAGATGCGTCAGTGCCACAAACAGTCTTTCTTAAATATAGCTTCAATTTTAGATTACCGCTTCCAAATAAAATTTTTTGAGGTTACTGTGCGCTGCCTGTAAAAACACAGCGTTATATTAAAGTGAGAAAAGTCTTACTTTTTTTCTTTTAGAATAGAAAAGCATGATATTGGCACATGACTTTGTTTTCAGGCTATTCCTCCACCCGCACTCTAATTCCTGCATCAGACACATCCCCTGCCATGTGCCAGCCTTACATGTTCTTGAAGATTTACTGCTGCTGTAGTAGTCTCATGGCTATTTCAAATCCAGGTCACAACTTTCCACAGTCACTCAGATTAACATTTGCAATTTAATCTATTTTAACACAGGAACCCAACAGCGCTGAGACGAAAACGAGGTGACTTCTTTTGCTCAGAGATGACTGAATATTAAATATGAAATTTAACAGGTTTTAATCATAACAGTTTGTAAACAGTGTAATATATGTCTGCCCTAATTTGGTAAAATGGAATTCTCACATAACACTCATCAAACTGAGCACAAAAAAATTGTTCTGACATTTCACTAAATTAAAATCTTCAGTCCCCACAGCAAGAATGTACAAATTTAGATTTTATTAATACCTTAAATCAAACTCACTTTTATGAAAGGCAATTTACAAGTCATGTTCTCTTGTGATAGCGAAGAACAGAAAGGGGTCTTGAGCATGTTTTTACAGACACTTTGATGATAGTCTAACCTTTTGGTCTGATTGCTATTTTTAACAAAAATACCATTTTCTTTGAAATCCAGCAAACTCCTGTTTTCATTAATATAGTTTTAAGCCTTCAGTGACAGAGTGGCTGACAGCTCAACAGACAGAAGGCAAATTTAAGAGAAGTTGTCCCTGTTTAGAAAATGCATACCATTTTACCGGCTTCTCATTCAGCAATCTGAAAAATTCCAAATTTAATCTAGATCACTGCATTTCACAGCTTGCCCAAAGACATCTTACTGTGAAAAACTTTCACACTCACAAAACCGTGCAAGTGATACACATGCTCAATAAGCTACCTTGATTTAACTGATGCTCAATGTACTTTAATATTTTAAATTTTCAATATTAAGTAACGCTATCGAGCCTTCTGCATTGCAGGCACTTCTGCAATAGATTACAAATCAGATGCACAATGAAATCATCATCAGCAGGTAGACTCCTCCGTACTGACAGTTACTCACCAGAAATCAGGGAGAGTCACACCGTGGGGCCAGGAAAAAAAAAAAAAAAGAAGAAAAAAAGGGGGAAAAAAGAAAAAAAAAGGCAAAGGGAGCAGGCAGAGCTGGAAGATGGCATCCCCCCAGCTAGTTTCAAGTGCAGTGGAAGTGGGAAAGCCCTTGGGTAAGGCATAGAAGGGAAGCAAGCAGATGGAAAAGGGGAGGCCTAAGGAGAGATGCAGCAGGGGAGCAGGCTCACCCTGCCCTGCCACCACTGCCTGCGTCCAAGAGCTTCTGCATGGAGGAAAACGGACAATGAAGGAATGCAAGTCAACAGGGCACAGAAACATATAGAACAGTACAGAAAAGGGAAGGGCTTGCTAGTATGAAGTACCTGTGTGTAATTTGATTTCCCTCAAGCTGAATGCCAGCATTTCGGATCGGTTGCCACACTCTTGTAACCCAAGAATTACTTCTATCTGGGACACAAACGCAAGGCACACTATCTGCAACTATTTGCTTTTTAATCCATGTGAAAAGCCCACTAATCCACATGAGAAGCCGTGAATCTGTCTGAAGAATGAGTCAAAGCAGTAACAAAGTGGAGACAAGGTTGGCAGTGAATGTTACAAGAGGGGCCAGCACATGTGAAATGAGATGCACAGCAGCCTGTGTACCTGCATACAATCATTTAGAAACATTTGCTGTTCTGCAAGTAATCATCTTCTATAAATGACTGATGATTTCACAGTGCCAGAATAATAATAAAAAGATTTTTAAAAAGCTGACCACAATTTCAACACATCTATTGCACATTCTGGGCAACTTTTTTTTGTTTAAAAATCATGTCCAGAAGAGGTTGTGACAGTAATAAATGTACAGTTTATTTATGGGACACTATTGGGCTGAACTAAGATTTTATTTCTGGAAGAAGAGAAAAAGATGGGAGCATGAATAACACAGACAAAAATGGAAAGGAAAAAAACCCCAAACCCACCCTAAAGGCCCATCTTCTCAGATATGTGAGAAGCGACAGACGGAGGCATGACAGAACATTTCACCTGACACTGCCTAGTTATCAACACACTCTCCAGAAGTTACTCAGTTTTATTTTAATACGTCTTCAGTCAAAAGGCAATTTGACGTTTTTGACTTAAAAATAGCAGCTTTATAGATCTTCTAAAAATAAAAGTATCTAACCCAAGATTAATATGGTGTACAATACAAGAGGAGACTGCAGTAAGCACAGCGTAAGATTTCAGCAGCCAGACATTTCACCCCAATAACTTCTGGTCACCAAAATAAAAAGTAAATTCACTGTTACAGTACTATTTTAGGACATTTAAGAAAATATCACTTTTTAGCTTTTCCACAGTGTCGTTATTCACTAACTAAAACACATACACATGCAGTCCAGCTGTCTGAGAAGGGAACGAAGGCCAAGCTCTTCTTGGCTGGCAGTGACTTTCATCCGTGACTCTGGACAAGCATTTCTTCTCCTCATCTGCCTCACAATTTTATCACCTGATAAACTGGACACTTGGTATTTTTGAATGAAAAAGTTCCATATTAATAAATATCCAGACATACATGTATTCAAGCAGAATTCAAGCATCCAAGAGCAGACATTCATTTACTATTGTTCAACGTTTTCTATTACTTCATTCACTTCCAAAAATATTTATAAAAAACACAGTCTCTAGGAATAGCTTAAGACAGGTAAGAATAAAAATATATTCAACTAAACACTTTCAAATATTTAAATATATTACTAAATGTTGCATTCCTCTCTAGGAAGCCATTTATCTTGCAATGACCACTAACAGATCTAACTTCCAAAC
Organism: Rhinoptilus africanus; assembly: GCA_013400135.1. Lineage (NCBI taxonomy): Eukaryota > Metazoa > Chordata > Aves > Charadriiformes > Glareolidae > Rhinoptilus > Rhinoptilus africanus. The sequence continues at coordinate 199,947 of VXBO01014273.1, forward strand.
AGCAGATACCGGTTGCTTCAATATTCCAAAAGCACCAATTTTGTAAAGACTAGACTTCAGCAAAAGTCCATTTCCCACTTTTCATTTTGAGCCCCATTCAATAAGCCATAATTACAAAATATTTTCATGTTATTCTCTTACAGGTACTCAGATATAACTCATTAGACTGGGGTTGAAAAGGCTGTGGTACAGGAGGAGAAGTACCGCTGCCCTTCTACTGAGGACCAGAACATCAATAATTCACACTGATTGGGAAACACTATTCAACAAGACGATTAATTTTTAAGAATGTGGTAGGGATAGTAACAAACATCGCAGAACAATTTTAAATTCTACAAGAATCATCAACAAAGCTAACAAATATGAAGCCTTTGAAATAAATAAATCTACATTTCTTTTTGTTCCAGGTTAAAAAAACCTGGGCTCTGGGAAGCACACAACTCCGGAATACAGCCAGTGAAGCTAGGAGCATCGCCAGTGACCCAGCCTGTGGCATGGGGGGAATTCTGCTGCTCCAAGTGTGCACTAGAGCACTTTGTGCCATACACTGTGCTGCGCCACTTCGTAAGGTTTGGCAATGCAACTCAGAAGGGGTTTTTTTGATCTTAAAGCTATTCTTTTGTAGGTTCCCCCTCCAGAAGTAAGCATCCAGCGAACGTATGTAAGCGAGCACACCTGAGACCACAGAGATTTTAAAAAAAAAAAAAAAAAAAAAAAAGGAAAAAAAAAGAACCACCTACCAAGCCAAAATTAAAAATGCAAAACACAATTATCCTCTAAGGTAGATCCATTTCCTACACATTCATAAAACTGCAGGGACTCCAGACATGCCACTATCCATTACTCAAGATGCTCACACAAGTTTTCTGGGGTCCCGGAGCCATTCACCTGCTTCCCTGGCCAGAGAGGGCAGTGTGAGCCTCCCATCTCCCTGGCCCTGGCCCTTTCCAGGAAGAGGGATAAGTAAAGCTGAGTTTCCCATGGAGCACAGGATGAACCTCGCTGCTCATAAATGCTCTTACGGTTTCCATAGCGAATGTCATTTACATGAAGGCATTATAAAGGTTCCCACATGAAAATGCATCTCTGGCATAATTACATTCTTTCAAGTTACTTTTCTTCCCACTTGCTATAGTTCTTAGGTCAAAGGAGAATATTGACAAAAACAGGACATGAGGGGGACATAAGATAACCACAGATTGGAAAACATGAAACCACCAAGCCACTTACAACTCTTTTTTAAAAAATTTTAACTCTTCATTGCTACTAGGCAGCCTGAGATGAACTACACAGGGTAAAACACTCTTTAATTTATAGCCTAAGGGTTCTTCCATGTTTAAAAGGAAGGAGCATGTAAAGAAATACAGTATCTTTCTCAACTTGCCTGTTCTTTGAAACGTCTTCATTAAAATGGAGATTTTGACTTTTGACTGTGAATAACAGAAAAAGGACAAACCTCGTTTCCGAGGATCTTCATCGGCAGACAGTGCACACAACTCTCCCCTCCCTCACCTCACAACCATTGCACTTTCGTATCACAGGCAATTTTTGAAGGGGAAGGGCAGATCAGACTACCTCCAGCTCATGACGATTAGCTAAACTAGTCCTAATTACACCTTTGTTTTATTATGCAGCAACTGAAAGAATCCAGCCGCGCATTTGGATGTGCAGCACAGGAGGACTCCTACCTTCCCAGACGTGGTGGCAGCCATGATGGAGACCGCCACTGCCCGCAGGGTGAGGACAGGCACCCGTCAGACCCTGTCACCAGAGAGCTCCAAACCACAGAGCTTACAGAAAAAATGGTGGGCCCTATTTTTTTAATTATTTTTTTCATGGAAACATCTTGCACACATCAGTATTCACAGTTTTTCACTATCACTGCAGGACAAACACAGCTTGTTCAATGGTCAGAGGGACCAGAGTGAATTTTAGAGCTCAATACCAGAAGCTACTTCTTTATACCATTTGTGAGCCGTAACAAAATTCCACCGAGCTTAGTTGCCCAGTTGGTTAAGCAGCAGCTAATATTTCCTATATGTACAAGATCTGAACAGTTGTTCTTTTAGGCAACTTAAATAATGGCCGTAATTAAGTGATTGAGGAGATACTAATCATGTCTCTCAACTGTGCAGAAGTCGAGAACGCAGTGTGTAAAGTGCTTAACCACAGCACTGCTGCCCCATGTATTTTTCATATATCCTTACTGATTAGTTTTAATAATCTGTTAATGCTGCAGCTTTATTTGGTGTATCGCTCATTATGTATCTATTTAAAATATAAATAGAAATAATTTACTATCTTCCAGCAGACCTACTATAAAATTTTAATTTATTTGACTTTTCTTCACTTAACGTATAAGACTTCAGTAATTTTTTTAATATACAAAACTATACTGAATAAAAAGGATTGTTTTAAATAATTGTTTCATATATTGAGTCATTTTCCGTGAAAAATACACAAGAACTAAGAAATCAATCATTTACAGAACCTTAGCAATCTATCACATGCAAAGATCAAAGCTGGACAAAAAATTAACCTAAATACAATTAAAATAAACCAAACTTTTAAATTGGCCATTATTACATAGGTAGGAGAAAGAAGCTGATTTCACTGTAAGTCACTATATTATCCTCAAAAAAATAAAAATCTAATGGACTGTAAATTCAGAAGCAGGCTGTAAACAGCACTTTCTGATCATGCCACTGTCCAAACACTGCCGTAAGTGTTCCTATAATCAGAAATAATATCATTAGAAGTGAAGATGCAGTACAGATAAATGAATTCTGTACAGCTGACAGCAGTAAAAGGAAGAATTCCATTCACAGGTATATACTTCACAGGTTATAATGGTTTTATGTACTCTGTTCGGCAGATTTTTCAGTCGTGAGCCAAGAATTGCTCATTACTTGCATCCCATTTGCCAAATACAAAAGCTTTATTAGTCATAACACCACTGCTGTTCCAAACGGACAAAGAGATATAAATAATAATAAAGACAGAAGAAAGAAAAAAAAAAAAAAGACAGACTTATCCCTTCTTCAGGGTTAGTTGTCTGTGGGCAGTTAAGTGTGACTTACTGTGGCTTCATTTTTAATGCACACTACAAGTAAAATGACTACAGTCTGGATTTGTGCCTTGATTTATTGTCTTGCAAAGAGAAGGACACTAATTTTAAGAAGCCATTCATTATGGGATTTGTACAAAAAGAAAAATGGTTAATCTTTATCATACAGTTATAGATAAATATTCCAAAAATGTTTCAGGAGAGCACATAAGGCTAACAATTTGATAAGAATATTTCTGCACCTATTTTCCTCGTTCAAGCACGGAAATTGTCTTCTGAAATATTAGAAAACTTTTTTAATGATAGATTTGTGTAAAACAAATCCACTGTAACCCATTTTCAGTGCTTTAAAAATAAATTAAAAATAATTGCAATATTTAAAGTATCGTAAGTATGCTTTACTTCTTACTGATTTTTTGTGCAGTATTCGCTCTTTTATTCTAAGTACTGACTCCTTCTTAGTTAGGGTGTAGAAGCCAAGCACTGCCCTCAACAATGCAGTCACAGTTCACGCTCTTAAATCGGTTGGAGCTCCACATTCATCAGGGGGTAACATTTGTCCTTTTGTGTTTTCTTTTTACTTACAGACAAAAGAGACAATCGTTTTCCACAGTTCAAAATGAATGAAATGTGAAGCCAGTCTAAGAACCTATAGGAGTTTTTCTAAAATAGAAAATGTTATTCTTTGGGTGATAATTCTTGTTCTGAAACCAAGACTAAAGACAAAGCTCCAGAATTTTGCTCTAGTTGTGTAAACAGAAGATGTATGAGTTACTGATGACAGATGAGGTCATACATTGCTACCACAATTACAAAAATAATGAAGTTTTGAATATTCATTGTTTAATGCAGTTTTGAAGCACCAGTTATTTTCCAGTAATCTAACAGAAAACATTTAAATCTGTGTGCAACGTTCCCTTCTACCAGCACATTTTCAGAAGTGGAATATTTCATGTCAAAAGAAACTGGTGCATCTTTCTTCTGGCTTCTAGTAATCAATAACAATTTCAAACAGATGGGTACAGGATCTTTCTACATAAAGCCTTATACATAGAATTAATCCAAAACATCCAGGAAATGTCACGTCTTACAAGTTTAACTAATACTATCCATGCATGTGTACAATACATGGAATATGTATTGGAAAGTTCTTCTACAATAAGAATTGCCGTCTATACATTTTCTTAATTTTGAATGACCTAATTATCGTTTTGTTACAGTAAATCAGGAAAAGAAAGGTATTTTGTTTGTGTAAACGTTCATTATTGCAGTATTTATGGAATTGTACCTCAAGGTATCATCTTAAAATGCGTGGCTATTTCATCACACTTTACCACTCAAATTGCTGTTCTACTTGATGCAGTTATTTATAAATTACTAAAGAACATAACGTATTGTGTTCAAGCAGTCCCATAAGTGTTTTCTATTGATAAAACATAATTAGTTTTATTAAATGTGACCAGTACATTGCTTCTGCCAAGTGAGTATTAATGTCTCACTTTTTTATTTTTTAAAGAAACAGATGGAAAATTTTAAGAATTAAGGAACAGCTTGAATGTCACTTTCATGAAAACCGTAGAAGTATGACATTATTGTCACTTTTGTTGCTTGTAGTAATTTTTAAAGGTATCTAAGTTGTTTATCACCATAAAAACCTGGCACTAATGAAACAGAAAACCTGTGTTGCGCTGTGGCTAAAAGAAAGTAACACGATTTTATTCAAGTAGGCTCTTCCAATGTAGCAAGTAAATTACCATTGTTCTACCTTCAAAAGACAGGGGTGTAAAAAAAAAATTATCTTAATCCCAGCTGCATTATCCTCACGACAATTAAAGTTACATACATGTCTTGATTTTCAAATTGTACAGCAACCTCCACTGAATGGAATTTCTGAAACATCCTTACCTCACCAGGAGAGAAAGACACACTGTGTAACAACAGATGTCCATTGCCTCCCCATAATTCCACAACAAGATTAAATTAAGAAACATCTCTTTCTTCATCATGACTAATACACCAGTATTTTCCCATGGAAAAAAGGATGATGCGACTTTTCAACTCCTAGCACCTATCAAAATCTCTAGAAAGACATCATCTATATATTTTCTGTAAATCTTACCATTATAATCCTATTGGAGTGTAATTGCTGTGGCTAATATTCTTACCCTGTTATGAAAATGCTCAACATAAATGTGGCACTGAGTTGTTAAGATAATACATGATCATGCTGTGAGAGGGTAATACCTATACAATAGCCCTTGCCAATACCATAAATCTCTTTATTAGACAACAACCTATTACAGGAGATCTACTTAACTGTTTCCCTACTTAGAAGGCCATTTGGTGTTACAATAACAAGCTGACTTTTCACATTAGCAAGGATTAGCCAGTATAAATAATAAATCGACACTGAGTTGCTGGTCTTTTAGATATGGTAAATCTTTCCTGGTGTTTTAAAAGAGATTCCAAACTAAAACCCTATGACCACGTTAGGCTGAACATATATTAAATTTAAAGTTCTGTTAGCTTAAACTAACAAAAAACCCCAACCAACTCAAACTAATTTATGTGGCAGATTTATTACAGGAGAGCATGTTATGGAGAGATGTTTCTGTTTTACGGAATGTGCATGCATACTGCTTTATTTCCTAACAGCATCATAGCAAATCATCTTTAAATTCACTGAAATATTTTGAAGTAAAATGATTGCCACCATTTTTCCAGAGATAAATAGTGCAGAATTCATCTAAGTACACATAAGTATTATGTGTCTTGTTCAGCAAGCAAAACTGTATTAGAAATGAATTATTTTCTTCTCTGAAGTCTTAGCTTTTTGAAGGGTCATACACTTTCAACACCCAGATAACTATAATACAAATTATAAAACCTACATCAGATCATTTCTTTTAAGGAAAATCACTATTTAAAATAAGTATTTCTGATACCTCAGAGATAGTTTTTAAATTGAAATTTACAAATAAACTTAGGTTATGATATTCCTTGCTCTTTTTTGTCAATATTTTTCTAAAGCTGAAGATAGCGATCCTTACCACTGTTTGCCTGCTTCAGTCCAACTGTATGAATCCATCAATTATACTTGGATGAAACTCATTCACCTTTTTATATTTTGCAATAGAAAAAAAGCACAAATTAAGAGTTAACCTTGCATCTGCAATCACCTTGCTTATGATTCATAACACTGCTTGCGTAAATAGAAAAGACTTACCTATTGCTTTTTGGCTAGCACACTACACTGCACGAGATGTACCGAAGCCCTGAAAAGTACTGTGCTGCCTCTCTCACGCTGACACGACATTTTTAGAATCAGAGGAGACAGTTTATGCAACGAAAATCTGCTTCCCATCATACAGAGTACCAAAGCCATCCTCTTGCACCTCGACATCCAAGAATTTTTTTCCTCGGTTCTTTTTTAAACTTTCAATAAAAAGGGCACAAGTATTTCTAAAGTCAGCTTTTGCTTACTGACGTTTTAAAGTTTTTGCCCATTGTTATTTACCATTACTGATGGGCAGCCTTTTTAAAAGCTGTCTTGCAGAGCCTTTATGCTCTGCATAACAGAGAAGGCACTGTGGAATGAAATTGTACTTACTGGAAACAATTCAGCCCTAAACGCCTTGATTACTCTGATTATCTCATATGCAAGCTCCCTCTGCAGGTAATGAGAAGAACGAGCAAAAGTATGTGAAAAATGTGGGTAACAGCCGACATAGGAACCCAAATAATCAGTCATCGTTTTAAAGAAACTCCCCCAGAGATCCTTCTCTGATATTATCTGAGTAAGGAGTTAACACAGAAAACATTTTTTTTTCCCCAGCTCTATTTCTCTTCTTGTCCCCTCAGAAAAGTTAAACATTCAGCTTAAGTCTTTCCTACATCAAAACACAGATTTCTTTTTCAATGTCACCTAATTGCTTTCAGCTCATAAAAAAAGAGAGGAAAAAAAAAAAGAAAGAAAAAAAAATTGCTCTGCTTCCCCAGAACCAACCAGAAATGAAAGACCACCTCAAAGAAGAAAACAAATTCATCCTATCTGATGCATCTCCCTAACCCAAAACAAAGCAAACAGCAGCATCCCTTATTCTATTTACTGCTGCAATATAAAACCCAATGCCACTTTTGGATGCAATTACATATGCACTCCACCAAAGTTTAAAAAGCAATTAACTGAAGGGTAAGTTATCTTGAAAATTAAAAAAGTCTCTATCAGTTTATATCAAATTACAAAGTAACAATGTAGTTTTCATCCAATTGGAGGTAAACTGCTTTTCTTCGAAAAGACATTATCCTTACCTTAAAATGTCTTGAGTTTGTTCACCGTAATAGCATGAGCTTTCTTGATAAAATCCCTTCAACACAAATGGGAAAAAGCTTCAATGAATGAAGCTATAAATATTAAGCAGATCAAAATTAAGCCTTCATCCTATCTAACCTTTAGCACACACTCAAAAAACTGGGAAGCCATCATGCAACATTAATTTCTCTTCTAACATGGAAAGAATGAATATATGCCTGTGGTTTTTTTCTCTGGTCAAATACCACTTTCTTTACTTCTGCAAGTAGTGCCAATAGACTCATGAAGAATACCCATAAAATAAATGCATATGCCCAGGGCATAAAGTCACATATGCCCTGTGTGACTTTAATTTTCACGGGAAAAATAAACTCCAAAATATAACCTTTCAAGGTTTCAATGTCAGCTTTAAAAAAAAAATAATAGTGGAAATAGACTCAGAATATTCTAGTATGGCTACAGCCATTGCGTGGGACAAATGTAGGACAAATTTGGGGTGTTCACTTCAAGACGATGAGACTGCTGCACACAGAGCTCTTCTCTGCTGCTGGAATATCTTTAATAGTTGTATCCACAACTGCTTATTATCAGATACTATTATACACCTCCTCAAATGAAGGAAAGAATGAGGAAGCAAAGAGAGCTGGGGGGGGTGGGGGGGGGAAATCTGTCATTTTGGAGAGATGATGCTCCATTCAAGCACTGGGTGAGATTATTGCTCGAAGGGCAAAAGGATTTCTTCTCACTTTCAAATTATGTCAGCCTGCAACTCCCCTCCCTCTCTAACACAGCTCCCAGCCTCAGCCCATGTTCCTGGCACAGAGCTCAGCCTGGAATACACCTCAGGTGCCGAGGCACCTTCTCTCCCTAAGCACTTTGCACTGATTTACACAAGAATCAGCCCCACCGATTGACAGCCCGCGCTTAAGAAGTACCTATTAGGTGAAGGAAATCAAAATCGCGGAAGATACTGTCCTTCAATATTTAAATGACAAATTTACCAACTAAATAATTACGAATTGGTCTTCCGGAGACCACTCACTCTGTTCAAACTGAAGATGCGATCATTATTCATTCTGGGAAAGCAAAGTTTTACAAACCGGTAACTTTGCGTAGAAAAGATCTAAATTAAGCTTAGAAGAATGAATTAAAGGATGCCTGCATCAGATTAAAAGAATTCTGCCTACCATCAACATCGGCATCGGGAATTTGCCAGAGAAACGCAGAGTCAACAGCAGAACTTGTTCTCAGGAATCTTTTCTTAAAATGTCACGTTATTTAGAAGCGACACTGCCTATTGCGAGGGAACTGATTCTGAACACTCTTCACACTGATTGTAGACTGCTACACCAGAAAAAATGACAAATATGACACTGTAAGAAAATACACGGAAAGGTGATCTAAAGTTTCCTTCTGGCATGTGATCCTCCCCATCACTGCAGCGTTAATTTCAGAGTAAGGCTCTCAATTTACACCAGATCCCGTCAACAGCAAAGCAAGTATAATATTCAGAAACAAGGTCAGTCATCCCCTCCCCAGCTGCCAGAAACAATTTTTAACAGCAATCGGCGTTAGATTATTCTGTCATCTAGATTCAGGGCAATAATCGGTTTGAGGTGTCGACTGATAGGAAAACACCAACACAGGGCACAAAGGAAAGCAGCAGCTTACCTTAAATGAGAGGCGTGGGATTTTATCACGTTCAAAGGCAACTAAACAAACAGAATCAGACTAATTTTTAAAGCACAATTCTCCAGTGATAAATTGTTTTGCTGCTACTTTACTGATATTATGTATTTTTTCAACAGTTGCAGCTACAAATCTAATTGTACATTAAGGAGAGGCCCCTCTCTGGCAGCAGCGCACGCTAAGTGCAAAGCTGCTCCCTGCACCATCCCCACCACAGAAAGCAGCAAAGAAGCCCAAGAAATATGAAAATTCCATTCTTTACCCATTGTCTTTATTGTAAAAGGTATGAACACTCCCAACACCTAATCTATGCATCAAGACACCCCTAATTTAAGAATTAACGTATTAAACATACCTTTATTTGTATGGTATCAGAATTCAGGATCTTAAATAGCAGTCTTCATTCCTGTTATTACATTCCAGGTTACATAGCTCATTGTGGCCAAGTAACACATCATTAAAATATAAACATACTATAAAAACAGCCTCATATTCATTGATCAGTGTCAAGTCAATCTGCATTACATTTTTAAAACTGTTCCACTTTTTGCCTGTATTGCCACTTGGGCAAAAGGACGCCTCTTCCTTGAGTGGTAAACACATTGTGAAACACTGTGAAAGCGAAAAGACAGTCATTTCAGAGGTATTTAGCACACCGAGGGACAAAACAGGCAGACCTAGATTCTACCATATTCATATGAGGAAACAGCATGAGATAAATCTCCTAGGACAAAAAAATGTATCACGTTAAAAGGAAAATATTCTTAATATTACATCAACGTATGACACCAAAGCACCTTCTTTAGTAGCTCTAACTAGATTTTCTCTGAAGCTAGCTACGTTCACTACTGAAATACAGACACCAATACTTAAATCTTGTTGTCTAAATGTTAGTGTTTATAATGTGCTCCTAAGAGATTAAGATTAGGAAAAAAAACAACCACACAACCAAGACAGGCCCTATTTTACTCAGCCCATGATCACTTGTCAAGCCATGATTAATGCTGTGCTCTGTAGAGGGAGACATTACATCTAGGCTACAACAGACCTAAATTTTACCCTAAGGCAGAAGTCTGATTTAAACATCTCTATTCAAAGTGACATTTGTCCTCTCTTTTCAACCAGTTTCCACTGAAATTCCAGTAAACTGACTTTGTGACCTACAAATGGTCCATTGATTCTAACCTGTAGTGTTGCCTGTCCTTGTAGCAAAGTTAGTTTTGGTGACTGAATGAAGCAAGATGTTACGCATTCAAGAAAAACACAGGAGCAGAGTCCATTAGGTGCTCTATTAAATGCTCGGTTGGATAACAGCGACTAGAATTCACAGCTGTAAGGACTCCAGCTTAAGCAGAAGAGCTAGAGATAAATACAGAGGTCAACATTAAAAATCAGAAAATATTTTTATATTCAGAAGTAACAATGGCCTTCATATTCTGAGGTGATGAGCAAAGATTTTTTTTTTTTTTTATTACAGACAAGAACACGGGCATCGTCAGGGCCACCCTGAAAAGTAATTACATTTTATCTCTTGCCTTTCACTCTGAAATGTCTGCTAAGGTATTTACATTTGTCTGTTACAAGAACAACATGCTAGACAGGAGAAAAAACTAGTTGTGATCACTTATCTCAAATAAATACTTTTTCTCCAGTGAATGGTATTATTCCATCTATTTTATAAAGTTATTGTTAGATCCTCTGATTTTTCTGTAACTGCTATTGTAGGAATAAAAATAAGACATGCTTACACCTTATAACGAAATAGCCAAATGGCAGACCTGGACATGTAGAATAGTCAATATCCTTCTTACTGAACATGAAAAATGGCAACATTTGATACTATTAAGCAATTTAGACAGTGCTCACAAGTTCCTACTAGCCAAGGAAATCTTATTTCTGGTGCTTTTCAGGGTAAATTGATTTTTTTCCCCCCCTCATCTTAGCTGCTCTGATAATTGAACAAATTTATACAAGTGTGATGGGATTTTACTTAGCAGACAACACACAAAACATTCCCCCAAATGAAGTACCTTACTCAAAGACGAATTTTTGTGGTAATTAAGCAAACTGTATTTAAGCTTGCTTTGTGCCAGGATAACAATCAATAGCCTTTTATTGGAGACTGCACTCTACCTGCAGGCGTTAAGCACTGTGCTTACTTCAGTCAGGCTGCAATGGTTTTGATTATTTCTAAATAATTTGGGTAAACGGCAGCCTACGGTAAGTTGAATCATTACGGTACCTTAGGAAAATCAAAAATATAGAAGCCATGACATATGCAGATTACATATTTGTCTAAACCCCATAAAATACTCCATTTAATGTGACGATCCATAACCTGGAGACGCTACCATTCCAAATTTGAAGTTTTGGGTTTTTTTCCTAAGGAATCAATTACTGGTTAAGTATCAGTTTGTATCTAGAGAATCCTGTAAGCCCTTACCAGTCGTTAAACGAGTGTATTTCTATAACTGAATCACTTATAGTAAGCAACACAATCTTCACAGCCTACGCTGCAGCAATACATCTCATATATTACAGGTTGAAATAAGCATGAACTCCAAGAAATTTTTCTATTGAAAAGGACTTCAAGCCTGTCATCTTTCACCTTTTAAATGAAGAATGTTAAAAAGAACTGTATTTGTTAAATAAAGACTGAAAGTATTTTCTAAACCAGGTATAAATTCATGCTTAATTGCAAGCTACCAATATTCCAACAGAGCCACCTACTATTTTTATTTTAGCAACTGTTGGAAACAAAATGCAGCTATCTTTGAAAACTATTTAAATATTAAACACAATTGTTAAGTGTATGGAGAATGGCCTTAACATAGCTTTTTGTTTTTCCAGTTTTCCTAACATCCAATTACAACCATGATGGTTTAAGTCTTTTTATTGTTTCAAACTGAGGGGTTTTTTAAAAAAAAAAACAGACAGCTTTTAAGTTTAAAAGCTGCACATAAATACTTAAAAAGGTCAATTTCTTGCAATTTCAAATCGCTTTTGTACATTACAAACATCAATACTAAAAAATGCTTCAAAAGAGTCTGTTTAACATGACATCTCCAAGTAACACATCTGACTATAAATTTCACTAGCCTGTGCTCTGAAGTATATTGCTTTACAACTGACTGCTTCTCTACCTATGCAGGAATATGATTTCAATTATACACCAGACGTAGTTTAACTTCTCTTGCACTTCAACACGTAAAGTCATTAATTGTTACTTCCAGTTCTCATATTATCAGTCATCCACAGATATTCCTCAGTGGAAACGCAGAGGAGACACTGAGCATTTTTTGATATAAAATATCTCCAAGTGGTTATTGGTAGGTTTTTCTTCATTATTATTATTAAACATGGTGCCACCCTCAGCAAGAGCTGTAATAGAAGACGCGTACGTCAGCATCTTAGGTGGACATGGCATGAGCAAGGGCTTGGAAATACATAAACTTTTTAGACCAAATTTCAGGAAAAACTTATGTTTCTACTTTCTCTAAACATTAAACAATTATTTATATTGGATGGATATTATTGTTTGTATGAATTTATGACACACTATATAGAAATGTAAATATAATAATATAAATATGTTCTCCAACTAGACTCCCCTTTCCAACATACTTAATTGAAAATTACGAATCATTCTAAAAAACTGTCATTCAAGACTGCAGCATTTTTCTTCACCATAACTATTTCAATTTTAAAAATATATATTAATCAAGATGTCACATCTACATATTGCATTTTCAGAAATAAAAATAATCACGTTATTATATATTATTAACCATAAAGACTATAAACCCCTACGACTACACTACTTTGCTTATTTAAACTTTAATAAGGTGCTTGACTAGAGACTAGAATTCATGAGGAACCCCCTTTCCTGACTTTACGCATTAAAAGCGGTAAGAGATAAATAAAACACTGAGAAAGGTTCTGAAGTGATCAAGTAAGAACTAACCAAGCAAACTTTGGTTTTTTTAAAAGCTCTCCTCTCGCTCATTTTAAGAAGGGAAACACCCAGAAGCCTGGTGTTAATGTCTCTGCTGATTGTGAAAATTGCAGCAATAAAAACTCCAACTGCTTGTCTTAAATTAAGACTTGCAAGACTACATGTGAGATCTGTATCTTTACATTAGTTTTTATAACATTTGGAAGTTTGGTTGCCTGCTTTGATGTTGGTCTATTAATGAGCAGGGGAGCCGAACGCCAGAAAAAAAAAAATGTTTGCTGGAAATTCTCAAGTCAAAACCTGAAGTAATTGGTTTGTTCAACCCCACATGATTCAATATCCTGATTCCCCAACTACCAGCTCCCTGAGCTATCTGAACGTCTACGCTTTTTTGCTGTTGCCAACACATAGTAACCCACAGTGATTGAAAATGGCAGCTGAAGTGCTGCTGCAGCACATTAATTTTTCTCTAAGTGGTCCAATTTTGTCATGTGAATGCTGAAAATCTTTCCACAACATTTTTTTTTTTTACTTTCAGAGATTTGTTGAATTTGGGGTTGCCATCACATAAACCGAAGTGCAACATTTTCAAGACAATTTTTAGATTATCCCTAATAGCTGAAAGGATAATGCGCTTTCTTTATAGCACTCTGCATTCAAAGCTGACTAGTTAACAGCAACTTAAGTGTGATAATGGCAATTACATCAGTATGTTCCTTTTATACCACCAAAAGGTACTACTTCAGACAGCTGAAGACATTAGGTAAATAAACTGCTGAAAATTACCTGAAAGTAATGGCACGCAATTTTAGGACCACTAAACACATCTATTTACAAAATGCCCAAATGGTCGCGTCCATTTAAGAACAACAGAAATCTATATAAATTATTTAATTAACTGCAGGGTTATATACCATATAGACTCAGTTTCTTCATTAAATGAAAGGAAATTGAGGCATGAGTAAAGACATCCTACTCTAAAAGCACATCATTTTCATGGCTTAAAAAGAGACACACACACCCCCCTGCCAAACCACCAAATGGAGAACAAGAAAAAAAAAAAACCAAAAAACAACCAAACAAAAAAATCTGCAACAGACCAAATGCTACATACCAAGCACTTAAACCAACTTTTTAAAAGCACAAAATCTATGTTTTAATATCTGTATCATCCAAGTCAAGGGTGCGGAAGGAAGGAAAAGGCAAGGAAGGCATAGGAAGTTCTTTTTTGCCAGCGATATAAACCAGAATACAGTCCCCAAGAAACATCTGGTCCTTGGAAAAGGTCCCAACTTATTGATAGATACCTGGCTTTTGCTGGGCTTTTGGGTTACTAGATGATGAATATTGATTTGTAAAGAAAATAACAGGGTAGGCCGGGACCCATTGCCTTTCACACGCATGGAAACAGTAACAAAAGAATAAAAAACTGCAAATATGTAGCCACGTAAAACAACTTACAATGTGATAAATGTTCTACACTGACACCAAAACAGCACTCCCGCCTCACTTGGCTTCAAATGATGTATTATAGGGTAATGCTAACCACAAATTAGGTTATCTTAGCAAACACAGTATCACTGATTAAATGAGATTACAAGAATTACTCATTTTCACTTTTTCTAGACTCAAAAGGAAATGGAAGCATATGGCCGGTGGTGATCGAAACTTCTTTTAAAACTCTCCATAAAAGTATCTATTATTCCAGCCTACCCACCCATTAAGGAGGGGAGCATATTTATTTCAAAGGTCTGGAATCGAGAGGTCTTTTTTTACCAGATTTCATTTGTTTTCTGAAGTAATTAGAAGGTCTTCCCCATTCAGACCCCGCACGCAGTAACGTGTAGGCCATACCCAGAGCATGAGTGGGGCAGAGAGGGCTTTCTAAATCCCTCTAACAGAGAGGAGACATCAGAAACCACGCAACACCGCCTGTCATAAAAGGTCACTTCCCCCCCCGCTCGGAACAAACCATTAATCAATAGAGCGTAATTGTCCGAGCGCTTGCAAGGGCTCTGCAGCGAAGGGACCTTGTTTTTCACTCGCCTAATTGCAAAACAGCAAAAGTTCAGAAACGTAACCCAAATCCACCTCCCCATTTTACCCCTTTACAATTCCCACTGCCCTTTAGGCCTCTGCTTGGAAGCAAATGGAAGACAAGCTGAAGTTTTCTCAATTGAGCCGGAGCTCAGAAACCTTTGATATGCTAATACCCTCCTTCAAACGGTAAGAATTCACACTTGCATTAATTCAAACAATTTGTGCAAGAATGATGCGAAATGGCACCTCTTTTCGTGGCAAGCAACAAAAGGAGGGAGCCGGGGCGCCTGAGGAAAGCAAACAGCAGAGCATTTGTTCCGCAGGACTCCTTCCGTGGGGCGCAGGGGCATTTCCAGGCAAAGGAAAACACACCTGAGCACCAGCAGCTCGCTCCCTCGTCACCCTCTGACAAACCGCGCTCAAACCCCAGCAGGGCCAGCGCAGACTAACAACAAGATGTTATTTTTAGAGCCAGACACAGCAACGGTGCCTCATGACACACTCCGTTTTCTGTCTCCAGATGGCCCCAGATTTCTACATGTGAAAATAAATAGAAATTAAAAAAAAAATAAAAATAAAGTTGTTCTCACTCCACCGCCGATAAAGGGTAATTTATTCCTCTTCCCAAAGCCCTCCCC
>VXBO01014273.1:215874-341712 GCA_013400135.1 Rhinoptilus africanus
GGCGGCTTCTCCCTCAAGCGGCCAGCCGGCAGGCTTTTCTGCGGCTAAGTCAACATCTTCCCGCAGTTTCCGACGCTCCGCTCCGCACGAGACGTACGATACAGCCAGGCTCCCGCACGCACGCACACACACACACAAAATTAATTTTTTAACAAAAAAACGAAATGGAGGGGACGACGGGCGCAGCGTGTGTGTGCCCAGCCTTTGGAGTCCTTTCTGTGCAGCGACCAGGAGACGGGAAGCCAAGGCGATGCCAGCAGCAGGAGTAGCGGGGAACAACTCGAAAATGTTACAATGGACACCCCCACCCCCCCCTTCTCCTCCTCTTCTGTTTCTCTGTCGCTCGCACCGACCGGATTTACATCTCCCGGGATGACATTCTGGCCTCTGGCGGGGTGCGGGTCCGGCCCCTCCTCGGATTTTCTCCTCTTCCTCCCGGTGCTGCTGCCCCGCCAGCGACTGGAGGCCGGGCGCCGGGCGCTGAGCTAGTACGGCGCGCAGCAATGGGAAAAACGCAATACATACACACACACAAAAAAAAAATCCCAATGAATTGTATCGCAGCCTCCTTTTTGCTCATGCACCTCTCCGTGTGTGACTGGGGATTGCGAAGTCCTGACACAGACTCTCCGCCGGCTCTGAACTGGAGTCACCTCCAGCCTCCTCCCCCTCCCCCTCCANGGCCCGGGGCCTGGGGCCTGCCGCCGCCCCCTCTCCCTTTCCCGGCGGCTGCCGGCGCGCTGCAGGCCGGCAGGCGTCTCCGCGCCACTTTCTCCTTGGCCGTATCCTCCAGCGCGCCCGCGCACCCGAAGTTGTGCGGGGGGGCCCTCCTCAGGTGCTGCGCGGAGCGGGGCTGCCCGGGCCGGGCCGATTCATCGCACCGCTGTGTGTTCCCCAAACACCCCCGTCTGCACCCGAAAATAATTCAGCGGGCCGGGCGAGCAGCGAGCCAGGGCGGGCGGGGGGAAGGGGGATCTCGGCGCTCCGGCGGCTCTTCTGGCCCGCTCCCCTCCTTCCCCAGCGCGGCGCCCCGCGCCCGCACCGGCCCTCGGGGACGGCGCCCCGCAGCGCGGCGACGCGTTAGGGAAAACGTGTCAGGACAGGGTAAACAGCGCTTGGAAACGCTGTAAAGGATACTAAGTTGACTCATTCCCGTGCTCCGGTACAAAACGCAGCCTAGTAGCGCTGTTGCTTTCGTTCCAAAAATCTGCTCCTAGAAACCAGGGTTTGGGGTTGGTGGTAGGTTGGTGGTTTTTTCCCTCCGTATTGATGCATAATACTGAGGATCCGCGCTGACCTTTCCGGACGTGCCACACGAACAATCTCCAGCTCTCAAGGTCAGGGAGAAGCAGCCGGGCATTAGGGAGGGCTCGTCCCTGCGAGGAGCGCGGCGTGGGCAGGCGAGGGGGGAGCGGCGGGGGGCGAGGGCAGCAGCAGAGGTACAGCCGCACATCAAAGCGTGGCAGACCTGTCCTGGTAACCCCCCCTCCGCCTTGTTTGGGCTTTTTTTTTTTAGCCATTGCCTTCCCTTTTCTAGCTGCCGCACGGAAATAAAATCCTCTCAACAGCATCTACCGGCAGGCTCACATGCACAACCACTCGGGGCTTGATCAACTCCTCGAGGTCCAAAGCATATGGACAATTCCTCTCAGAACACCCAGCCCACATCAGGGAATCAGGATCATTACCTTTGTTAATGGTAATGATTTATTTTTTAACTTAGTTATTTTGACTTCCCTGCATGCCTGTGCCATTAGTGTTTCTGTTCAGAAAAATTGTAACATGTATCAAGAGAAACATGACATGTTTAAAAGGAAACTGGATTTTTAAGGCCTTGCAAGATGAGGTGGTAAGAATGATAGAGCTGGTTCAGGGCTCTTCAAAACCGCATTAAACTTTCAACAGTGCTAGCTATAATCCCAGGGATTATATAAAAATTACTGAAATATGGGCATGCCAGAGCCACACTGACCTTCCTCAACTCACAGTACCTGTGGAGGGGACTGAGAAATGGAAGGGATGGAGAAGTCCCAGGCTTTTAGGACCAAAGGAGGACTTTGGCATAGTGAGCAGTGCATCTCACTGAGGCCAGTTTCAACTGGGTTAAATCTGCAAACTGCCTCAAAACCCAACTCAGCATGGGAGGACAGGAGATCGTGTGTCTGTGTGATAGTTTTGTACCTACTATATATAGTTAAAAGTTGAAAGCATGGGTTACTGTGAGAGCAAAATGTAGCAAAAGAGCAGGTTCTCTATTTTTTCCCCAGTTAAGTCCCTTGTGTATCCTTAGTATAGCCAACTGCCCTTTCTTGCTGAAAATATCCTTATAAATATCTGTATAAACCCTAAATAATCCCTTATCCATTTCTAATGGAATTAAATCATACAGGCATTTTAATGTATTTTATTAGAAACTGATTTTCATTGAAACAGTTGGATGCATCTGTTATGGAAACATGCTTAAAAAGAGAGTCATAGAAATATAAAGCTACACATACTGATTGGCTGCCATTTTACTGGAGTTTTAAAACATATCATTAACAAATCTTCCTTTTTCTTTTTTTTTTTTTTTTTTTTTTTTGTCAGATAGATATAATGGCAGGTAGGCAGCGATAGCCCTGAGCTAACTAACAGTCTTTTGCTTAGTCAATGAGAGCAGGATTTAGCCAGAAAACAGTCGAGAATACAAGAATTATGTGGGGTTATAGTTTTCCTTTGAGAGGACACGAGAGAGAGGAATTCTTCTATTTGGAGCAAAAAGTCTTTTGGTTTCTGTAAAATTTTTTTTTACCCACAAAAAGATTGAAAAGAACTACAGAACTGGGCCTTGTGTTAATATTTGCTGAAGTTGAAGTGAATTCACCTATGTGAATTCAACTACAGGACTGAAGTTTATTTTCCCTCTTTTTATCAAAAACTTCTGGAATCGTATTTCTTTCTACATGCAGAAATGGAGTTTTACAACTTTAAGTTGTAAAACTGAGTTTTAAACAACTGGTAAAAAAGCAGACGGAGACCTTTTCGCATTTGTTTTGAAAACATGTGCTTCCATTAATTCTCATTAAATCTGGATTAAGATACAAGAATACATGGCAGAGGTGTATATTGTTTTGGCAAGTGAAATATTAATATTCAAGTGATTAATTTTACTTCACATGAATCAGCATCTGTTTCTTTAAAAGAGGAAAATTGTACACACATATACCCACGGCATACTTGAATCTGAACCTTTAGTTCTTACTCAGCCACAATTACTGCCAGATCTGAATATTAATATATATGAAGGATTTACAAAAGATCAAGTTGCTTTTCACCATTAAAACTGCCTACTATTTGCTTCTTGTCATACTCCTTTACATATCCTATACATACGGACTCCACAAGTAAGTACAGACAAGTAGATTTTCCTTATAGTCTTGCTTTGCTGCAACAGTGCAAAATATCTATCTTGAAAACGGTACAAGCAGTGTTATAGTCTTAGCAAAATCATTTGATAGTATTTTATTTGCCGCTTTTACTAATCTTAAATTTTGCAATGTTTGATGTTAAGCTGTGTACTCTGTGTGTATTGCTTCAGTGAACCTGCTGGATCATGTCGTGGAAAAAATAAAAGCAAATTCATAGTAATTTTTAAAACAATCACAAGAACTGGGTATCAATTAGCATGTCCAGGGACTACGTGTAGGACAGTAACAACTGGAAAATATTTAACTGTCAGCTGTGTACTTGAAGGAGATGCGTCTGAGAAAGGCAATTTAACTTGTGGCAAAAAAGCCAAATTATAATGTCTGTGATATGATCTTGTAGACTCCAGTAGAGGTGTTTTTGCAACAGAACTGCAGCTTACACCTGCCTATTCTTAAAAAGGTTAATTTACAATGTCTTAATATCTTGATAAATAATATTTTGTATTGCCCTAAGTGTCAGTTTCCCCATGAGAAATGGTTTACACAGATTTTATGCAACCTATTTTTTTATTACTGGAGTTTTATGACTGAACTTTAAATACTAGCAACTGATATTTCCTCCTATCTGTATGTACTCCTGTGAATAATGTACCAATGAACTTATAATTAGACGTAATGTTAGCAAAGACTGACAGAAGAGGTTGTATATATGTCGTGCAATAGCAGCAGGTAGAATTGGTGTAATATAAAGATGTGGTTTAATTGGTATAATGTAAAAACATGGGGGGTTTTCCATGGTTCATGGAAAAGTAACAAGCCATTACTTGATTTTACTATTTCAACACAAAGCTGAAAAGGCAAAATTTTGCTTGTTTTATTTAGGAAAATCCCCAATTAATTTTGCAGACAAATTTATATAAATAACGTGTGAATGATACAACACATAAGAGGAAATATCCAATGTATTGCCTTAAAAGTTTGGAAATATATCTTGACAATTACCGGTCTTTTAAACTAAGTAATTGATTTTAGTGCCACTTGGGAAAAAATGAAACTCATCAGTAAAATAAGAGAATTCTGCAGCTGTTGCTAACAAATACGTGTAATATGAATTTGCATTTTACGTAGTTTACTTCAGTAATCAATTTTAATGACTCATAATCTATATCATTATTTAAGAAATGACAAAATCATTGACTTACTCATAGCACTTGCTAATTGTTTTTAAAAATAAATTCTACACATGACTAAGGAAACACCCATTTCCATTTGCTTTATGTTAAATCAACATCTAACCACTCATGGTGATTTCATTCAAAGAAAACAGAAGGAACACATTAGCCGTGTGGTTAAAGAGATTGATGGGCTTCAAACATTTTAACCATGGATGGGTTTTTTTCCAACTGTAGAAACTCATGTTTTTAATTTAAATAGCTTCAAGAAAATGAAGATCATTTTATTCAACAAAGCTGTTGTTTCTTGTTTCTTAGACAGAAATTAATTTAATTTTGTTTAATTAAGTAATATTAGAAACAACCTTGTTCAGAGAAAATGCAGCTATGGAACAAAAGCGTATCCATGCCATATTAACTAGGTATTCTGAAACAGAATTTTTGTATCACATTAATAAATTACAAGAGATCAATATGATTTTTTACCAGTGAATTTAGATGCATTTTATGTTCATGCTAAGACATTGCAGTTGCCTCTCCGCTCTTTGAAAAGTAAATCTGGGGGAGCAATAGAGCTCAGTGTTATGGAAGAGGTACATTCCTTACTTTAGGTTTTGGGTATTTATGTTGGTGGAGAAAAATTTACAGTTTAATGCTGCAGGCATTTATAAAGGCCAAAGAGTTTTCAAGATTGAGCTGTTAGGAGTCACGTAGCAGAACACGTTTAAAAAGAGACGAGTACAATTCCCTGTTTTCGTATGAAAAGCTCAGCACAGAAGCTGAAACGATCATATCAGGAAAGGAACTGCAGTGCTGAGCTTTTGGGGAAAGAGATATGTCATGAGATCCCAATTCTCCAAATAGTTTTGCACATTTCTAGGTTCCCTTTTCTCCAGCTGCTATAGCTGCATAGGTATTACTTCTTCATTTGGGCAGCAAATAATGTGTTTTAAGGAAAGAAGCAAAGCCCAAGAGAATAATAAGAAATTAAGTAGATTTTTCTATTTAAAATAAATGTAATTTTGCCTGGCAGGTAGGGAGCTCCTTCTCCTCCTCTGCCTTACACATCTATGTATTACAATTTGCTATGACTTTGCTAAATCTCTGCATCTCTTTCACTTGGTAATTTGCAGCCAGAGAAGTACCCCATATGACAGACTGGCATGTGTGGAGGTCACTGACTATTCTCACCACCTCTCTGTACCTCTTGCTACCCTACTTGATGTAAGAGAACGGGAAGATTTGAAAGTGAATGGGAGAAGGACTGGGTGTCTATGCTAAACCCCTATACCTCTTATGGTTTGCTTTATCAAACTCCAATTGCAGATCTAGAACTTACATTTATTACAGAGTGCTTTTAACTATAGCATTACCTAGGTCACTGGGCACTCCCCTGTTGCTTGTGTGTTACAAAATGAAAGGTGATGCAAAAAGAGATGAACAAAGAATGGAGAATTCAAAGGCAAACCATTGTATATTTGCAAATATGAGTCCTGGAAGGCTTTTCTCTTCTTACCCAAGCAACTAATCTAGTCCTTCTAGACACTACTAAAATCCACGTTCTTGATGGCACAGGCCAAGATTTGATGAGATATTAATCTTCATCTGCACAGCTCTACAAACCCATAAAGATTTAGGTGCCTACATTGGGGGGTAAGGTTAAATTGGCTCTCTTGAGAAGTTATGAGATAAAATACATCAAATTCTTGGGCCGCCGACAGAACTCCGTTCTCCTTATTCAAATTGACTGCCCAGATCATTAAGCTACAGGTCATGTTCCCTCTGTTGCTCTCACTTTCTGCCGCAGTGAATCCTGAATCATTTTCAGCCTGGTGCATCACTTTAACAGGAGAAGTGTAGAATATTTCCATCTCTAATCAGGCTGTGGGTTAGAGAACTCTTTAGCTGGGAAGAGAGAAGCGTTTGAATCCCTTCAGGCAGAGGAGAGAACTGATCCTGTTTCACACATTTCGCACAAGTCTCCAACTGCTGGTTGTAGACTAAAGCTACACCTTTAAAAGAAAGTAGTGATTACCACTGAGTATAGTGACAGGCTAACTGTGCTGGTGGGTACCACTGAGTATAGTGACAGGCTAACTGTGCTGGGGGGTGTCAGGTGCTCTTGGAGTATGGCGGTCACCTTTAACTGTGCAGCTTTGTTTTACAGCCAGCCTTATCAATGATGTAGGCACCGAGCTCCTTAGTCTGGTTTATCATGACTGAAGCAATATTGGGCATGATGAGCGTAAGAGAATTTAATTTTAAAAAATTTAATATAAAAACATGGAAGTGCCTATTGAACACAGATACCTTCTCCAAGCAGGCAGCATTGAAGCAGTGGGGTTTTTAAACTTAAGGGCTTAAATTCTTTACACGTTTCTCTTTACGAGTCTAGTTGTTGGAATTCTACATGACGCCTACATGAAAATCTGGTCCATAGTCACAATAATCAAGTTCAGAGATATGGTAATAGGTTATGAAGTGGAAAGCACAGGGTGTTCATGATCAATCATGAACAGAAAAGAACCTCCCACTGTGACTTTCCTCACCTCATGATTGCAATTTTCAAATTCCCTTATCGAAAGGTGGGGCATGAGAGCCATATTTGCTTCCAAACTTGCATATTTCAGTTCACACTTACTCTTTTCCCAGTGTGCCACCAGGTGTTATTCTGTAAGAACAAGTAGGGGGGATTGTTGTTTTCTTTTTTAATTTAGAATTTTCAATTGGTTGCTTTAATCAAGACAATGTATAAGTCATGCTTTACGTACAGTTCATCTGGTTCTGCTTCTCAGTTTCCCATGCCGCTCTGGAAGCGCTCATAACCTCAGTTGATTGGTTATACTTGCTTTGATTTTGTTTTGCGGTTTAAACCAAGGACTTGGTCCCTTATATATTTTTATAAGAATATATTTTTTCCTCTTGGTACTGATTGCCATTGAAATGCTGACAGTTATGTGATTGGCTCCCTCTGGAGCAGATACCAGAGATGCATCATGGATCACTGGTCAGAGAGCCTAGAAAGAGCAGCAAATTCAGTCTCTCCCCCCTCCTATCAACTTTGTACATCAGCGCTGCTTTGCAATCCATCTCGGCTGGCACAGGCAGAGCATGGAGAGGGAGACCCAGATTTGCTTCCAGCCTTACATCTTCGAGTTCACATTTTGTCATGCTTGTGTTACATTGCCAGGTGTAACTCTGGCAGCTGTAAGAACAGTCATTTTCCTTCACCGAAACTGCCTATAAAAGCCTCTGTTTCAGTAATGATTTGTTATACATTACAAACACCTGCAGCACATGGGAATTAATATCACTAAAGTATAGGGATCAAAGATATTCCACCTTTTTTTCTTTAATTAAATGATAATTTACTTCTGACAGACCTCAGTGTTTTTGACAAATAGTATTTGAATCTGATTGAAGGTATGGTTACGCCTTTCTAAAAACACTGCAGTCAAAGAATGATGTTACTACCATGCTCCTGTTGTGAGGAATATCGATTGACTGCTTGGTACTACTGCTAATTATAAATATTAAAATATCTTCAATAATTAATTAAGAAGCTATTCCCCACCTCACTATGAGCATTGGCTACTGTTTGTTGAATAATCAGCACCAAAAATAGGATCTTTTCATATTATATCTGGCAAATCATAGTACGACATTTAATGTATCATTAAAACAACACACTTAAGCTTTTATTGCATGCTTGGAAAGCAAAGTGAGAACTCTGTATGCATTTACAAAGGAATGGGAGAATTTTCTGCACATGCACCCCCTGAATCTTACTGAAGAACAAACCACAAATTTGCATTGTACCATTTAGCTGCCCAGTTTTGCCTTTCTGTTTTCTCTTCCTGTCGCCTCTCTCTATGGCTACATTGGTTTAATTTGCTTTCTTTAGAATCTTTGTTGATAGTAAAATGAATGTGCAAATTCCCTATCAGTTGTATACATTAATATAATTCCCTCTCAAATACAGCTCATTCAAATTAGCACTGGTAAAAGGTGAGATACATATTCATACAGGTATTTACATAAATCCCATTCAGCTTTATGCACCCTGAGCTTTAATGCAAAGTATCTACTACCGCAGGTAATTTTAGCACAAGCAAAACAGCACATAAGTGACATCTGACTTCCCAAAGATTGGATGTCTTTTAACACATAGATTATTTGAAGAGAAAAAACTTTCTAAGAAATTATGGTTTCGACATTGTAATTTTAATGTATAAAGATTTATGTTAATATTCTGCACATTTTAACTTTGCCACTTAGTGCAACCTAGTTTTGAGTTTCCAAGGAGTTTACTAGTCAAAATTATCACCTCACAATCCATTATCATAGTAAACCTTACAAATTAGATCTTTTATTACAGTGTTAAAGTTGGCAGACCAGCTCTATTCTGCCTTGCAATTGAATTCAACAACATTTTCAAAAATAATAGTACATATATGGTAATGTATTTGCTTCTTTTGGGGAAACCAACCAATATTTGAAAACAGTGATGTATTTCCCCAATGAATCACACACAATTGTTTCTTTGCAAATTATATAATTTGTGACAAAAAGATCTTTAAGATCAGTTGCAATATGCATATTGATCTGCAGATTATTTACTTGGATTATAGAAAGCTAACTATAAGAAAAGTCATAACAGGTTTATATAGGTCTGTAAGTCTATATAGGTTTAGGGAATTATGGCATCATCTATTCCTTGTTGTGAAAGATGTTTGTTACTAAAAATATAAATTGAAATCTACTATATGCAGGTGCAGATTCTACTTAGCAGGGCAGCTCTGTTTGTCTAAGTGATGTTTTCCCTAGTAAACAGAGGAGCTGCAAGGTCATGAAACAGACAATGGCACGTATCTCTCAGAAAATTATGCTTTACTGTATAGACTTGCATTTTTTATATTTCCCTTAGCATAATGCAGTAACACATTGTGACTTATAGCAGTCTCTATTTTTCACAATTTTCCAGTTAATGAAAGTAATGTTTAAATACTCTGAAGTTAGATTATTAACTTCTACAAAATAGAAACAGATGTGTGTCTTTGTATGCCATTAAATTTATGATTTACATAGTATTCTTGAATACAGCTGAGCAGAGGCCAATGATTCTAATTTGCTCTAGATTTACAATAACCTGATCTGGTTTTTGTAAGTACTGAAACACTTTAAACAAAATTAGAAAGCCGTTGTGCTTTGTGTGATTAAAGATGCAATTCCCTTTGGGGTAATGAGAAGAGTTAGAACATGTTTCTTTCTTTATGGATGTTTCTATTATAAACATGAGTACCATATATTATGTATTTTTGTTACTATTTCCTGGTTTTTAATTATAAAATAAACTGATTGAGTTGTACTGGAGTTACACTGAGACAATGCCAAAATCTAGCTAAGGAATGCATACAGAGGTTCATAAAAATCCTTAAAATTCTTCTGAGGGTCTTAAGGTCTTCTTAGAAAAATACTAGCTCCTTATAGTTTGCAGAGACCAAAATATCTCTCTGATTTAGAACGACACAATTTAAAGATTTATTTTAAAAGCTCACACATTTCTCAGCTTATTAAACTATGTTAACGCACAAAATTTTATAGGACAAAGGTTCAGTGGATTCATAGCAATTTACATCTGGAGATACAGATTTTTTGTATCTAATGGAATGAGTGTTACAGTTTAAAACATGGTGTATCTATGGGTGACATCAAGTTGTGTTGTTGCTTCACTAAATACTGATTTTTTTTAAAAAAAAAGAGGCAAAATGAGATTAGCTATATCAGATATAAGCAAGTGGCATGCGAGAGGTATACTTTGTGTATGAATATTTAAGGCCTGATTCAAAGATTTTGAAAATCAGAAGTTAGACCTATAAAGATGTATGGATTCAGCATTAGCTAGAAATGAGGTATTTCCAAATTCTAATCTATGACTCTAAAAAGGATTTCTTTTGTGGCCAAAATGTACATCAGTTAGCACTGTAATTCACTTTTCACATGGAAAGGTGACGTAGCAATAAAGTGTAAGCATCTGTGTCACTGTGACTTTTAATAATAATTTTTAAGGCTACCTCAACTGTTCTTTGTGTGTCGCAAGCCCCCCCAGTCAAATAGATTTTATGAACGTAGAAGTTCTGAACCAGAAATTAAAGAATTTACATAGTACCCAGAATATAATATTATTTAATATATTATGTTATTCATTTGCTACTTTACATAATGCATTGAAGATAATATATACTCAATATTATATATTCATACTTAATCATACTACAATATATGTATTTATATTTATCTTTACCTCTGATGAAATGTTTAATATTATTAATCCTTTCACTTTAATTATATATAATTAACTATCATTAAAACAGGAGCATTACCTTTTAATAAAAATTTAATCATACATTTACTCAAGCACAGTATCAAAATGCTACACACAGATGAGATGTCTTAAAAGTGATTGAATGCAGTCAATTTATTTGGTCACTCATTCTTCCAGTGCACTTAGAGATTGCCATTTGTGCTTCACTCAAGAGATCTCCAAGGGTAAGCTCCCGCACTCCTACCACGTTCTGTGACTTGGGATTACAGGGTTAGACGGTCTTATAGACTAAGCCACAAGCAGAGCTCTCAGCCTGTATGTTGCTCCAAAGTCAGCTTGCAGTTTTATCAGTGCAGCCCCTGATAGCTATAGCATATGGTCCGTTACAAGTATTTTTGCATTTGGCCATGGATTGGCATAATGCAGCACTGGTAAAATTTTTGACCCAGGCAGACCAATGTGCACATATTTCATTTTAAGAAAGGATGACGATGACTATGGATTTTTGCAACAGCAGAAAAATTTTCCATCCTACATTGAGGCTGAAGTGCATATAACTGCAGAAGAATGTGGTTTCACCTGAACTTGCCGGGAAATATTTCTATACAACACATAATAGGCATTAGGCCAACAACAAGAGGTTGGCAAACATGGTAACTAATTCAAGTTTAAGTTATGTCACGGGAAGAATTAATATTAGAGAATTGTTTGTTTCCTTCTTGAAAAAAAATGAATATGGATATAGAATAAATTATTGGTACGAATGAATGGCATCAGGACATCGGAACCTCATACTTACTTTTCACCTGTGATTTAACATTAGCTGAGGCCCCACTTCTGTAAACACACAGGTTTAGGTGAGTAAACTTTTGCTGAATCAAGACCTTAAGCCCAGTCCTACAAATACTTATGCCTGTTAAATCTCATCAACAATATTAACTCAGAAATCACAGATATAGGGAAATGTGTCATTTATCTCTTGTGTTAAAATTGATGGTGAGTTTTGGAGAAGGACTTTTTAATTTTTCTAGTAAATTCATACTAACTCACTGAGTCGCAGAGCATGGAATTGTGTTTGCAGCAAACTGTCATTCAAGGAGCCCTGTGTGATTAACTTGGAGGGGAGGTAAAAACTGCAGATGAGAATTCCATATGTCTGAGGCAAAGCACCTGAAAGTAAAGCTCACATTTTAATGACAGAGCATGGGATGGCCATTACAGGAATATATTGTATTGATAAAAAGGAAAAACACCTGGTCAACAAAGGTTTTGTAATATTTTTTCATATTAGTTATTTTAAAGTCATATTAACCTATCAGAAGACTTTGGTTGATTATGAGCACTCTGTTTCTTAAAGATGCTTGGTGAGTCTGGATGCACTTAGCCTAATTTATTTTACAATCGACTCTGAGTTGCCCAGACCTACTTCTACTGAAGTCAACATTTTTTTTCCAAAGAGAATTAAATCAAGTTTAATTTTTCTTCAAAAAGAGACTTACTTAGTTTCCTTAATTGTCAATTTTCTTCAAACAATTACTGCATAACAACATGTTTTAATAAATGAAAAACTAATACATTTTGTGATTCCTTATATTGAAGTCCACTGTAAAAACATTTGTCTGGTGCAATTACTTAGCAACTCAGAATAACTAGGAAGTTTGAAACTGTATTTATATTGGTTTTGAACCTTTCTAATGTGATTTAAAATTACCTTATCCCAAAATACATTTAAATCTCAAAGGGGACTGTATTTGAAATGTTTCCTTGGCTGGAAGGCTTCATATATTAGAAAAATATTAACTAAAAACACAATGGACCCTTTTCTACTCTATTTTTATTTGTATTTCCTGGAGCTATGTCATATTTGTATTGATACGGGTAAGACAATTCAACAAACTTCAGAGTGATAACGAGGCCATTTTGCAATGGCTATTTTGTTGAGCAACGAAGCTGTGCAGAGAAGGGCAGATTTTGACTATTCAGTCCCTGCCATTCTGATCACTCTCTATTGCATAAGACTCAGGTCAGAAAGTTTAAGTGTCTAAAATCCATAGAGTGCCTGTTTTCAGAAAATACCAAAATAGAGATTCTAGTAAAAATCTGTAGGAGAACTTTCCACCTTCTGATAAGACATTTTTACTTATGCAGAACTGGTCTTTGTTGAAGAGCTTCTGTCTTCATTATTTAATTTCTGTGTGGAGCTTATAGTCAACATGATCCTGTTGAGTTCTTTATTTAATATGTTTCAGAGCACAGGACACCTGCCGACTTCTTTAATAACAAGTTGTCCTCAGTTGGCTTATATGTGAAAACTGTGCAGCAGAGGCAAGTAAAGAATAACCTTAGACATTAAGACTGATTCCATTAAAAAATAAAATAAAACTATGTCCAGGCTCCACACCCGAAGTCTCTAAAATAAATTTGCAAGGGCTTTTCACAGCATGGAATCCAGGCGGATTCTTTTTTTAATTGAATTCTGTTCTCTGTAAGTGCAGCTCAGTGGAATTCAATTTCCATGGAGGCTCCCAGGAAAGAAATACACGCTAAGTATTTTTATTGCTAATGTTTTGGATTTAGTTTCTTAAGTATTATTTAGATTTGACTGTGGACAGAGTTGCTAGTATTTACCGTAACACAGTGCTCTGTGCCTTTCTTTAGAGAAGGGAGTCTTTAAAAAAGGATTGGCTAAAGCACAGAAATTTAACCACGAATAAATTCCTAGGCTTTGTATTGTATTAATAAGGCTCAAACTCTACTTCTTTGTACAAACCCTATGAATTTGATGGAAAATCTCCATATTCCCAATCCAACCTTTATTTTTTGTCCCACTTTAATATGTTTCCCTATCTTTTTGGAAGCCTCTTTCACACCTTGTTCAGAAATACTGTTACAGATGATTCAGGGGAAGCGCTACTGTCTCAGTCCCACAGTTCACAAGTAAGGAAAGAAACTCCACTGAGATCAATGAGTCCTTCTTCTGCTCTGAGTGGAAGGTAACTAAAACAGAGAAATCAGATTTTGACCAATCAATTTATCTTAATTTGCTTTATTTTGCACTTATTCACATCACTTCTCCCATAATTCTTTCACTTCTGCTGAAACACATTACTTTACTACAACCCACAAAACTCAGGTGATGAATAAAAAGTATCTCACAAATGAAAACCACGCTCAGCCACTGTTAGCTCACACTCAGATTATTTTCCATTGTCAACACAATCTTAAAAAAATGCTTTTTGCCTTACAACTATAAAGAAAACTCTTAACTGATAAGGCAAACGTAAAAGAGATAAGAGTTTTATTTTAGTTTTTTAAAGTTAGTCCTTGACTTCAGACAAAGAAATACTCTGAACTAGAGGTTCAGCCTTGTTAATTGTTTCACATTACAATCAATAAATTAAGCAGCCTCTATCCACCCTTGATGTTATGTGAAGGATGCTCACTTGGTGAAGGAACACATGCTCCCACCTCAGATTCTGTCACAAAGTTTGGACCTAATCCAAAGTATGCCCAAATCTGTATTAGAAAACAGCCTGTGCACTGTTCATATTTAAATCTAGTTCTCTTTTTTCTAAGAAGAAATGACTCAATTTACTATATTGTATACTATATATAGCCTGCAATATATTGTCATTATGCCCATCTCTATATGTTCTATATATTCTATATATATATTCTGTATTATCTATAGCCTGTTTATGTCAAAGAATCGGTAAGTGTTGGGTTATAGAATTATTATTATTTGTTTATCTTTTATAGATAAGCTTGTTGATACATGTGTAAAGTTTATTAATACTTAAGTTTGTCAGGAAATTAGGATATGGTAGAGATGTAAGTCAATTTAAAATCTGTCTTGCAACACTTTGTGCGCACAACCTCTTTTCAAATTCAGCTTATGAGTAATCATTTTGTAAGTCTTTAAATCACATTTCAATGTTCTGTAGACACAGTTCTTACTACATAACATACTGTTGCTAGTTTTGTAAGTATGTTTTCACTGGTGCTTCGAAGAACTGAGACAAATCAACAGCTGCTCTGCAGGATGATCGTGACGGGGACAGCCTATGCACGGGATTATCAAAGGATTCAAATCTGGATTGATACTGGACAGCACACAGAGCAAATGGCAAACCCAACCAAAGAGCTTCTGTAGCTTCTGTTACTTTTGAAGTAACACAAGGTTTAGTTTTCAGTCTCGGTGTTGCTCAAATGTCATGGGAATGGGGCAGGGGGTGAAGAACCATCACAAACCCAGCAGGAATCTTCCAAGCTGAAGCCTAGCAGACCACCACAGTTTCAGCACATGGTGCAGGAACAGGTCTACAGGGCCACTGCACCGTGTATCTGCCTGCAACTACAATCCACTGAAGAGATGCTGGATGGATTTAGGTCTGGGAAATAACACAGGCATAAATATCTGTGAATACATACTGGCTAGGGATTCGATTGGGATTCAGGTCTGATTTCACACCAACTAGTAGCAGAAGCTGTGCAGGCAACGCGGAGCTGACCTACAGGTAGGGCAGGCATTTGGGGCTTGCCCTTCTCTGCAGCTCCCTGCAGCCAGCTCCATCCGGGCAGCCTTCAGGAGGAAGACTACACTCTCCAAAGATTTTTTTTGTCATAGTTCATCTTCCTTTTATTTTATTATAGTTCTGTATGGCACAGCTAAGCTGTTCACAAACAGATAAAATGATATCTATTTTTTCACTTCAGCTTGTGTCTCTTCTTCCTGTGCTCCATACAATTATATTGTAGTACATGAGGAAAAATGTTTATGTTCTGCCTAATTCAGTCTAAATAAAATGTTAAAAGGTGACAATGTCTTTAAACATTGCTGATAATTACTTACAAAACTATATTTTTAAATTGTGAAAACAAATGCTTTGACCTTGTGAGCTATGGAAATATTTAAAAAACAAATCTGCTATGCTTTTTTGGCTAATAGTTGTGATTTGCATAGTTGAACCTTGAATGCAGTCAGAAATAGCTACAGAATCCCGCTTGGCATGATGCCCAGCAATGTTAGGGTGCCAGACAAAAAATCGGGTCAGCCACTTACCAAGTAAGTCATTCTGTCTCAACAAGGTGATGTCTAACAAAGAAGCTACAAGGCTGAAGACAGATAACATATTCAGCTGCTGTTCAGAAAGACAAGAACTTTTCATTTATCAGGATAATCTACTACTTGTAATCAGTACACCGAGTGAACACCCTCTTGTGAAAAAGAGAAAAGCTCATCAATTGTTTTTGCTAATTAAGATGAATATTATTCCTGTGAAATGAACCAAAAAGTTCTGTGCAACTAGAATCCCCAAAGAGGTCTATAATCTAAAAGAATAATTGCACAGAGTTTTAATTGAGAGGAAAGTGAGAACTATTTTTTGTATTCTTCAGTTTTTAGCTGCAATGGTCTTCCATGTATGTTAGTAGGTCTTTTATGTTCTCGCTTTATCTAATACATTATTTTCCATATATTAAAAACAGTTGTGGAATTAAAAATTAATGTCAAAATGGTTATATATTTAATGAAATGCTACCTCTAAATATTACCTATTTAGGAATAATTTGTGGTAACAGATCATTTACTACCATATATATAGAAAAAAAAATCCATTTTTAGATTAAAATCTAGATGTTGTGACGGTACATAGTAATGTGCATTTAATCTTTATTCATTAAGCACAGCTAGAGTTAGAAATGAGAAGGAGACTATATTTTCTTAAAGTGATAATAATTATATTCAACAATTTATTTTCTTCTGTGATATTTATCTTGGGTTTAGGATTAAAAAAAGCCTTGCACTATTGAAAGGAAGTAGTACAAGGAAGCTGAGTTCCTTAAGCAAAAAACACCCAACTTGAAGATATATTTATGTTTGAATTAATATTTACATAAAGGAAATCTATAATCAGAAGCGTAACCCTTTATTCCTGAGCACGTCAGGGAAAATTCATTGAGGTGTACATGGTTATACATACAAAAATTAATTCTCCCCAAAATAATCTATTACTGTCTTTGTTGTAGTAACCCTTAAGGTCCAAGCCTTGGTCCTATCTTCTTTGCTTATAGTGTAAATCACACAGTTGGTCTCAAAATAAAAATAATTATGATTTCACTTAACATGCAAATTTAGAGTTATAAATTACCTCAAATCAGGATACTGGCTGAATACATTTGTTTTCATGAAAAATGAAATGTTGTGTTTCTCTTTGGCCCTTCCCCCAAGCCTTCTTCACAAGATCAGCCTCAGGCTAAAATGGTTTTAAGTAGACTAAAGCTTCTGGTAAACACTTACCGTTGACAATATTATTGCCTAATGAACATTGCAGAAAAGGGTGTATGCAGTGCAAGTGTCTGTCTGTGGCTGCAACCTACAGATGCTCCTTGTGCCAAGTACCTACTGCTAATAGGCAAATACACACAAAAGAGACAGGCCCTTTGATAGTTTAATCCCAAACATACTTAACTGTCACATAGTTAATCTTTTTGATTAAAAATTACTCTTGAGTCCTTCTTGAACATTTTTAGATTTGTGGATGAAGGAGGTTAAACGTAGTTCTCATGCCTGTTGGACTGTTCCTTTTTTTTTTTTTTTTTTTAAACTCCCCCCCCACCCCGGCCTTTAGTTCAACATGACTTTTCCCTCTCTTTAATCATAGATACGCCCTTAAAGGATCCTCAACTCTGGTACTTCTGAAATACCTCCTGTTAGCAGGCAGGCAAAAATACATTACAGACTTTGCCAAAGCAGGCCTCATTGTTATTATGAGAGGACTAGAGCTACAGGTCAAAACCAAGTGTTTCAAAACAGCTTCACCTGCAGGTTTTACTTTACTAGAAAAAAGTTTCAAAGAACCACTAACCTTGCATGTTCATGAGAAATCAAGTCATCATTCATAAAGTTCATCATAAAACTTGTGTTTTGCTATTGGTTTTCTTGAACACTGGCAACTTTGATACTGTTTCTATCAAAGACAACAAAGAATCAGTCCCACATATTTTAAATCTATCATTGTTTTAAGATCTTATGTGTTAAAGTTTGTGAATAATCTCCTTTTTTAAAGGGTCTTGATTTCCTCTTGGGAGTAGATGGAAGATCTTTCAAGTGTAACACTAAGAAGCAGTCACATTTCAAGTCAGAATTTGTGCTCCGATGGGTTATTTTTCAAGTAATATTTCTTTCCACTTTAACAGTAGTTTCACTTCATGATGGTTTTATGTTGATTTCAGGCTATATTTTTATGTAGTGGGAAAGAATTTTTTTGTAAAGTCAATGCCCAAGACCTGTTGGAAAACACTTCTGCTTAGCAATGTACTCATAGGATTCAGTATAGTTTGCTCAGAAGTGTTATTTTAGGATGACCTTTACACATACAGTATGATGAATTTTTCTTTTTATTTGATTGTAAAGATGTTATGATCAAGGGGCAGAATAAATATTGCCTTTTTCAGCCATAAAAAAAAGAACGAAAAATGAAACCATCTTTTTAAACAACATGATAGCATGCAGAAGTGATGTCTACCTTTGGAAACTACATATTTTTAAATTCACAGATACAGCAAGGCCCTAGTGAAACATAAATAAAGATCAATTTTATACAACTAAAATAGTAATACATGATATGCAACTCACCCTTTCTCAGCCTAAAGAAGAGAGATATTTATGTTTTTCACTGATAGAACAATGTATTTATGTTTATAGGAATTTATACATTATAATAAATTGTTAAGAAAAATAAAAAGTTGGGCATTCCACGGTCAGCAGCATTTCTAACAAGGATGTTAAATCCTAAGTTATTTTCCTTTGAATTATTAGCATAACGTTCTGCAAATCTTTTCTAGGTAGCTTACAGGATTTGAATATTCAAATATTTTCAGTTGTATAAGCCATAAAATTATGAAATTGTACAGTGCAG
Organism: Rhinoptilus africanus; assembly: GCA_013400135.1. Lineage (NCBI taxonomy): Eukaryota > Metazoa > Chordata > Aves > Charadriiformes > Glareolidae > Rhinoptilus > Rhinoptilus africanus. Next base: position 234,698 of record VXBO01014273.1, read on the forward strand.
TTATTTCTCAAGCAATTTGTCAATCTTTTCTTACAATAATTTACCTTATGTTCTTTGTTATCAGAAACAGAAATAGCTTTCTGCTTACCATTCTGGAAAAGATAGAATTCATCATTCTGCCATAAAGACCCTAGAAACCAAAGAAAATGTTATTAGTTATTATACTTTTATCTGCAGGGATTCTAGCTGCCAAACAATGCATCAGCATCAAAACAAAAAATGAAAATATGTGTTCAAATCATAGATCAATAGTTTAATGCAGTTCTGAATATATATTACATGTACTTAGCAGGTACCAGATTAGAAAAAAAACACAGGCTATTGTGCATATCTGTATTTAGAACTGCATGCCAGCTGGAATTTATCTGCATAGTGTTCATAAAATAGAGACATAAGATCTTGGCATCCAACTTGTGATTGTGCTTTTGAAAATAAAACCATGGGTCACTGTCACTCTGCTACAGAGTGAGAGAAAACAGGGCAAAACATGCACATAAACGGTTAAGATGAGAAGAGACGATTATCAGTAAAATGTTAAAGATTTTCTTCTTAACTCATTAAGAAATTTTTATTATGATTTTTTTAAAAAAGTCTTTTCACGGTTATTAAAATATTGAATTGGCCTTTACATTTTGCTTTTAAAAAGATTGCTCATGGGTTATAAGTTTGCAGTGGTTAGACTGGGGTCCTGAGAAAGTACTGAGTACACCACACACTTCATCAGCATGCTTTAACTGTGAAGTGGAAATGAAAGCATGGATACTAGTTAACTCTCTTTTCTACCTTCTTTTCTATTATCCCTTTCAGTCTGTTTTACACCTGACATTGTAGGTATTCTGTTTTCTTTAGAAAGAAATGAATCACTGCTACCAGTTCCTTTAACTAAAGGCTGAACAGAGAGTGATCATTTTCACTCAATATCTACAAAGAGAGGATTTTAACTTTTCTGTAACATCTTGTGCTATGTCCCAACTGTGTAGCTCAAGAATAAAAAATTTTCAGGACAATAAGCTAAAATCTGTGAGCATTTCTCGCACAGAATACAACTTTACTCCTGCTGAAGCAGCCAGGCTAAGGTACAGTATCTGCCTATCTGCCTCGTGTAGTTTTCAGAGGTTAAACAGTTTCATGCCAAAGAAGGGAGAACGCTTAAAACCCACTTGTTATTCTTAACTATTTTCATTCTTTGAGAAAATTAAATCCTAAAGTAATCATGCAAGGGAAAGAATTAAGGAATTCAATTAAAAATTATGTTCAGAAAATGTTACTATAACCAAGAGATACAGTCACAAACCACTTAGTAAAAAATGTTGATGTCTAGGTAGGGCTATTAGCTTTAAAAAGGAAAACTAAAAACTAAAATAAATGATAGATTGATTCCAGGTTCTCACCATGAGCACATATACGGCTGGATGAAATATAGGCATTTACAGGTAAGGGAGTGTCCAGACAGAGAAGAATTCCCCAGTACGGTACAGTAGTTACTTCCGTTCAAGGAGTTTACCTTGGGCAAAAAGGGAGTTTCCAGGGTGTTCAGTGCTGCAGAAATTCAGACTTAATCTAGGCTGCAGCACAGCACAAGATATAGGGAGCCTGGATAAAGCTAATGTAAATTAGAACAGTCCCTGAGGGCTGCTCTAATTTACGCGGAGATTCATTGGCCTGTATCCAGCCTTGAATCTGAGCATCTACAGAGATGGCTTAAAGCCACTTTTGCTCCATTCTTTGTGGGCTACATCTTTTGTATGGTGCTTCATGCGAGATGTGGCACAGAATAGTTCTTTTCCTTCATTTTTGAAATGCAGGAAAATAGGGTCCCCCTCAGCCAAAGAAACAGTATTTCATGGAAGTTTAAAATGAACCCTCTGAACATGCACCTCAGTAGAGCCAAGTTCCCACAAAACACTGGCTTATGTGTCCTTCCCAGAGATTCTCGCTCCTCAGCCCTCACAGGCTGCAAACTGTGCTGTTTAGGTGAGGTAATCATTAATCCACTGGCTGTTCATGACTCTTACATAAAAAGTCCATTCCTTTCAGCAAAGTAGTAGTTGCCTTTCCTCCCCAGAGCTTTTGAGTCCCCCTGGCAAAAAGCCATAATTTTTTTTTCCAAATCTATTTGGAAACCAATAAAATGTCACCATTTCATAAATGAATAAAAGTTCCCATTGACTTCAAAAGGAATTATATTCACAAAAGGGTAGATTTTGCCTTTAGTTCTTACATGCTTAGGTATTAAGATTCTAGAACATGAGTTATGACGTTGGAAGATATGAACTGAAAATTGTGGCCCTGTCCCCTACCTATCAGGCATGACTGCAAGCCTCCAGACTCATAGATGAGTTGTTCAATACTTTCATACGAGTCTCCCTCTGAAGTCATTGCAGCAATGTTTGTGGTTAAAGTTAAGCATATGTTTTAATGTTCTGCTAAATCATGGCTTAAATCCTTACACGGATCCAGATGAGTAGAGCAGCTGAAAGTAAAGTAAGTTCAGTGTCGCAGCTAATGTATGAGTTCTTTTTGGAGATCAATGATTTTTAATAACAGGTTATTTGCTGATATATAGAATATGGAATTATTCTTTTAGAAAAAGTGAGTCAATGCTTCTGGCTTTTGCTTTCACTGGCTGAAATAAAGAGCCTGAATGAATGTGAGTATGACCACACAGTTCTCAAATTTTGTTCAAGAAATGCTAACAAGTTTTTAATTTTCTTTTTTAAAATCAGATTTGTCTATTAATGTTGCAACTACTTTCAGTGTCTCTGGCATTGGCAATCAACCCCTCCACAACTTAATCAGTTCTGTAGTTCCTGTTTGCTCACTACAGTTTCTGAATCAATAAACAAAATCCCCTATTTTTAATTGCTAGCTCCTGAAGAGGGCAGCACGTTCTAGATATTATTGAATGGCAAGCTTTAAGATGACAGCCCGGGCTTTACTGTACCGCACACAGAGGAAGGGGAAATAAAAACATTCTGGATATTTTGTGTAGACAGTTCCCATGATACAATAAGTCAGCAAACGTTCTAGGGTGTTACAGACCAAGGTCAAATCTGCATTTGATTATTAAAGAGAACATTCAAATTAGCTACCTGAAGCAATGTATTTAGAAAGAGAGCAACAAAATACCAGCAAGGAGAACTTCCACGAGGAATATGTTTTATCTTTAACACTGTAGATAACTTTTCCTATTGGCAGCACATTGACTATCAAAACTACTAAAGGGGTTAGATTTAATTATCTCACTTCTTTGCACATTTCATCTCAATTGCTATGGCAACATTCAGTTGCCTCAGCAGCAATGTACACTTTAATCAGATATTTCCTCACTCATTTCTCTGTGCACCACAGCAATGTAGTCAAATTTACAGCCAAACCCTGATGCATCCGATAACACCTCTTTGGAATTAATGGCTAGGTTTCCCCTGCCCCTCACCCATAGCCACAAATATTTCTGGAGAGTTTTGCACCCAGATGACAAAGGCTTTAGGAAGTGGAAAGTGCATATACATTCAATCTCTCCTGCTTCACTGATTTTATGTTGTTTTCTGCCACCACTCCCCTTTTACATGGCTTCTACTTGCTCGGGAACTCTTTCCATCAAGCTATGGGCAGGTCTTCTAGTCCCTGCAGGAACTCTTTCAGGGCTGAGAACAGGAAACACAATAATTGGGCAGACAATATGGTTCCTCCCATATTCCACCCTGCCCTGAAAAGCTTTTTGTTTGATTACTCAGCCATGATTAAATGCTTCGTCAGAGTACATCATAGTTCTTTAAACTTCTTGGCCCAGAAATCAGGAACATAGGCTAAAATAAAAGTAATTAGGAGTGATGAGCAGATACTGGGGACTCCATATTGAAATGCAGACAGTAGGAAGAGTCAAGAAGCTAAAAGTATATCGGGGTTACTAAATTCAGGTTATGGGAAGTCTTGATATTTCTGACATAGAATATCATCTGGTTTGAAAACATGTCACCACCCAGGTAAAGCGGGAAGAGAGATAAATTCCTAATGGTGCCTAGCTTCTATGGTGAAAAACACATTAGAAATGCATTAGATAGATTGAATTACACTGGATTATAGTCAGACATATAGGAAAGAATGATAGACATAAGGCACTGAAACATAATTCTGCATATTCTGAAGATTCTCTTTAAATAGTCAATTAGTTGATTTCGCATTTTTGCATTAAAGAAAATATTCTACACTGCTTTTTGCTCCTATGTTCATTTTTCATAGCTGTTCATCTGCTCACGTGTAACAAGCTATCACAGCTCATTTTCAAATAAGGTCTTGGATTATTGCTGTCTTAAAGAATTTTGGAAACCCTGGGTAAGTACAGAGTTGACTTGGGCCACTGTTGTCCCAGAGAGGTATAATGGAGCCAGAGTCAGAGCAAGCCAACATCTTGTCAGTGATAGCAACGTCTGTCCAGTCCCCCCAACCGTGCAATATAAAGTCGCTCTCTACAGTTTATCTCCATGTGACCCAGAGCAGCTTTTCTAGACGCTTCATAACTCAAGATACTAAAAAACCCATAAAAACATCAACTCATTAGGAAAATACAGGAAAAGATGTGCCCTGCATGCTCTTCATACATGACAAGGGTCTGGTCATATATAGCATGAAAGTCCATGTTACATGGAATGTCTGTTGAGGATATGGGGAGACTTTTCCAGCTGAGTTGCTGAAGCCTAACATTTGTGAGCCCATGTCATATGACAGCACTGTCTCCTAATCCATCAGTGAAGTTGTTGTATTTTCAGGGTTTTGAATGAGAAGCTACAAGTTACAGAAGCTACACTGCTTTTTCGTATCAGTACTTCTGAAGATGTACACATATACCCTTTGAAATCAATGGGTCTAATCTTATAAATGAAAACTATTTCTGTTTACAAGGCTGGTCCCAGTAGTTAAAAATAGGTATCTCCCTGCAGCTTTGTATACATAATATAAGCTTTATATACAACTCCACACTATAAGTTTTAATACTGTGTCCAAACAACATTTGTGCCGTAGAGGATGCAAAGATCATTTAAAGTTCAGCGTTTGCAATTCTGTACTAAAATTAAAATTTAAAAAAGCCCCAAACTTTATACCTAAAAAATCCAATATCCATGCATAGCTGAAGATTACAAAATGTTTGTAGTATAACTTGTTCCACTTAAAAAATTCATTTAAAAGTTGATTCATGTAACATGGGAAGAGCTATGCTGATTTCCACCAGCTGAGAATCTGGTGCATAGTCTTTATAATAATAATTTTATAGTGCTGAAATTATCTATGCCATTTACAACTGGAAATCTATGCCAAACAATATATTCCTTGTTTGAATAGTTTATAAACTGGAGACTTTTGTAAAATATATTGCAAAAACCCCCACAGAATAGTGCCTTGTCATTAGGGGATGTTTTTTGGACCTTGTGGGATTTTACTGCAGTACAGAAGAGAGGAAATTTGACTTTATTCTTTATGGGCTCAAAGACCATATGAAGAAAGATGCATGGAACAGAAATTATCAGAAAATCTGGAAATGGACAGAGTTATTATATGTTCCTCTGTGCACATTCCTGTTTGATTTGTTAATTTTATGAAATTATGAAATATAACTAAGTTAAAGGCTTATATATGTGGGATTATTAATGTACATTTCCAGTATAAGTATTTCAGTTCTGGAAGGTATTTTCCTACTTTTGATTCTTGTCTAGGATTGTATGAAAGACCTACCCAACAAATATTAGGAATAAATTACCTATACAAAAAAAAGCAGACTTGTTAGAGATAAAATATTTTAAACATTATAAAGCACTTTACCTGTTAGTGTTTATTTGTAATAATCAAAAGTTAAACATTTTCAAAACAGTTTTTTTGGTGAGGGTGTGCTTTCTGTGGTGTACAATACAGGATAATACAATGTAATCTCTAAACTAAGGCATGGCACTCAGTTCTGTAGGGGACACACAGTTCTTACTAGGTTTCTTATCAGCAGTTTACAAATTTTTGCCATGGGTCGCCTTTAATTTTCAGTAATAGTTTGTCTCCTTCCCCCTCTTTCATTCCTTCTTCAAGTGGGTTTTTCCTTAGTCTCTGTTTTAACCTAACCCCACACCTTCCCTCATTTTGAGTATAATAAAATACTTTCTTTATAAGCTCCAAAAACTCGCTTCAGTGATCCGGCTGGGTTCCCTTTCCCTCTGGCACCAGCAGAGTTCCCAGCACCATTCCAGTGCCCAGCATCACCTTGCTCTCTGCAGGCGCCTTCTCCAAGAGCTACTGCACTCCAGGTGTCCAGCGCAGAGCCTCTTTGTAATCCACCAAAACAGACATTTTCTTGGGAGAACTGCTCATTTCCCCTGATTCTGGCTCTTTGCAGCCTGAGAAGTGGACATGGAGTCTGGCAGCGGTAGCTGCTGCAGCTCCACTTTTCATATGGTTGCCAAAAGAGGGAGAAAAGTGTGTGACAGTGAGACAGGGTAGCATGACAGGAAAATTCAAAAGCCGAGTAAAATTCTCCAGAGTTTCATTTTTTTGATTCCCACTTCCAGGTGCTCAACACATTCTGCTTCTCCCTCTCCCCAGGGTGAAGACTCACTACTTGTTATATCGCTTGGAGCAATTTCTGCTCAGTTCTCTAGTTGCTTAGTTTCAACTCTACTCAAGTTTAAAGATTTTTTTCTATAAAGCCTAGAAAACACAGAGCCCGCTGTCCTTGTTTATGCATGTGTTTATGCAATGTTATTATTATTTTGTTACAGCTTAACCAAGCTGGAGAGTGGAACTACTGCAGAGGAGGAACTGCTCAGTTTTGATGTATGTTATGCACTCACACATACATACATACATGTATGTATATACAGAATTTATGTATGCTCTTTTTGTAGCACTAATACTCCCTGAAGGTATTATTATGTTGTTAGACAAATTAAAATTAAACAAGTGGTAAAAGTGCACTTGAACTGAAAACTGTTAAAAAATGCCTACAGGCAAGACAAAAGTGAACAGCAGGAATTTATCCAGCTGTGTGTGTCTAGGAGTTCCTCTGGGCCAGCGGACTGTGCTCCCATTTCTGCTGCAGGAAATGCATTTAAAAAAAAAAAATAATCATGTAGGTGTTGTGACTTTCAAGCAAAATGACATGCACATTTTTTGTCTGCCTTTAAGATAAAAATGGAGGAAATTTCTGTCAAACTCATTAAGGACTGAATGGAGAGGGATGGTGGGAATACATAACAGAAGACAAGAGTAAGGCAGAGATCTACCCAGGTCAGAAATGTAACGGCAAGTAGTTTTGCTGACAAGCACATTTAATAACGTCTGGAATTGGTGGTGTATGTGTGATCAACTTTGAAAACTTTTCTAAAAAAACCGTGTCCTGATACAGTATTTCTAAAACTAAATACAAAAGAGGCCTTTTACTAGGGGATTCAATGAAATGCCATAAAGGATACCTGAGATGTGCTGACTTGGCCAAAAGTTTGCATATTGAGATCAAAGATGCAATCATAAAAACACAGTAGTAGTAGTATGTGTTAAAAATTTGAATTTGCAATTCACATTTTATGCAGGTGCAAATGGATGCACTCACTAGAGGTGAAGGTAAACAAACTAAATAGATCGCTTATCTTCGTGGGTAAAATTGTTAGGTTTACTGCTTCCCTTCATTCAAACCTCAAAACAATGTATGTCACAGTGAAAAAATCTGCTGTGTAAATTATTACATGATTATTACATATTTTGCACTGAGAAAGAAAAATGAGACTGATCGATACCCTAGTCACATAATGAAATAGGGAACTGTACTCTAACCAGTTAATTCAGTTATTTTCATGACAGTGTTATCCAACAGTTATCACCATGACAATGCATCTTTGTTGGCTTGGAAGTGCTCAAAACTCAAAGAACGTTTGGACCTGGAAATGACGATATGAAGATATGGTAGGAAGGAAGATTTAAAATGTAATTCTGCCTCATTTTTACAGTACTGTAATCCCAATGGTACCACTGGAAGTAATCCAAATTTGCACCAGGACAAAAGAAAGCGTCTCTTCCTCTGATTCCATGCATTTGGAGACTATATCTTACTAACGGCTATATTTATAGTCCAACTGCTATATAATGAAAGGAAATATGTGAAAATGAAAACAAAAGAAATATTAATGCATGCATCATAATAATAAAACAAATAGAGATGTGGCTTTCTCCTGGTGAAAACGGAAATTAATCTTCTCTTCTGCTTTGAGCACTTTGGCTCTAAGCTCAAGTCTTATAATCTAATTGATGTATCATGAATACCAAATGCAAGTAGCTGAGATTCATATAATTTTTTGTTATGTGAAAATAAACAATTTGTATATGTGAGACTATTTTTCCTTCAGAATAGAGCTCTGTGAAACAAATCTAACCTTAAATTAAACAACAACATCAAAGGCGTTTGCCTTTATAGGGCATTTCTGTGCTCAAAAGCAACAACGTAAAATGTACTGGGTTTGTTCAACAGATCTGCTCTTTGGACTAAATCCAGATTCCAAGTTATTGGGAGAGACTTTTACTTCTGGATCAGGCCCCTTGTGTATATTCACATTCATGTATGATTACTTTAGTGGAAAAAGTGGTTTTATTCCCACTTCTGATGGAGTGAACTGAATTCTCTTTTGGCATTACTTACTGTATCAACAATGAGATTTATGCAGTCTCAGTGCATTTAAATTCTGTGCTATACTAAAACTGAAGTATCCCAACGAAGGGTAGCAAAGAACTGGTAGGGTTTAACTGGAAGCATCTTTAGTAACAACAGGACGCACGAGATAGAAGGAACCCAGCTTGGCCTTCTGCAGCCCATTTGAGTTTTCCAAGTTTTGTAGTTGAAAGCTGTAAAAGATATTTTTATTAGTGAACTGAGAAAATTAGATAACTCCTCTGAGACTTACAGCATGTGGAAACCTGTGCTGCCATTCTAACGAAGTCATTTTTCATTTTGCAACTGCCCTAAAATAGTTCCTTTTGTGAAAAAATTCAATTGTTAAATTATTTTTGCGTATGAGCAGAACACATTTAATAAAACTCACTTGTACCCTTTTTACACATTCACGTAATAAACACTCTGCTTGCACCATATCCTGGTTGCTTTCTTTGGCAAAATTTGGCATATGCTGTGAGTTGATATTTTGTTTATTACATGCAATATTTTAAAGAACATTTGTGGAAAGGATATAAAAAATAAGGTTCATGTGCATGTGCACATCCATATTAAAGCTGAGACTGCCAAAGGAGCGTGGAGGACCTAGATCCCTAATCCTGATTGAAATTCCATGGAAGGCAGGCTCCCATGGCAATCCTAGACTATGTACAGAACAGAATTTCTCAGCATTTATTCATGTATGCACCTTAAAGCAAAACTTCAGTGTGATCAAGTACCGCACACATAGTAATGAGCTTTGCAATTTCCTGAATAGCTTTTATGAGGAGGCCTCATAAAGAGAGAAAGAGAGAAAGAGATCTCCTCCCTTTGCTGTTTATGTCCTGCTTTATGTTTTCCACTCCCTCCTTCTTAGAGCCTCCACAGCAACCTAATGGACTTAGCAGGAACTGGGGTCATCGTGGTGATCAATGACTTGGGCTGTTGAGCATTCAGCCATTGATCACACTGAATAGATTCATATATCTTAGGCATGCCATCACAAGCAGCTGCTTCTACTTAGCTTGCCAGCTTTCTGTCACCTCGAGGATTCAATGAAGTTCAGAGGCAGTGTGAGAAGGTTATATAATTCTGTCAAGAGATCACATCTTTGATTTTTTTCATCTCTTAGACCTACATGTCTACCCTTTGGGGGTCTATCACAGACTGAGAACTTCCAATATATTACATACCATAACACAGCAGTATAAAGAGTGCTATATAAAATATATAAACGTCCTTCCTTTGAACAGAATAGCAGGAGCCTTCACTCCTTTCTTTTATGAAAGAACATTACCTAATGCTGAAGAGAAACCACAGCTGTATTCATGTGTGCACGCACATGCTTTGCTTGTAATTTGAAACACATTCCCATAAACGGTCAGATATTATCATGTCTAGTGTTCCTTCTCGCTCTTATTTTTAAACATTCTCTGCCCTATTTGTAAGAGTAAAAAGTAACTTTAATTGCTTGGATAAAATATTCACAGTTTAACAACTTTACTAGGAAAAAAAAACCTATTTCACCGAGTCATTAAAAGGACACTGGGAACTTGAATGCCACTTTCTCATCTAAAAACTTGTCCTGCAGTGTAGCTGAGAAAGATTAAAGACCTTTTTTCCCTCTATTTTTTCCTGTTTACTTGGTACAGGTAGTTTGTGCTCTAGCTCACATACACTGAAGTACAAAGCTGCCACAATTTTGGATGTTACCACTTCCCAGCTTTCTGCCCTGCCCTGCTGGACAGTCCAGAAGATTAGGGCAAAGGTTCTTTCACTGGCAGTTTAAATGAACAGGCGATGTGAATGTAGGTGGCTCAAATACAAGCGCATGCTTCTCTCTCTTGTCCCTGTAGGTTGACAGTAATTTCCAGCAGAATTGTAAGATAGACAGCTGTGAGCATGAATATCCGAAATCATGGCAGCTACATCTGGCAGAGCTTGTCTGTCAAAGACCCATGACTGAAAGGTTGGTTGGCAGTGGGGTCTCTGCAGGCAGGGCTCCGCTGGAGAGAGGCACTGGAAAGCTCAGGCCTGAAAAACCTCTCCAAACAACAGGCAGCAAAGAATGAAAATAACCGCAGCATACAGGACAAAGCAACGTTGTAGCGAAGTCCTATTTCAAAGTTTTAAAATAATACTAAAATGAGTCACAGGACTCAGGCTGGCTGTATGCACTGGGCCGAGTTCCTGTTAGAGGAAAGGATGTGAGGGAGGGAATATGAAAGTGTTCATGATTAATAATGACGGCTACAATAGTAATATTCTCTGGTCTTCTAAATGATGCTTCCAAACATTCATAGAGAAAAAAAAAAATTGGAGACATTTTCTAGCAATTAGAAAAATCCCTCCAACATTCAAAAGATTTTTTTTTTAAATTGGTCATCTTGAAAAAATTCAAATTGACAGTGTCCCTTTTAATGATACACTTCAAAGCTTTATGAAATCTTCCTGTCAAATGAGGCTATTACTTTAACACATATTCAAAGAGGTGTATGCAACTTGAAAATGGATTAAACAGTCAGGAAAAGAGGTCATATTCTGTTATATGAATGCAGTTCCAGGGCTTTAATGAATCTGGAGAATTTACAATAAACATGGTACATAAATTAAGTTGATTTACTATGCAACCTGCTACTTAAAAAACAATGAAATGAAGACTTAAGGCTTCCTGTTCCACTACTTTGCCATTTTCATACTTTATCATAATAAAAATGAAAAAAAAAGTTATATCAGTCAGTATTGCAGGATGCCATATTAGCTTTTCACATAAACCAGGTGCAAGCTATTAAAAATTTGCTTCCTCTATTTTTTAAAAAAAACCTCTTTGTCTATGTTGTTTATAGCCATTCAGTTAAAAAGGAAAGAAATGTCCAAAGCTAATCTATACACCTTGGGATTTTTGGTGTCTGTCTTGGCTATCTGGATGCAGCAGCTCTGTTCCTGAGTACTTGGCATCTTGTAAGGCTCATTTGAGTTCACATTAGAAGATAAAAAAAATTAATAGAAAATTATGAGAGTTTTTAAACAGAGTAATTTTAATTGAAATTAAAACAAATGCAAGCACATCTCTCCATGTTAGGTTTGGTATAACCCATTTCACAACAAAATCCATCACTTGGACTAAAACTAAGGTGACATTGTCACTTTAAATCACAACTCTGTATTTCAGCAATTGGCATTTCATGAAGTAGTTGTGCCACTTGCAAAATATTCAAGGACAATATTAAACAACATCTACAACCTTCCTAATGTTATTTAAAGGAAAAATCAGGTTTTTCATCTCTCTAATTTCTTTGCCTCTTCAAATACTGTTATTAACATTTGTTTTGACACATCCTCCTTCCTCCTTTTCTTTCAATTTTAATTATTTTTTTCTTTCTAAATTAATCCTTTGTTTGAACTGTTACTTTTGAGAGAGAAGAAAAGTTGTACAATGAACAGTTGATTGTTTGCCAGTTTGCTTTGGGTCCTTTCATGCTCCTTCTCTGAGGCCAGATCCAACAAGGTGCTGAGCATCAGGCAACCCACTAAAAGTTGAGGGTGCTGAGAATATCTATGAAGAGCCTAGCATATTGCAGGATCATGCTTTGCATAGCAAGTTCTCCAAGCGATGACTGTTTATGTTTCACTGAATAGACTTAGCATAAATTTTAACATCTCTGATATGATCGGGGTGTTTTATGGGCAAAGAGGAGATATTTTCCATGACCATATCACTCAGCACTTTGAAAATGAAGCATACAGCAATGCCACCCAAAAAGTCTGGCAAAGAACCAGATGTCATAGTTACAAACACACACAAAAATTGGAATACATTAGAGGCAATTACAAGGTATGTAAGCTCTTCAGTGCTGAGAAAGCATCCAGATCATTCTAAGTCCTGTCTTAATCAAATAATAATTCAAAACAAACCTACACACAATCACCAAGAAATCATGGAATCAAAGCATGAATGACCCCCAAAGTACTATACACTTTGTATTGTTCACCTGGGCTGGTTTTTTTTAGGTAGGTACAGTGTTAAGGAATATTGTACATATACGTACTAACCAAAATAGAAATTGCAATCTTTTTAAAGAATCTTTTGAATTAAAACCAGTAATGTCAACCAAAATTTCTTGTATTTTTTCAAGCTGTTATACAGATAGTACACATATTTCCTATTTCTCCACTTCCGTCAGACAAGGATTTATGATTTCTTTCACAGAAGCAGTAAATAGCCACAGAGCCTGCAGCTGGACCTGAGTAGCGCCCGTATCAAATCTGAGTTGTGCTGGGCACTGTGCCAGGGAGACCCACCGCCACCCTTGCTGCCGGCTGCCTTACGTACGCAGGCAGGGCTGCGGCAGCTCTGCGGGGACCGCTCCCGCCCTTACAAGAAGTCCCTGCAGGACAGAAACTCCCACGGCTCACAGTTATCTTGAGTTAACTTTAGGAAAGGCATATTGAAATCTTTGTGGTTAAAAGTTGTATAAATTTTCCCAGGCTTTTCCTTGATAGCAGAAAGTTATGTTTATGGCTATGTGTTCCCAGTTACACCTATCCCAAAGACAACATAACCCACAGATATATTATTTTTTCACTTCAAATGTGGACAGTCACATTATACTTAATATACCTATACATGTCAATATAATACAGTGATTTATGTTTACATATTATGCTCTAGTTACACAATAACTTATTATAATACAGAATCTTTCATTATGAAGGATCCCCAATCTTATAAAAATGAAACTGTCACTCTCTTTTGAAACCTGAATCAAACAGCCCCTCCTGATCACAAAAGTATCAATATGGACAAAGACATATTGCAGAAACACTGTGCATATGGGCATGATGAAAAGCTGAAAAATTTTTATATGAAATGTGGTTTGAGATGTGGTTTGTCTGATACATAAAAGGCTCTGCTAATTATTTGCTAACTGCATGGGAAAATCTCAAGCAAGCAAAGAACCTTTACAAACCTAACTTAAACAGAGTCCATTTGCTGCACCCACTAGGTACGGAGCAAGGCCCATAGACTAGGAACAGTGCTGTAAACCTCACCCTGAATACCAGTAGTCAACTGGGATGTTTCCAGGAAGCTCTTGGTAAACACCGTGCTGATGATAGACTCCCAGTAGTTTGCCATGCAATAATTTGCTTAGAAAATGCTAGCAGTATGTTTCCATTCAAGAATAAGTATAATCCTTATCTGATTACAGAATGACTTTCCACCAATAATATCCTTTCATGATTCTATACCAAATAACATTCATTAACCAAATATGTGGTAAAAATCTCCTATTAAAATGCAGCTATGCTGCCTTTCAAGGCAGAGAATTGGCAAGCATTTGTTCTGAATCTACAGAAGCTAAAAAGCTAAGAAAAGACCAGGAAGAAAAAAAAAAGAAAACAAGAAAAAAAGATTATGAAAAGTTCTTCCTCCTAAAAAATTCTTGCTCCTTTGGAACTATGTTACTGAGCTTATATCAGAAAAAATATCAATGAATATACTTATCCCTTCAAAACTGATTCTATTTTAGCAATTAAGAACAGCTTTTCCTAGTCATACTCTTTTTATTTCTGTTTGGTTTTTTATTTTCTATCTGTCTTTCCAAACATAAATGTATAAAATTTCTTTGAGTTTCATATCTTCTTTTGTCACATCTCTTACTTCCATCTTTGTTTTTTAGACATCATTTCTACTGCTGGTGCTTTGCATACTTTGAGCTTTCAACAGCTTAGACCTGAGGATTATATTTATCCTTTATCACTTACACACACAAAAAAAATCAGAAAATTATATTTCTAAGTATAAAACTTCTTCATATCTTACTGTGTCCACAAACTTCTCTTCACATACTTACATTGTTCTGCCCTGATCAGTCTCTCAGTCTTTCCTGTCACTGACATCTTTACTGCCCTGTACTCTGCCTTCTTTTTTCTGCTTCATGTTCATCAACTGCCTCAGTGGATTAAAAAAAAAAAAGAAAAAAGGGAACTGTTTTGATTAAAAAGGTACAACCCAGGTTAAAGAATGTTTTATTTTGATTTAGCTTCTTAACTTGTTCTTAATCAGTTTAAGCAAAATTGAAAACAGTCACTTGGAGATCAATGCAAGAACATCAAAAAAGGGATGTGAAAATATTTTTGTACAACAATATAAACTCACATTTTTATCGACAATATTTAATTTCTGAGTAGACATATCCTTCATAATAAATAATATCTGTCTGTCCCAGTGTATTCCGCATGTAGACCACAAAGCATGATTAATTAAAGAAATCAGTTAAATGAAATTTCACAGAAATTGCAGCACAGAAAGGTAAAATGATGCTCAGCCATCAAGTCAGGGACAAAACCTGAAACTGGACCACCCTGCCGCTCTGTCTCCCTGCCAACACTGGCTCTTTCCTGGTTTTGCTTTCTTCAGGTAAATTGTTGAAGATACTGAGTGAGACAGGAGATAAGAGGAGATCTAGAGTATATTCTAAAATGAATATAAAAGTGGCATATTGAATGTCTTCTCAAGCACACAGGCAAACTTGTTGAATATGGGAACTCAATGTGAAACTCAGCTGAGGAATATTGGAGCTGAATGGAACAACCCCCTTAATTATATCTGATTTTTACAATTTCATGCTTATCTAAACATCATTTGGCCTATTCCATAGAACCAGATAATCTAGAAACTTTGCAGATAACGCTAAATTAAAATGCTTGGCTGGGGTCTTAGAACAAAAGTTTACTCAAAGTGCTGTTACAAAACATATCTGCTTAAAGCCATGAAATCACTGGCAAGACTGAGATCATACTGTGTGAACATTAGATTAGGGAAAATTCACTGATAATTTCAATGCTTTAATGGTTTTGTGAAGTTTGGTGGAATTTTTAATAAGTTTGCTCTATTCTTCTGTGTTGTTTCTTATTGTATTGTGTATTTCAGTTGTTATCCATAACATGCATGCTGTGATTTAGTGATCTGCCCTGCTTCCTCTGCATCCCCTTTCATTCCCCAGAACTGAAATAACACATGCTCTATCAGCAAGAAAAGCTTATGGTGAAGGATTTTCATCCTTTCTATCTTTTAATAGTAATTCAGCATCAGCATGTATCTATACATCAGCAAAAATTTTCTTTTATCTTGTGAATTTCAGACACTAGATGGTCACCTCTCCCAGACAGACACCAGATTAGTTTATTCTGTAGACAGTTCACAGTGGTGTTCTATTTTTGAATAACTTCCTAATAAGTAAATGAATGTACTCGTTTCCTCTGATTGAAAGTGCCTCCATCAAGGTACAAAGGCAGACTAAGAAGCCTTTTCATATTTCATCTGATCTCAGGACATTGAATTGAATATATAATACTGCATAGACTTCAAGATTCTGTAATTAACATTCAGGGTACTGCTAGTACATGATCTTAGCACTCTCTATATTATGGAAGTGATTACTTTTTTTTCTTGTAGCTCTGCTTTTGCTAGCTGTTCCACAGGTTTACCAAAAACTGCGTGTTTCTGCCCTCTGTGCTCTAAAATTGCTGCATTATTTTCCTTTAGACATCAGACTGAAAACTCTTTTAAACAGCAAACTAAAATGCTGTTTTTAAAATTGGCTCACAATTAGCCTAGTTATTATTTTAATTTATTGTCTTAATGCTTTTTGAAGGAACTCCAGGATTCTTAAGAATTTGCTAAGTTTTCATGGGGATGTCTTTTTTAATAATTGTAGTTATGATTATGATCCATTAAAATGAAAATATCTGAAGTGCTTCAAAATAACATTTATAAGAATTTGAGAGTAAATGACACTAATGATGAGAGCAACTCAAAGGGTATAATTTAATAATACACAAAATAAGGAAAGCACAACACAAAATTCCCATATCAACTCAAGTTATAAAAACCTGTATTGGAGCCAAGATACCTGGTGTTTTATCTAAACCTCCAGGAACTCAAATTCCACACACTAAAATGTTAACGATTGAGAATCTAGCTACTGAAATCCTTCCTTAGGGGCTCAAACCAGAGTTTTAGGGCACTGAGTTAGCATTTTTGATAGGGATCTCACATTAAATTGACCTTTCCTGGTGAAAAGACGCATTACCTGTAACCAGCTGCTAACCCTGCCTCGACCTGCCCCAAGTCCCAAGGCTATGGAGGTGATATATTCTTTTCTTTCTTGTCTGCAGCCGTTTTCCCAGCCAATGTAATTCAGATGCATAATGTCAGCAGTGAGGGAGGCCACATGATTAAGTGGGGAGAGGAGGAGTAAGAGCACCCTGACTGTAATCCTGATTGGGCCACAGGAGGAATGTGTGACTTTGAGGAATCGCTTGGCTCCCTTAGTGCATCATGGAGCTTACTAGGCTAGATAAGAAGCCCTGCTCTGAAAACCATTGCCATACCATCCAAGTCAAGCATTGCATCTAAATAAATTAAATAAACGAAGAGGAAACAAATGACTTTTTTTGTAAAATGTTTCTAAAGAACATTGTTAATGAGACAGCCAGGGCTCAGGCAATGCAGCTAATTGCACTCTGCAGATATAAAAGCAGTGACACATCCCGTCTTTCCTGAGCATAGGTCTACCATGTAGCTAATGTGCTCAGACTCCTGCAGGAGAAGGTAAAACCTGATGATTGTTTACTGTAGCCAGAGAGGAAAGGTTGCCTACCCACCAGTGATTGAGCCCCAGCAGCACTGGCCTTTCGCACAGAAAGAGGCTGAGGAGATATTTATAAACTAAGCAGCATTCTGTTCCTTGAGGGAAGCACACCCTTAAGCTGAAACACGGGCAGGATGCTGCTCAACACCCTGCCTCCTAAGAGCCTCTTCTCGGGGGTAAAGTGGTGGAGAGTAAACAAAAAGGTATATACATGTAACACATTTCTATAAAATGCTATAAAACATATTTTGATACTGATAAAAGTATGATCAAAGGTTCAAATAAACTTGCTGCATCAATTAAATAGTACTTGTGTACTGAGGAATACATTTAAATAATGATTTGCTTCGGAAAATACTTTGAAGACAGCAGAGAAATATATGGTTCTGTTCATTTTTGATCTTCACAAAGCATAGTTATTTTTGGAAAGACAATTGTTAAAAATATTAATGTTATTGGATGGAGCAGCACAGTTTACAGTAATTGCTACTGGAGTCTGCCTGGTGATTTGCTGTCAATATTTTCACATGAGACTCCCATCAGAAAAATGTGCTCTTTAGCCTGTACTAAACCAAAAAAACACAGAGATTTTGGGTGAGGAACTGGAAAGTAACATTGTTTCATTTACAGTGAAAACCCGCTGCAGTTACAGAGCTAGCACGCTGCCTGTGTGTCCTCATATTCTCTGAAAATAGAGTACGCTTTGGACTGAAGTCCTTCAGCAGTAAAAAAAAATGATCTCTTATGGGCTGTACGAGGAGGGGAAGTGACATCATTCTGAAAATAAATATAGAAATGGGTTTTCTGGAAATATTTATACTTTGCTCATGGATAAAGTGCTGAATGTACAGCCAAGGAGAGCCCACTGCTCAGCTTGCACCACTTGAAAAGGGGAAGGTCTTTAAACTTGAAAAGATTCTCACTCTGGGGACTTTTTTATTCTTTTAAAATAATTGACTCTTGACACAACCTTGTCTGTTTTAAAGGCCAAACATTCTCCTTACTCCCAAGTGCTTTGTGAGCCTTAGGGATATATTGTCCCTGGCAAAACCGAGATAGCAATATCCTGGGAACGGGTGATTTTCATCAGAGACAAGGAAATCACTCCAAACCACATTTCATTCTGGTTACGGCATTTTAATGAGATTTGCAAGCCCTTCTGAGATAGTTGCATGAAACAGTCAGTACCAAACCCTCAACCAGAGTCCTGAAAGTTATTCTAATATCTCAGCAGAGGATGGATCCTAGGACTCCAGCTTTGTTGTGATATTTCTTACCTTATAATTAGCATTGACTAATTAAGGGGTGGCTAAGTATTGACCTCCCAATTAATTCTGGAAGAAACCAGATGACTGGAAATACCTACTAACATTTGAGAAGGAGCTTCTACTTAATTGTTTCCTGGAAAACAGCTTTCAAAAATCTTTTTCAATAACTCCCAAACCCCTTCATGATACGGATTTCAACTTTATCAAGACAGCTACTCTTATTCTAATGAACACATAACATCCTATGAGAATATGAACAAGTATTTATGTGGGAAATAATAAAACAGTAGCTAGCAATATAACTCTTAATGTGCAATCAGAGTGTATATATGTGAATGCACATGAAGGCACCATCATCTTCTCTGTGATCATGCCTCAGTCATTAATAGCTTGTTGACACTGTTGCATGGATCTAGACATCGCATTGCCTTGACTTAGAGTGAAAAAGCAGCTCATTGAGAACAGGTTCTGTGACACCACAAGGATAAAATAATAAAGGGCCTAAAATGACTTTCAAAAGAAATAAATGGTTAAGGAGCAAATCTTTAGGGGAA
The DNA here is from genome assembly GCA_013400135.1 of Rhinoptilus africanus. Taxonomy (NCBI): domain Eukaryota; kingdom Metazoa; phylum Chordata; class Aves; order Charadriiformes; family Glareolidae; genus Rhinoptilus; species Rhinoptilus africanus. Next base: position 253,854 of record VXBO01014273.1, read on the forward strand.
AAGGTGATTTTAATTTCATCAGAAATGAACTGCGATTCAAATTGTGCTGTTTTTTCAGTTTACACATTTTGCATTAATGTAGCATGAATTATGTTGCATAAAACAATGAAAATACATGAATTCTACCCATGGAAATTACTCACCCATCAGCCAGCGTCAGGTACATTCAGAAGCATATGCATTAAGTTCTGCACTGTAAGTTCAAATCGTTTGTACATGAATAATGCTAGTTGCGAAAATGGAAAAAGGAAGAGATAAGGAAACTTTGGGATCCTTCTGCACTGACTTTTCTTTGACCCAGGAAAGAACAATGAATGTTTGCTTTCCCTTGGAAGGGGTGCCGACAAGGCTACACAAACAAAGAAGCAGAAGCTCAGCTGGTGCAAATTAGGACACTCGCATTGACTTAATGGAACTGCATCCTTTCCACTAGCTAAAGATGTGGACACAAATATTAAAGGTTCCCCTGTTATATTTTTTCAGAACAAGGATCAATGGTGAATCCTTCCACAAATCTTCAAACAGAGCTTTTCCCAAGTGATGATTTTGCAGACCTGAGCATGATTTTCTGTAGAGCTTTTCTGAAAGCCCCAAAATATTTGATTCCTCTCATAACAGTGCTTTTCTGTGTTCAGCTTCTGCATTATTTTGTTGGTTCTGTAGTACTGCAGCAAAAAAACCTGGCAGCCCTTTCAGTTCCTTCTCAGTTCACTAGCATGGGCACTCACCAGTGATGTTCAAGGGGGGCTGGCCATGCACGACTGTATGCTTCATTCATTGCTTCTCCCCAAAACTAACTACAATGTCAGAAAATGAGCAAAGGCTAAGCCTGTATTTTTATTTACCAATAAAAAGGCTGTACTCTATTTTTAAGAATTCCTTTCATTTGGAGAAACAAATTCCATCCACATAAAAGGACATTTAAAAATTAAGGTGGATAATAAAAAGAACAACATTCACCAACTTTTACTGCTATCCAAAGATTTATCTTCTATACAGGTCTGAAGTGAAGTGATACCACATTTGCCTGGAAACTGAACTTTTTTTAAAACTGTAAAAGAAAGCTTGTAATAGCTTGTCATTCTCATCAGTGCTGTTAGTGTCAAGTAAACTCTGCCCTTGTAAATCCACTGATGTCAGAGGTTTCTGTGGATCTCTTTCTAAATGAGTGTAGAGTTTGGCATCATGGTTAAAGGGGCAGACTCAAAGGATCCTGGTATAGAGTCCTTGGACACTGCTATTGTCTTCTCTGTTAGAAAGTCCAGGAGTTTCTTAATGCTATTATTTGGCAAATGCATTTTGGAAGGAAGCCAAAGGATTGCTTTCCTACTGGCTCTTGGGAAGACTGGTACTCTAGCAGAAATCAATAGAGCCCAATAAAAACAAAGGAAACCAAATGAAGATTTCGGTTAGAGACAGTACGACTTCTAAGCTTACATGTATGCTGCCATAGTAGTTTGTTTTCACTGTTAAATGATGCTTAAATTGAACATACTGTTAGAGGGATTATAACAAAGAAGAGCTTATGAAAAGAAATGTAAAAGAGAATAGAAAAAATTAATGTGAAGACTGCAACAAGAAGAAGGAAACAAAGAAGCAGAACTGGGAGAGTAAACTGACCAGGAAAGTGAGGAGAGTTTCACGACTAGACATGGGCCCTGGGAATGGATCTTGCAGAATAAAAAAGGAGGCTGAACTGTTATAAAACTTCATTTTCAGGAGAATAACAGAGCATAGGTTCCTTAATGTTAATTTGAAAAAAGTGGTTTTCCTGAGGCAAGGGCAGCTGGATGCTTTTTGTTAATAAAGCAAGAGGTGATCCAGGTAGAATTCCCCAGCAGTATGTGTATCTTTATCTCTATCCCTTTTGCAAGGGTCACATGAAATCCCTATTAAATTATTTCTTGCTATTCTGATTTTGATGCTTTGCTGAAGTTCAGAAAATGGCTGCCAGCCTTAACTGTGAACTGCTTTAAATCACTTCTATCCAGGTGGTGATGAATGCTCTCTAGATTTTATCTATAAAGTGGAAAAAATAAACAAGAATATATTACTCAACTCCTAAGATTTTTTAGAAGCTGAAATTCATCTAAAGGAACACTTGAGTCCTGTCTACCACCCACTGAACTGATTAGGAATTTCAGCTAAATAAAGAATGAAGGTGAGACTGAAATGCCCATGTAATCAACCTTCACAAAATTCTAATACAAAGTTAAAACTCTTTTGAGATAAGTGCAAACATGAGATCACTGAAATAACGCAGAAAGAAATGAAAGAGACTTTTTAAAATTCCCATCTTGTGCTTTCCTCAAAGTATAATTCAAAACTGATTAAAAGTATTAAATCCTCTTTATGCAAAGGGTTAATAACAAAATTCAAATAGTGGTGTGGTCTCCCATGGATACTTAATAATGAAAATTCAAATGCTCATTTCTTTAAGCCTTTTGTGTCCTTTTTCTAGATAATTGGTTTTTTGCCTAATTTTTGAGGCTATTTAATAACACCTCCTGCTAGACATCTCATGTAAACTCAGCAAGAGGAGGCATCCTGAGTAATAGAAAAGACTTCTGCTCATTTTAAAGCTCAAATTCATACTTTTCTTAACAAAGGAGATCCCCACTGTTAGAGTTTGGCATCCACCGGGCCAACTACATTGGGGAAGATTGGATTAGGAGGGGCAGCTGACTGTGCAGTAAAGTCTCCACTCTCCAGAAGGATTTTTATGTAAATTCCATTACAATTCATGCTTTTTGGAGATAATGAAATGGATACAAACCACTCCAAGGTTTCCAAGTCAGCAAAATAATGAACAGGGGCATTCAGAAAGCTGATTTAATACATTTTTAACATTTGGACCCTTGTATGAATAGGATTGGCATTTGTGCAATGTATCACATGGAATTTGCTTTTAATACCACTGTCTAAAACCCATAGCTTTTCAGGTTATTAGTGATGTGTGAACATCAGCTATCAAGAGTTTTTCTCAGTTTAAGCTCTAATAAGCTGTATCATTTTCCATGTGTTTGCCTGGAGGCAACTTTTACCAAAGAATCAGCCAAATATTTTTGGAAAAAATAATATTTTCAACTCAACAGCTTTAAATAACTGCCTATGAATATGTCACAGTGCTTATTACCAATGAGCTTCAAATAAGAAGAGTCTGGGGTCAAGAGGGGCCATTACTGTGATGTTCTAATCTGTTCCTCTGCATCAGGTATAGAATTTAACTTGTCAGTATTTGCTCTTATTATTGTGTGTTTGAACTGGAACTTGGACGAATGCTTTGATATTTCTCCAAATTTGTACGTTTACCGACTAAAAAATTACAATGTGTGCATATTTGTAAAAGTGTACATAAATAAAGACCTAACATGCGCAAGCACACACTAAGCATTTTTAGATAGACCAGAAATACTCTTGCAGTGTTGAGTTCTGCCTTTCTTCCAGTTCAGCTGACAGGAAAACCTCTGGATGCAAAAGATGCAGTGAGAATACCTCCACTACATTAAAGTACCCATGCCATCAGGTTCATCACTCAGCTTAAGATGTAGAAAGACAAAAGACATCATGGGAGGGCCAACACAGAACATAATACACATGTACTATTGAAGAACTGTGCCAGGCCTTTGGGTACTTCTCTTCTGGGGTTTGTGTGTTAATTTTAGTATTAAACTACTATTAGTGATAGCCAGATTCACAGTGCTCAACAGGAATATCTATTTAGCAGCAACATTCAAAGCAAAACTCAACTGCTGTTATTGATAGTGCTTTGTATTCGTATACACAACTTCCCTATAGATATAAATTCAACTCTTAGGGTAAAGGGGCAAATATCCACTTTTAGGAGCTGAAAGAAGAAAATTATTAACATTTATCTAAACTACATGTGTAGAAAAGTTAGCAAAATTCATAAATTATAAAATACCAGGGCCATTTATGTCTAAAACAGTAAGCTTCCCATGACCCTTTGGTTTAAGTAAGTTTTCTTTCAAACAAGCATCTATTTATTTAAATAAATCAGATCTCAAGGAATATTCACAATGAAGTTCCTCTTCAATAAAAATAATCAAAACAGAAATGAACTAGTGTTCCAAAAATCTTTCAAAAAAGGAATCAACCAAGATCTGAACCACAACAGGGTTTGTGTGATGTGAACATCTAGCTATTATGGTTCATTATGATGATCAATGAGGTTAAAAGGTGAGTTTATGAACTAAAGTTTACAAGTTCTGTGGTTTAATGAAAAACATTGAGAAGTTGCAGAAAGTAAAATCTGAGAAACAGCTATTCTTATTGTTTAGACCACAAGATCAGGTCATATTGTATAACTTGAGAGTAAATATAATAGGCTTTTCTGAAACAAACAAAAGCAGTAACAAGTTATAAACAAATGTGATTTGTGGGTTTTTTTGTGGTTCCAAGTTGTTCATTTGGTTATAATCACATACCTTACTTTTTATAGGGAAACATTTTGCCAAATACACTAACTTCAGGAATGAAAAAGAATGTTAGAAGCAACATGGACAGAAAACACGTTAGTATCCAGCTCTGTCTCCATTATACTAAGCAGTAATTACTCTGGAAAGTGCTATTAAGCTAACTACTCAGTGGACCACATTCAGCTACTAATATTCACGCAGACTAACATATTAGCCATCCGTTAGTCCTCCTGGGCCATGCTCTGAACATCGTTACACAGTGAGCAGTTACTGATATGAATAGTCGCGCTGATTTCAATACAATTATTGAGAAGGAAGAAACGACTCAGGATAGGTAAAGTCAGTATCAAAATCAATCTCAGCAGGAATAAGGATGGCAGAATCAAGTCTTCTGGGAGCAGCCAGTTCACTTAATGCTATAGTCAAACACAGTGAAGAGCATTCATGTCTGATTGATAGACTAAAAACTGGGATGGAAAAGAGCTTCTAATTAAGAATGATAGAAGAGGAGTGGAAAACGTTATTTCTTCTTGCTAGAAGAAATAAGAATATACCTAAGATACAGCAGAATCAAAAGAAAAATTAAAAAGTCACTCTTTTTTCTGTGTTTAGGAAATGATCAGAGTTGAGTTACTCTTTGTCACAGATACTGTCTTCAGGTGGTCATTGTTTCCATGTCACCTCTGAACCACAGAAAATCCTCATCAACTGCTCCTCAAATATTTTCTTGTTTTCTTTCAATAAGCAATTTATAACACTTCACAGCAAGGAAAGTGTCACATCCATTAAACATTAATACCGAGTTAGTTTTGTAAATCACAGCTTTGTAGTATTGTGCCTGATGTGCTTCAGAAAAAGAAAAAAATATTTTTCTCTACTGTCAATTATTTATTCAGCACTGGGCTCTACTGAAATCTCCTGAAAACAATGTGAAAATATCTTTTTGTTTGTTTTTAAAAATACCTGAGTTTGCTTGAAATACACAGTAAGGCACAGTATGATTACAATAAACCATTTGATGAGACCTGAACTGAGACCACAGCACTATACATCCTCATAGCTAGGACAGCTCATGAGGGCTGCCTGAAGAATTCACTCTGAAGGAAAAACCCTGCAACAGCCTTACATGGGGGGATGTAAGAAATCCTGAGAAACTGTTTTTTTCTTTAAAATGGAGAAGAACAGACCTAGTGGTTTTGACACAGAAGAGAGAAGTTTCCACTGGATAGTTGCTTTCCAGCTGGCCCATCACATTCATTGTTACTTCTGCCTCTGATGCCTTCTGTGAACACAGTTTACTAAATCACTTGAGCACATATTTAGAATTACGTACAATAATAATCCCAGTAAAGTGAATGGAACTATTTATGTGTTTAAAATTAGACACATGTTTAAATGTAAGGCAGGATGAAGCACATAATCCTCTCAACATGATATTTTCAAGTTGTACTTGAAGCTTGGCGAGGGAAAGGATATACAGCCACAGAGCAATTCACAACACCTTAGCAATCTTGTCTCTGTGACACTCATTTCAAGCTATTAGACCCCGGGTCCATGGGGAAGATGACTTTGCAGCCTGCTGGAGGTGTAGACCTCCTTGAGCACTTTTTGCTGGCTATGCGGCAGAATCTGCTGTGCTCAGAAAAATGTACATCTTAGGGGAAGGATTTGGAACTAATGCTTTCTAGAGCATTCTTAAACTCATGAAATCAAGTGATCAACATTTTTTTAGAGCATCAGTATTTCTCCTCACTGTAATCTAAGTAAAACCTTCCAGCTACCATCTAGTTATATTGGACTCCCTTCTTAACCACCCAGTACCCTAAGCATGGTAGAAAGCCCTGATGCCTAACAGAAAAGTCTGGAATTCATTTGGGGACCCTGGGCAGCCCCAAACCATAACTGTGTCTAGAATATACTGTTTATAGTCAATTTTGTAATCTATGGTAGTTATTACATTTCAAATATAAAGAAGTCTGCACTAAATAATGTGAAAGAGAAGACAAAGAAACCCCATCTCAACATGTGCAGTAGACAATAAAAGCATTCCTGTACATGCACATGAGGAAATTAACAGCATTCCCCACATATTCATTCAAAGCAGTGAACATGCTGTGCTGGATGCACATATGCATTAGAGAAACAAAATTGCTTTAAATAATCAAAATACACAAAGGAACATTTTTCTGTGTGGCTGGAAATAACCCTGACAAATGTTAATGTTTTGCAAATGAAAAACATTCTTTAAGAAACAACAGAAAATAACCAGAAAATTTTCAGATGCATACAAAAAAAAGCTCCTATATTAATCTCTGTTATAATACCTAGCTGTATACAAAAATCATTGTGATAAGCAAACTTTTTTTCCTCAATTATGAATGTATTTTGACAAGACCCAGAGAAGGTCAACAGCATGATTAAAGATATGAAGAAGCTTCCATATGGTGAGATACTAAAGAAGAGTGGACTATTTGAGTTTAGAAAGGAGAAAGGTAGCAACAGATGTTGCTGATGTATAAATTAATGAATTACAAGAAAAGACCTCTGGATTTTTCCCTGTGTTTATCAACAGACTAAAGGATTCTGTCCAAATTTAGGAACAATGTTTTTAGCATTCCTGCTATTTTGTTACTCGGCGTATAATTAATCAGTGAAACTCATTGCTGCAGTAAAATACTGAGATAAGTTGATTGTAAACAGGATTAGTCAACATCCTGATTAGAAACTGGACAGGACTATACACAACTTCCATTTCTCAGGCTACCAGTTTTGATGCCTCAGAATATAAGGCTGGCAACTGGCAAGTCCAGAAAAAAGCCTTGAACTGGTAATTTTTGGGTAGGGGAGAAAAAGCTACATGTGGTCTTTCGTCTCTGGGAGGTACCAAACATCACACAACAGAGGTAATTTTGCTACGACAATTTCTACATTACATTTGCCTGCAAGCCATTTTTTCTAATTGAGAATAGTGACAATATATAATAACTAAATAAAAAATGAAATTGAAAAGCAAGATTGAGTTGTAGCTAGTGTTTACAATAAATGAAGCTCAAATCCTGCTGTTATGTTTCTGACAACTTTAATAATAATAGATCATCTTGGTTTAGTTGCGCAATGAGAGTGGGCTACAAGCTAAGTCACCCACAAGAATGACTAATAAGTTATGCTTATCATTTAAGAAGCAGAACTATCTGAATTCTGTTTGCTAACTATAGGGCAGTGCAAATTACCCTGACAGCACTGTGTGTTCCTTCTATACCTTGCTTACAGGCCAGGATTGCTTAGTCCCAACATATTAATAAGTAAGTGCAAGTATTTCAACAATCAGCATTTTAGAATTTGCATGCAAACTCTCATGCTGTGTAATTATACACAGTGCTGGCACTCAAATTAATTAAAGCTGATTTCTCTGTGACTCCAAACTGGTCATATCCCCAGACTTGCTCTAGTATGAAGTCATCACCCTATATTCAACATGACACTTTATGTCCCTAGCATTCTTAGCAATGCTAATATGCAACAACTGCAAATTAGGCAATATTTTAGAGAGCAGCTGACAACCGCTGGTTAGTCGTTGAGTTCCCCCCCCCCAGCCTGACACTTTCCACATAAAAGTAAGACACCAGTTATTTCCATTGTGCTTGCTTTGTAATTATCTCAACTAACAATGTAAACAAATTACATACATTGTTTCAACAGATACTCGCGCATGTTTGATTAGGGGTTACAGAAAACTTATAAAAGACAAAACCCAACAACAACATCAACAGTGTTTGTTTGATGCTAACATACAATTAGTCTCTGACAATTTCAATGTCAATTTTAAAACTCCTTCTCTCTCCCTCTCTTTCCCTGAAACAGCTTTTTATTTTTAAAAGGCCTGTTCTTGCTAATCAAGAATAGGGAATTGGGGGAGGCAGAGCAGAAGAGCTGACGGTTAGATCTGATTAAGATTTCAGGAATCCTCATCAAATAGAGTGGAACTGTATCAGAGACAGTTCTTCGCAGCACAGATCCATAAATGCTGACTTCTGGGGCAGTGAAGAGTTCCAGCCTCTTTCACAATAAAGTCATGTGCTCTGGTTTTACAATTCAGCTGAAAGAAGTTCTTTCTTAACACAATTTTTCAGCAGAGATCTCCTCTGAGAAGGAGGAGATTAAAATATTATAGTGATCTTTTATCTCACAAATATGTCTGCAATAGGACCATTCTCCTGTAACAATATGAAACAGAAAATAATATAATCAAGCCTATTGGTGTTTTGCATAGACAAAATTTCATATAGAACGCTTCTTCAACTACAGAACTGAAGTACTGCTACTGGGTTTTTACTTCCTTAGAGCCACAGACTGCTCGTGCTGCAGAGCCACACCCTGAGAGCTTCTCCGACTTGTACCAGTAGATTTACCATAGCAAGGGACACCAACAGTTCAAAAATATGGTATAACTCTCCCACTAAACTAGAAAGCACACTCCCAAGTAGGATCAGATCTTTTCTCTCCATATAACCTGTCCTTGGGAAAAGGCAGGGTCAATTCTTTCAAAATATGACAAAAGAGAAATGCACAAATTGATATCCTGATAAAGTAGCTGTTGTTGTCCAAAAAAGAATAATGAAAAAAGGATATTCCCTCCATTAGTGCTACAGTGATCACTTAGTTCTTTGTAGCATTGCCTGTACTGATTACTTTTGTCCTTTTCAACAGTTTAAAGGAATGGTAAGGTCTTTTAAAATCACTTTTAATGTGAGGCACTAGGAAAAAGTCTCTGACACAACACCATTGTTTTTGTAAAGCACAAGGTCTAACTTCCCCAGACAGTTCTTGTTTGCCAAATACAGGTAACTGTGGCAGAAATGACAAAAGGCTTGGTTCAATACCATGCTGGTGCATCACTTGAAAGGAGTTACCCTGATTTACACTGGCCAACATTGGTTCACAAGGAGAACTTCTATATACTAACAATATTAATCAGCATAGTAACGTATCTTCTCTCAATTTGCACCCAAAGTGCTGAAATACCATAAGAAGAGCAAAACCCACTTTCTTTAGCTTGAACTGAAACATCATTGTGGCTGTTATGCTCATCCCTTCAGTGTTGAGCATGTTCAGCTTCTGGCAGATTTGAGGTCCATTTCCATCACTTATAAAGAAGTATAAATCAGAACAAGATGTGTCAGCTCAAAATGCTTTTACATAGTGAAAACATGGAAATGCTAGAAAGACTTATTTGGGGTTAACAGAAACTGAAAACATCAGAAATACAGGGGGATAGACTTGGCAAATATTTGCAGAATCAATTGAGCTTAAGCAATAAGATTATTTAGAATACCTTTGATAAAGCTTTAAAACTTAGTAAAGGCCATATATTCTGTGAGAAATTCAAGAAACAATGAAACTAGGCAAAGGAAAAAAGTATTCCCAGGTCATATCTTTCTAAATGTTGGCTTATTTTCAAATGCTGCAGTATATTCCCATAGTTCTGTTCTCTAATTGGACATGCCAGGCCCAAGGACTTGTCTCTATTGCCAATCTGAATAGCATCCTTACAAACAGTGCTGCAGTTCAGATAGTAATAGAAACAAACATTATTTCGTGGAGTTTCTTGCTCATTATAGCATGGCAATAACATTCTTTGAGCCATGTCTGCAGTGCTAATCTATACAGGCTGAAGTACCAACAGTGCTAGTACTCCAATTGAGAGAGTTTTATACATGGAGTTGGAGTTTGCTCCCAGAAAAGGCATAAATCAATACCAAAAAATGATAGGCTAAAGGGAATTATTGTGCAATCTTCCTTCTTCAACACTGGGAATATCATTCTTAGTGGTCTTGAGAGCTCAGTTTTATGGTACTGGCTATAAATGCTATAATATCCATTAAATATTTCAGAAGATGACATTCAGCATCAGTGATAAACTGGTCCTACAGTTGGGGCAGCACAGTTTCAGTGGCACTGTAAGAACAGGATTTCGACCACAAAAGCCTTCCTGGGGTATTATTGCTTTCTCCAAAATGTCAGTGAACTCGCATCCTTAGGATCACTTCAGGGTGGATCCTCATATTAGCACACACCTCATGGTTATCCAGGTGCCATTGCATGAGCTGGAATAGAAAGGAACAAGCCTAGAGTTCAGTCACTGATGTCCAGGCCTCTTTACACAGGCTCTGTACATACAGAAGAGGAGATGACAGATGCAACTCAACAAAACATGCCTTCTGTATGAGGAGCTCTTCTACTGTGATGTCTGGAATACCTCTTGTAACTGCTAAGATAAGGTGAGATGTAAGATAAGATGGGCTCTGTTCACCATCTCTGAGCTTCATAGACATGTCACTACCAATCATCTTCATACTAGAAGTAGTTGGAGCCTGTGCCATTATGCTCCAGAGCGTGCTGCATTTCTGAGGTGCTGAGCCATTTGGAAAAAAAGACAGGTGCCATGGGACCATTGGATAAAAAGTATTATGTTGTTATCACTGTTACGAAGAAATAAATAATTGATCACTGAATTGATTAAGTAAACTATTGCCCTTATCAGGAATTATTTAGATATGCCACATCTGTTTAGAGCAAAAGAAAAGAAAAGAACTCTGAATATAGACCTTTAATGATCCCATCTAATTGTTAATGCAGGAGCGGCTTATGCTTCTTGAGAAATTACTGAAAACATGTTTAGTTGATAAATTCAAGTTCAAATTTTCATCTCTTGTTCATTAAAAGAGCTGTTTGGAAGGCAAGGTCTATACAGAAAAGGGCAATAAGTGTATGAACTTCCCAAAAGGATGCTTGGAAATAACAACACATGAAACAATAGTTCTTTGTTGGATCCATCTCCTGTCCACTCAGTTCATTTTAAAAGAACCACTAGAAATCAAGAGTCAGAGCGCTGCAGATTTTCTAATCCAGTAGCCATGATTTCCTTACAGTTGACATATGACCTAGAGTACAACTGTTTTTTCCTGTGGTAGTCCTGAAAAACTTTACAGTGAACTAACTTTGTGGTGAGTAAGTTTAAATATGTGAGATGCATGAAGTTAAACCGAGGCATAAAAATCACATCTGATGCTATCTGAAAAGAACAACCAAGAACAACCAGATACAGCGTGTGTTGCAACAAAAACCTCCACCGTCTGCCACATAAGAGAAAGTAGAACAGAGGCCTGGAAAGAACCCTTGGGTTTTCAAGGCAATAATTTGAAAACCTCAATATGTCTTGTACCTTAATCCAAAATGTGGAAGCCTAGAAAAGATGTTCAAGTAGCAAAATAGCCTTTCTAGCCAAATCGTGTACCCTTCATCCCACAGACACTATGGGACTATTCTACCATACCATGTACAAACTGAGAAGTTTCATAATGACTGATGAAAAAGCCACCAGTTATTGATCATTCAATTAATAAGGATGAGCTTAAAGCATAAGTTGACCAAAAATAAATGACTGAGATTTATTATACTGAGTCTGTTTTCCCATAAGAGCAGCAAGTTGCTGCTTAGCTTTTATCTCCTGGTTCAATTCCATGTCTTGCAGCTCAAGAATCTCAAAGCTCTACATAAAGTTAACTTCAGACTTCTAATAAGAGACTGCTGAAGCTGACAGAGAAATTGTTGAGACTGGTTCTGCAGCTCACTCTTTGTGACTGAGCAGATGTATTTCTAAATTTTGCTTCCCATCATTTACCAGCTCCTTCTCCACTATATTTAGGATTGAATGCTTATTTTCTGAACATCTTCCATCCTGCTGGGTTTGTTCCACATTTAAGAAACAGTAGGTCAAATGTGCTCCACACTATTTGGTTAGACTTGTTAAAATCAACTGGAACTGTATGATTAACAATATGAATCATCTGTGTTGGGTTTTTTTTTTTAATAGAAAAGTAACCAAGTACTTGTCTAAAGCTCCACCTGCTTTGCTGCTGTTATGGTGCTGTGCATATCGGAGAAAACAATTCCCCCTTCTCAAGGCTGAACTAAAATTAGGCTCCACCTGCAAGATGTTAGTGAAATCTTACACAGCTGCATTCCAGAGACAAGTTCCACAGATTGCTTTTGGAAAGCACTGTGCATTTCTGGCAAAATCAAAATCAAACTTGTTAGCTTTTTTTGCCTAACTTTTCAAAAATGTATTATTAATGATAAATGTAATTATTATCACACTAATCATGCTGATAAGTAATCTCAAAAATAGATCCATTTAAAATGTAATTTTACACCCACATCCCACTGTATTTAACCACTTCTTTGCAAATGCAGGCAGTAATCATAATAATACTTAGCACTTAGACAGCACTTTATTCATTTATAGACACTTCTGTGGCACTCATCACCAGAGTAACTTTATTTTCTTTATTATGTCTTCAAAGTGCTGCACTGACATTAACAAATTAATCCTCACGGCACTTCAGTGAGAAAGGAATAAGTCTGATCATGCACTATTTACTAAGCAAAACTCTACTCTTATCCACCCTCAATAGCCTCTTACTCACTAACAGAGTGAGTAGGAACATTAGAACATAGATCACAAGGACTACAAAGGTATTAAAAAATATTCCAATTCCAACTTTGAAGTGACAAAAAATATTGCTATTGACTTCAATAGTAAAAGGGCCTAAATACATACCCCAACCTTTTTTCACAATACTTCTTTCTCACAAGTGAATGCTAAATATTCCAATGTATAGAATTGTTAGGAGTGTCTGCATAACTGCAAACACAACAAACCTAAAACAAATCAGTATTTCATTTAGCAAACGGGAGTGAACTATATAGACTTTCTTTTTTCCAGAGGTTTTTTTTTCCTGGACTTTTAAGAACTTCATTTTAAAATAAAGCCTGTGCATACTGAAGACTGAAGTGAAATTTGTGCCAGTTTTCATTTGCTGAATTTACAGAAAGACAATTCCTTATATGAGACTTTTAGTAACAATTTAAATGTTAAGTGGATTAACTAGATATGAGTCAGCTAATATAGGAAACAAAAGATGAAAACAGATACAGTCTTGTTATATATTCAATACCTCCTCTGCAGATAAAATTTAATAAATCAGAAAATATATACTCAAAATAAGGCCCTGTGATGTACAGTGTCGTTAACCAGCTGTAACACAATATAATTGATACCTGTGACTGAGGACAGACCCACAATGGATAAATAATGTCACCATTGCTTCTGCATGCTAAGATATAACATTAAAATAATTGAATCAAAATAGGCTACCAACCACGGTGTGTGAGTAAACATTTTGTTTACCGTGCTTCCCAATTGTTATTACCAAAAAAGAAATATAAAAGGAGGTTTAGCTTTCAGCTCCTCGATAGTGAACTCCTCTCTCTTTCCACACTAGAGGCCGTTAAGACTTGACGGCCCCCTGAGACCAAGTAATTCTAGTGCACAATATAACAAAAGAGTCAGGACACTGGCGGTGTGGGAGTGGACTGGGGCACTTAGATAAGTTTCATTCATTGCAGTAGCCCAGGGGAACAGTGCATCAAGCCAGCTGCACTGGCTCAGTTCATCCTGTAACTTTACACTATTTTCCCTCTAAGTCACTACTAATCCCTCGGGTTTACATGTTTTTTTGGGCGGCATCAGAGAAAAGCAGTGTGAAATTGCCTGAAAGCCTCTTTATAAATAAGACTTATGATATAGACCAGTTCTGTTGTTGAAAGACTGAAAGAAATGCCCTTGAGGATTGCATTTTACAAGTCTCCCACTGTGGGTTTTTTTGTCTCTGTCTAATGACTGATAACTTTAAAGAAAAAACCAACAAACAAACAACCATCCCCAGCTTCCTCTTTTAACTTAAAATATATCTGCTTTAAACTTTAAATATGCCTGGTTTTCTTCTGTTCAGATAACACCAATATATCCAATATAAAATATCCTTTGCTTAAATATCTTGGATATCTTGTTACTAACAAATTGTCTCTTTTTAAAGATTTGTCTTATTCTCTGTGAAGTTTTCATGCCCTGGGAAAATTTCCACCTGGATGTGTGGGTGTGGCTGCACTGAAGACAAGAAGAGGTGAATTCACTAATACCAGGTCGGGGTTAGCCCAGGCACTTCACATGCATGCATGTGTAAGGCACAGGCTACTAGTCTTGTGTCTGCCTAATATTTGGTGCATCAAACTGAGACACAGTGATGATTGCTCATCCAAGGAAAGGTTTCAAACTGACCCTGCATATCATTTAAACCCAACCTTAGTTCTCCCTGTGAGTTTGAAAAGCTATTTCATATGAGGAAATGTCTGGGATGGCAAAATGTGGTAGTTCAGAGATAAATGTTGTTTTAATCATACAAACAACTAGTAGAAGGTGCTGGCAAAGACGGATTCTGCACAATTCAGAACTTAGATGATTAGCAAATTGGATCTCATTTATAAGAAACAAATATAGTCTGTGGTAAGAATTTGTTTCTTTAAAATGTTAAAGCCTGGGAATTTCCAGATTCTAACCAAGGCTCAGAGTGTTTCAGATGACACTGAACGCATCATCTTCTGACTTCATGCCTGACTCTGTCTAAAATAAGCCTCTAAAATTAAGTCTCAGAGATGCAATCTTACACAGTACCATCTCATTGATTCTTGCAGCCATAGTGCCTGGTTGCTGATAATGATAATTCTCAAACGAGTAATGTATGGGATACATCCATAATGCCCACCAAACATGCCAAGTACTAGTTGTCTTACCTTTGTGGGATTGTGTTTGCAAATTTTGCTTTCTCAAGCTTCGCTTTTTGGGAAAGTTTTTATAGTGCAGCAGCTGATTATACCACAGCCTTCAGTACTCTAATAGTAACATTTGGAATCAGTCATTAGATGATGTAATGGTCTCTGCTTACAGAATAATTAATAATACAATCTCTACTTCTGAACTCGCAGTTTCTATTTCTTTATTATTTGTTTTATTTTAGGGATGTAAAAAAGATGTTGCAGAGATAATTATATCTAATGTCAGACTACTTCAAGTATAAAGCTTTTTTCTTCTTGTTAACATTGGTTATGCCATTTGAACCACACTAAAACAACTGTAAATTGGCTTACTGGTTTTCCACTAAGGGAAATTTAAAACATTCATCTTCAAATGAAAACTTTTTTCTTCAGTTCTAGTTAAAGATCTTGACAAATATATTTGCCTTTTAACTGTAGCAAATGAATTATTAGTTTCACGACACTTCCATTTTTTAGTGGAAAACAATATGTATCCAGAACTATACCTATATCTGTACCTATCTATTTGGTACCAGTGGAAATTAAGTGATGCTTAGGACAGATTTATCCTTTAGGCAGAAATATGGATGAAACAGGCACAAAACTGTGACTATGTTGATGGTTCATCGATCAGTTTGCTATTGATTCTTTCATTAACAGCGTCAACTCACTTATATTGAAACCTACAAAGCTCCTTAGCAGACAAGTTGAAAAGCCATTGCTTTTTGATGATAACTTTCTTGTTAAAGCCAATGACAAAGATCCTATCTAATGGGGTCAGTTTAAGGGCCTGAAAAGCAGAAAGGAGTCTGAACTTACAAGTGAAAAACTAAGAGTTTCGATCTAAATAAATTACCTAAGAGTACTTGCTTTGGAATTACTCAGTATTCTCTGACAAATTTCAATCTATATGGCACAGTATGAAATGGAAAAGAGCTAATTAGTGTGAGGGGATATAACTGGAAGGCAGAATGACAAAAATCAGTATGTTTCTATATTTTCTGCAGAACAGATCCTCACAGCATAACTGGGATGTATATTTATGTAATGGATGACCAGATCTCCAAAAGCTTTTTTTTTTTTTTCCTGTGTGACAGGAAGTGCTTAAAAAGAACTTATCATTGGTAGTGAATGTTTGGATAATTCAGGCAACAGAACATTTTTCCATGGTTGTCTACCAGTATCTTTCATTCTTTCTACACAAAAAAATACCTATTAACTTATGTAAGCTGTACTTTAGGAAAGGTGTTCTGCTTGGACCCAAATACTTTTGAGTTTTCCTGGAGAATTCTGTGAAACTGTAAGATAATTTGAAAAATCGTATCTAGTTTTATGGGACTTAACAGCTAAAAAATGTGATGGTACTTTAGTGAGTTTTACTCCTACTTCTGGTAGATTCAGTCATTACAAAGCAACATTACTGTTTGCTTTCATTACTCCTTTTGTGCATGGGATTTTCTGAAAGATGTGCTATTTCATGCCATGTACCTGTCCTGAAAACAGTGGAGGAAGAGAACAATGGCATGGCCTCGAGTGCTTTGTTTATCACAGCATTTTTCTGAGCAGCAGTATGTTTCTATATGGCAGAAGTTGCTTTTGACATGCAGATCAAGAAGACGGTCAATACAGAGTCTTCCCTTTCTCGGCATTCCAGTCATTCCACAGTGGGACGCCTCTCCTTTCGATGTCTCTAGCCCTTGGTTTCCTTTTGTAACTCAGTGTCTTACCACTGCCCCTTTGTCACAAATTCCTTAGAGATATTTTCTGAATTTGATCTATCAAGTAGAGTTTCTTCCTTTCCTTTCCCTTCCGAAAGATTCCATGGCCAAGTCTTTACTCTGACTTTCTCTTCCTAAGAAATAGTTGTTCTCAGATGTTCTATTAACCTGCAATTTGATGCAAGTTTCTTTTTAGCTGAGAGTGAATGAGGAGGATAGTAAATCTGGTTTGTACTGCCTCGACAATATGCCATGGCCTTTTCTCAGGGAAGAAGAATAGGGAAGGAAACCTTGGGCCTATTCATTAGTCTGACTGATATTTTTTTCTTAGTTGACAGCTAGCACTGAGAGTACTTCAAAGGTATTAGATAAAGAAGAAGGAACAGAGGGCCAGCACATCCATAAAATCCATTTATTTAATAAACCATAAAAAGCTTCAGAGCATGAGTGAAATGTCTGCAACTGCACAGAGCCAGCTTTCTCTCCAACCTTTTACTACCACTGTTAGGTATCAGCAAGAACTGGAAAACATAAGCTGTTTGAAAATGGCCATTCTTTGACCTGAATAAACAACAGCGCTTATTTATAGCAATCTGTATAGCAAGACAAGAAGGCCCAGGTTTAATACAAAAGAGCTATATTTTCTTGAGCCAGCAATGAGCAGACTTCCAGGGAGTCCAACACAAGTTTGACATCAGTATCTAACATGTATGTAACATCTTCCATAGCAATAGTCATAAGCAGGCTTGGCACAGAGCTCTCTCAATGTAGCTGTGCTAGATCAAAACTAGATTAACTTGGCTTTAGTCTCTTATTTCTTGAGATAGTCACCTCTGGCATTTACATCAGCATTCACATTCCCTTCGGTCCCTTGGTAATTACAAATTCCTTGAGGCTAAATGGATATTGGAAGCATATGTAAACTCACTCAAAGATCTAGGTCAATAAGCCTTTGATGAATTGATGGGAACCAAATTGGTGCCAAATCCAAACTTTCTAACTTTCTAGAGAACCTTCAGGTGCTGAATTTGCGGCCTGAAAATATTTACTTTAGATAAGTTATCACAATCTAAATACGAGTTTTCTTGGTATCTTGTCTAGTGTGCTACTGTGGTAAATGATATTACAGGTCACTTTAGGGTCAATAAGAATAGCTATAGTTTTCTTTTGAAGCTCACCTTGAACTTTTACTACTGAGTACATAGTATATCCAAGCCTTGGTCATGCATGCTTCATGCAATCAGAAAGCCTGAGTGTCACTTCTCAGCTGTTACCAATTGTTCTACCACAGGTGTAGGTCAATAGGGTCATTCACACCCCAGAAGCATAGCCGTGGCTTCAATACTGAACTGGTGTTGACCAATAACTGGCAAGAAGGGATTGTTCGGTACTGCTGTCCTAGTTATCATTTATTTCATTATCTTTTATATATTTTCTCTTGAGTCTAACTGAGTGCTTTCATCTTGGCTGAGGTGTGTCAGTTATGTTTCATACTGCAACTTTTTAGTTTGTTTTAATTTGACTGCTTTAAAATTCTTTGCTTGCATTGGCAATATTCTCCAGGTGTATGCTGACACTTTTCTGAGAGGTCTTTTCTTGCAATATATCAGCTGGCTTTGAACTTGTCACTCTTAGACAAAGAGGTAAAGAGCATACCTGAAATTACAGTGCACACTCTACACTTCACACATGACTCTGGAGTTCTGTTTGGCTTTTTAGAGGAGAACAAACCTGTGGCTTTAGTTTTTGCAAAGTTCTCTGCACTCTCCAGAGTGCTGGTAGCAGCTGTTAGCTGCCAAATGCTATTTCCAGGGTTGTACCTCCATTAATCACTGTGCAGGTGCATGGATGAAAAATGGTTTTCTGGCATGATAAGGTGTTCACTTCAAGAAGCTGAAGTTAGACAAAAGAGCCATACTGATGTTAAGTCTATTCAAGATGAAGGGTCAAAAAAATCAGTGCTTTCTTTATGAAGAGAACAAAATTATTTGTGACATAATTATTTCAAGTTTTAGGATTTTCATAAACAATTCTAATTTTTATAAAGGAGACCACAGAAAGAAAAATACTGTATTTTCAAAGTAAAACATTGTCAGGTGTTCATAGTACTCACTATGGTTGTTGTCTTGGATTTATCTTTTACAAGTGTTATTTTCCCAGCCACGTCTAAAGATTGGATATTATTTTTCTCAGCATAACTATGAAAAACTGAATAGTTGTTGTCAACATTGTGAAAAACAGACAAAAATCTAATTGTATGGTTCACATAACATGGATGGGTTATAAAAGGTAATAGCAACCTTCCGTAAAGGTTTGTATAGTCAACTCATCCAGGTTACTCTGCAGTAAACATCCCATTAATTGTCCACACAGTTGTGCGTCTGTAAAAAAGTGAATAATTTAATATACAGTTTTTACATGTTAGCTACTGTATGTGTGTAGGTAGGACCCAAATAATCTTGATCAGGCTGCTTTTGACACGCTTAGCAGGTCTTCTTGCCTTTCATGCATGGATCATGTAAGTTCACCATAGGCTAAGAGTTATCATAAACCTTCCATAAAGTCTCTGTTGATATTTAATATTTGATATGATAGAGAGAAACAAATGTTAATGTCCTATAAGTTAAGTGTGTAACACTGAAAATTGTATTGGATGGGACACACAAAAAAAAAGAGCTAGAAAGAGGTGAGACATGACTTCAGACAAAATCTTCTCCTGAGTAAATAATAAGCACAAAGAGACTTCTTGTGCCTATTCCCTGTTTTTGCATTAGGCAGTGGAGCTGGCCCTGACTGCCCATGCGATGTCTTGTAAAGAGGCTTCTCTAATCAAAACCTCCTCTGGAGGAACTGTGCTTTCCTTTGGCACATGCTACCAGTCAATTTCCTGTCGCTGATGGGCACTTTGAATCTGACATTATAGAGTGTATCTATCTGAAGGACAAGACTATAGTCCTAAATGAATATTCCCTAATTTATATCTAATGTTTTAATCAGTACTGTTTTCTTATATTTCAATTGCATTCTCTTCAATTTTCAATACCTAATTTTCTTGCTGTAAAAAAAAAAAGATGCTAATTAAATAGTTTTGCTAAGTGTCAGTTCCCTGCAGCAATCCATGCCTAACATCAGTAGTTAGATGTGTAGCACCAGCATTGTTCAGCCTGTGTAAAGCATATTCAGAGCTGAAAGTGATTTGGAGAGGGAAATTTCAAAGGTGACAGCTGTTCATATCTCATCAAAAACCCCACTGCTCTTCTGTTCCATGAAATTTTTACTCGTACCTTGACTCTAATATATACTCTGGAAATCTGCCGTGTCTCAAAATATCACTGAAGCACCTCATGAGAGTCCTCAGAAAAATATTCTGCTACATCACGGATGCTATATTAATATGTAGAAGAGAGAGACAGAAGACAGTTGTCAGATACTCTAAACTCTAAGTGAGCCGAATGATTTCTTCTAAGGTGAGTTATGATAAGCATGAAATCTACTTTTTTTTTTCCTTCACCTCAAATTTTTTACAACATTAATTATTATGTGGATTTCATTTTTCAGTCCTACTACCATGATGTTAAGAAACTTCATAAGCAAGGCAATAATCTGGAGTCCACTAATTGTCCACGAGCATGGAAACTCCTTTCAAATCAACCTGCAAATGCTACATGTGATTGCTGTGAAGTGGAAAGTCTCATTCTTAACCCAGCCTAGAACATTATTTGCATTTGGTCAGACTAATGTAAACAATTTCTCTATCTTCCATTTTCATTTTCTTTTTTTTTTTTTTCCCCCTTACTGCTCCGACAGCATACAAAATGTATCTATTTTCTGCAGAGTCACATTTCCACTCTGCTGGCTTATAAAAGTAGCTTTCACTGACGGTCGATCTAGGGTCTCCTACCTTTGAGCCTGAGTTCTGTCCCAGAATGAAAATAAAAGTAATGCATTTCCATATAGCTGTATGTGTCACACTGATGCTAGAAAATTATAATTTAAAAATAGGAATGAGAAGGACCTTTACAGTTTAAGCAGAGGGTTCTCTACCCAAGGTGGGATCTGTTATGCTTTCTGTAATTGTCAACAGATGTTTGCCCAATCTGTTTTTAAACAATTTGTATAATGGAGATTCCACAGGTGACACAATGCTGCACTTCCATAGCTCTCGCTTAGACAATTTTTCCCAATACCTAATCTGACCCTTCCTTTGTGAAATACGTTACACACACCTGAAAGAGGTAAAGACTTTCTTTTTCATGTTTGATGCCCTTTGTCATGTCTTCCCCTCAGTTTTTTGTATCAGAGCACAGCTATCTTACAATAAATGTTTAGAACTAATTTTCAAAGGCTGAAAAGCTACTTCTCAAACAAAACAGAACAAAACTAATAGAGCTTTGAATGCTGTTATGCTATCACACCATTGCTTCTCACAAGTAAAGTGCTTAGTAGATACAGTACTTACCTATAATAATGCATAATTTTTGACACCTATAATTGACATCTTTGGACAATGTTTGGGCAACAAATTTACAAGCACATAATGTAGAGATTAAACTGGGAGTACCATTATGATAACCCTTAACAGTTCTAGTCTGCTTTTATAATAAAATAATTGAAAAATTCTATGTGGGAATATCCTGAAGGAAACAAAGATTAGGAACAACTTTTTTCAAGCAAAACTGAGCAGACAAGCACAGCACTGAGGGAGTTATTGCCCTTCTCTTGATGCATGAGTCAAAGTGAAGGTTTTGGCTGAAATTGAGAAGCAAAGGGACTTAAGTTACAAAGGTGACAAACAGTGATTTTCCTGAGGTGAAGGAGACAAGACAGACTTCCTTCAAAAAAAAAAAAAAAGCCTAAAGAAGTCCATGATAGCTGGAAACTGGCAAACAAGATTCAGAAACTTATTTTCTATTCTCTTCAAGACTCCAAACCCCATTTAATGCACCCTACATATTTTTAACAAATAAATATACCTGATAGAAAAAAAAAAACAGAGTAAGACTTATGGAAAACCTAGACAGGTAAAAGCCAGTAGCTCTCAAACACTTAACAAGTGCTGATTCTCTGTTGATTTAAATCCTTATAGCTCCTTTAATGTCAATATATATTAGCTGTGGATTGCCTCGGGATCAAATCCCGATACTGCTGAAATCAATGGCAGACTCAGATCTGAGGGGAAATATTCTTTACTTATTCATAACTGAAGCATATTTCTCATTTATTTCAAAATTCCTGATGAAGATAACCAGACATATGTTCAGGTAAAGTATTAACAACGAGCACAAAAATGGACCCTGCAAGATACTAGAAAATACACAATAATTTGGAATGAACTTTCTAGTCATCCATGATCCAAATGAAGATGGAATAAAAGAAAAACAACATAAAGGTGAATCAATCACTTGCATGTCATTTTCATTTATATTTTTATTAAAAATAATTACCTATGCAAGCTTTGGAGTTAGAGGTTTTCTATATTAATGTGTGTTCCTAAAAGCAAAATCTAGAATAAAAGGGTTTACATCTAAAATACTAATTGGAGAGTTTTAACATCAGGAATATCTCATATAATAAATTAGACTCATCAGGAAGGTGATCAAAACCAAATTTAGTTAGACATTAATTTATTTTAAACTAGACATTTCCTTGACATTTACTTACTGTGTTTCACTTGCACAGCTTCATGGCCTGAATTTACTAAAAAAAACTCCAACCTCCTCACCTATTTTACTTTATTCTTACTCTGGTTTTATGCAGACATTACTACCATGAATGAGTGAGTGGCATCCAATAACAACTAACAAGAAATAAGGAAGCTACAGGGTAAAAAGTGCTCTGCACAGTGTACTGTTTGCTGCTTAAAAGAGAACTGTTGATGGACAAGAGACAGTCCCTGGAAAGTTGCTTGGCCAATAGCAGCTGTAAGGCAGCAGTATAAAACAGCCTTTATATAAAATGTGCATTTTATGGTTCCTAGTACAGAAGATCAAAAATTAAATATATGCAGGAACATAATTAAAGGATTAATGGTCAAAGCTTCTAAATAAAGGGAGAGATTTCCAGGAAAAAAAGTGTGTTATAAGCATTTTTTAATGACTAGGCTTTAAAAACAAACTTGAAAAGAGAAAAACAACCGTTCTCTTGTGCTGAAAAGGTCATATTAAACAATTCCACACTGGCTTTATCCGCCTTAAGAACTAGGAACAGGTTTTGCCTCTTTAACTTGCCAAGATGTGATTCTCAGCCTTGTGGGTAGAACCATGAATCAGAGTTCCTTGGTTTCAACAGGTAATCAAAGGAAAAGGTTCACTTATTTAAAGTAGTTCACAAATACAATGCATCTGAGTAACACATTTTGTGAGTTCAACTGCCATACTTTTGCTTGTATTCTACATGCAACCTCAAGTGGCTATTTTAACACTCTAGTATAAGGAATGTAGGATCTTCCCTAAAGAAAATCAATGGTTTTTGTTTCTTTCTTTCTTTCTTTCTTTGTTGTTTGTCCCCCAAGAAGCACTACCTTGGGCTGAAGAAAATCCTTTATCTCTCATCCTGGACAGATATGCAATTGAAATCCCCAATGTCTTGCATTAGTTCCTTTTTAATAAGCCATTAGAAAAATAGATGTTGTCAGGAAAAAACAGTTAACTACACTTTTTGTGAGTAGTCTGATTGGGTTAGCTGGAGTATAAAGTAGACAACCTTTGGGATTCGGATTGGCCGAGCCGTCAGGGAGCTTCCAAACATTCTCTTTGGTAACAGATAGTAAGCTCTTCAGCTCAAACTGTGTTGTCATATGTTTTATTCATAGGCCATCATAAGGGCCGCCAAACAGATTATCATGTTTACATCAGGCCTCCTCAGAGAGATAAATTCTTTAATAGTTGAACTGGCAGGGTCAGTCAGTACAGAGATGCCTGCCGGGCAACCAAATAATAAATAAGAAAAAAGGAAAGAAAGAAAGAAGAAATGAAATCAAACATTGAACAGCTTAATGATGTCCTTCAGCACTCACCAATCAATATATTTTATCTCTTGCTGAAAAGGTTGTATTAAGGTTTCACCATTTTAGCCGCATCATCCTTTTTCTGTGAAGTGAGTAATTGAAGAGGTGCACGGAAAAATCAGAGCCTAGAAAAGCATAACTGCATTGGAGCTGACAAACCTTTACAAATACTTATTTGTGATGTTGCATCTCTTTAGTGATTTGGGTTCCTTGTGTAATCAAAGTGCCACATGGAGTTTTCCTCTTGTTTCTTGCTGAAAGTAAATGTGTTTCAGCAGACACAAAGACAAAGAGCATTGCTATTTGTGCTGGAGACTCTAATTTTAGGGCTGGATATAAGACAAAACAGGTCCAGGGGCCACTACTTATCTACAGCTGCATACATATGCAGTCACTCCATTGTCGGTATTTTCATATTAAGGAGGTAATATATGTAAAATCAGCAAATGTGGGATTATTCTCACCAGTATTAATGTATGTGGCATTTAAAGGGTGTAAAGATTAGCTTGATATTTGCCAAGAATGCTCTCAGTTTCCATTTTCATAGAAAATGTTGATAGCAACACTTAGATTTGAAATTGTACTCAACTGTTCCTTTTTTCCAAACCCTCCAGGTTCTTATGAAAATTTGTTTTTTTAAAACAGAGTAGATCCAAAATACCAACTGACTCTTGCTCATTCCAGCTGAAACATGTCTATAGCCTTCTCTCATTCTGTCTAGGGAAATCTGCTCTTCTCTGTCCACTCTTCCTCATCCCACTTTTTTTAATCCCTCTCTCCACAAACTTAAGGGCAGCTCTTGAAACCAACCTGCTGCCTTGACCACAACCTCTCTAGTGTTTTCTGCTTGCTTTCCTACCTTATTTCATCAAATTCAACTTTCTACAACATTTTAAATGCAGTGGCTTTTTTTTTTATTCCTCTCATGTTATTTCATCTACTTTTCCAATGGCTGCACCTACCCTTCCTTTTGTGGGCTTCTCATATTTTCATTTGTGTATAATTTTCCTCCTTTTAAGTTTGATATTGTCAACCTCCCTCGACCAGACAACTGCATTGTATTTATCCTTCTGATGCTGCAAGCATTTTAAGACAATCAATGGATCAGATAGGAGTATAGTAGAATCTTGGACTTCGGATAGGATGAAAAGGTGTTCAACGAGTCAAGGTGTTGACTATTCAGCAGTATTTGGCTCATTTCTATACTGTGACACAGTGTATGTATAATCTTTATTCAGACACTTTGCCTTATAGTACCTTTTTCTC
Organism: Rhinoptilus africanus; assembly: GCA_013400135.1. Lineage (NCBI taxonomy): Eukaryota > Metazoa > Chordata > Aves > Charadriiformes > Glareolidae > Rhinoptilus > Rhinoptilus africanus. Next base: position 278,996 of record VXBO01014273.1, read on the forward strand.
CTCTCCTAAAATGGGAATAGCAGTACTTCCATCATACAGTCTTTTAAGAAAAATCCATTACAATGTGAAGTGGACAAGAACAGCAACTACCATAATGTCAGTACCTCAAGACTTGTACTGAGCCTTGGGGTGTTTAGCTGATTTGTGCACTGCACCTAATTTATTCGGAACAGGAATTACCTCTAAATTTTAGTAAAGCAATATCAGAAACTGAACAAGAAAAAAATTAACAAAGAAAAAATGAAAGTTCATAGAAATAAAGGAAAATCAAAACTATGGAGTACCAGAATTTTTGTCCTTAGAAAAACGATGTTTGATGCGTGCCTTTGGTCATGGACAAGGAGGAGTGAGACCCTGACTTGAAGATCTGTGAATATCAGGAATTTGAAGGAATAACATGCCTATAGCTACAGCAAATGTTTGTAAATTGAAATACTGTTTTACTTTGGAGACATCTGCTTATTAATTCACAAACAGCAGACGTACTTCATTGGGCATAGAGCTCCTATTTCCCCATTATGTACAGATCCATGGCTTAGTACCTAACATGCTGGCAGATGAAAACATTTTGAAAAAAATATTTTTTATACATTCTGTTGTGTTAAATTGAGTTACATGGCATCCGATTAGGCTGCTGGAAGCTAGAGTGATGAATTGCAAGAAAACATGATGAGACATAACAAGCTGCAACAAAGTTGGCCAGAGTGTAAGAAATGTGCATGAGGCAGTGAGTTAAAAAGATACAAAGGTATGAATCCAAATAATCAACAACATCTAAATGTCACACCACACAGTGAGGAGCAACACAAGAAAAATTTGCTGTTTCTTTCGTCCTTAGTTGTTCCATGTTAGGCTTATAGCTTTGAATAAGTAATAGCTCATGAAGGCGACAAGTAATTGAGCCAGCAGCTGGCAACTGGTAAGACGTACAGAAGCTTTGATTCCTTTGCTACATGTCGTGAGGAAGGCTGCTTTATGGGGACCATGAGGCTACCACTGTGACACCAAATTGAACAGGGCTTGTTGCCCTGAATCTTTCTCATAGTTATATTGAAAAGATTGGTGAAATTGTGCTGCTGTGCATATCACAGAAGATGTATCTATCAAAAAAATTCAGAAAATTTGGATTGTGTTTTTCCTCTCAGTCTGTGTTTCAGGCATTACAGTACATTTGGAGTATGAACAGTACCTTGGACTTTTTTAGAGTGCAGTATGTTTAGCCTGACAGAGTATATAGAGCAAACACCAGCCTATTTGTAGAGAAAGTGGATTGAGGAATGATGGAGTGGGCTCTCACTGTGTGCTTTATTTAGTTTATTTATTTCTATTTACCAATGAGGCAAGAGGCTGAAAACTTCAGCCTTTTCTGGTCTCCAAAGACAGGCATGGAATATTTCATTGGCAAGAGAAGGTATAACTGCTATATATTTTTGTAATTCAAAGAAACTTATCTTCAGACACTGAAAAATTTCATATAGCTTTTGGACCTGTTTTTCAAGCCAGTAAGTAAATTCCCATTACTATTCAGGGAAGCATTGTAAAAGGAAGTGGAAGAACAGGGAAACCTTATTATATTGTATCATCAGAACTATTTGAAGAAATACAGATGGAGTATTACAAAAACATGGAACAAAATGTGGGAATGGGAAAAGAACATTGTACTGTTTGCATTTTTCTTTTTGCTACAGACATTTTCAACTCTATTTTACAAATGCAGGACATCTGCTTTATTGCACTAGAGGGAAAAAAAAGTTATCTTACACTCCACACAGATAAGGGTTTTTTTTGGTAGTTTTAATGAAAACAGAGCACAGCACACACTCTAATTTAAATTATGCACTCTCAGTATTTTCCCTCTTTGCTACCAAATCATACCTTAAAAATACAAGCCAAAGTGGAAGGGAGGTGGAAGAAGTGAGAAATGAGAACAGATAACAGCAAGAGAGAAAATGTTAGAAGTGAGGATTTTCTCCAGTTCTGTACACTTACACTGGTAGAATGAAAATATAACTTGTTTTGCACTGTTTATTCAGTGAAAGGCCTTGGGCTCCTGTTAGAAGAGTACTGTCTGTGCGTATCATGATGTGGTAGATTATGAGCAAAACCAACATAAGGGATGAGTATTGCAGTAGTAACACAAGAATGCCAACCTTTGGGACAACATAGTATTTTAGTGAGGCATCGACTGGAGAGCAGGAGAGAGGGAAGGAGAAAGGCATCAATCAAACTTACGAATCCATAGGGTTAGTTCAACTGCTTCAAGAACTACTTCAGCTTTTGCTTTTACTTTCAAGATTTTGGATGTCCTGGATCAACTGACCAGAAAAGCTTTGGTAAAAAATACTGAAAGAGAATCTATACCATTTGAAAAAAACACCTCTGATATTTCTGATACTATTCTGACATTAGTTATGTTTGGAGGCAGCTGCAATGCAACATCACTGGATGTTCAAAACCCTGCACAGATGGTAATTAACTGGGGAAGGAAAAAGTCTGTTCTCTTTGGATTCTTTGTACATTTTTCTTCCATACCTTGGTTAATCCACATCTACTTTGCTATTGTAAATTAACTGATAAACACAACATAACTCAGGGTGTCCCTTGTGTCTAGCATAGAAGACACAGTGACCACACTTTGGTGCAGCTGTGTATAGAATCCCTTTAAAAGACACCTTGGGGACTGGTCTTCAGGTGTGTTGAGCATCATCACCATCAAGTTGTGGGTATTCTACATCTCAGACATAAGGAGAAAAGAAGAGGAAACTCCTATCAAGAGGATTCCAACATGGCTGTATTTTCTGGAAGCACCATCTAATATGTAAGAAATGCATTATTTATTCAGACCAAAAGTCACTATAGCTCAGTCCCCAGTAGCAGATGCTTAGAAAAGAGAGTAACAACAGGATAGGCACCTAGTGATGCTTCTGTATTGTAATATTCCACCTCTCAGACACCTGCAGTCAGATATATTCTGAGTCAGTTCCTGATGGATTTCATGAGTTTATCTAATTGCTTTTTGAATCCATGCAAATTCTATTATCTACAGCCCCCTCAGAAATACTTAGGTACGATTATGTATTATTGTGTCGTTTGATTTTAACTTGCTATCTGACAATAAAATCTGATGCCCATTTTTCTTATATTATGAGAGACAGTGAATAATTGTTGCCTAATCATCTTCTCCATGCTACTCTGATTTTATGGAGTTTTATCACATCCCTCACCAGTCATCTGTCCCAGTCTGAAAAGCATCTAGTTATTCCTTGTACAGAAACTGTTCCACATCTGTGATCATCCCAACTGCCTTTCTCTGTAACTTTTCAGGTTCTGATACCACTTTAAAAAAAAAACCAAACAAGGGTAGGGAGGAAGGTCTAGTCTTTTTCTGGTTTTGCATAGCACCATGGACTTATACATGATGTAAAGATAGTTCCATTTCCCCTCTTAATGGTTTTTGCTCACTACTGAGGACTGAACTGTGGTTTTGGTTTGGTTTTTTCATGGAGCTAACTTTTATAACTCCAAGATCTCTTTCCTCAGTTCAGCCATTCTTCAAGTTAAGATTGTTTGTCCTATGTGCCCTTGACTTGGGACACAGGAACAAGACCTTCAATATTCAAGATATGTATGGATCTTGCATGATTTGTGATTTCCCATTTACTGCTTAGAAAGGATGGAGGAAAGCAAAACAAGTAGAAAAAGAAATCTCTCTGAAACTTAAGGAGCTTTTGTGGGTTTCCTATGACTTTAATACTATATTTAATATCAAATAAATTAAGTAGCTGTCGGTCCCAAGATGGGAAAATCAATTCTTTTCTGACATTTAATTTGTGCTTTTGAGATGCAACATAACAGTAGTAGAATATAAAGGTTCTGACTTTCCTATTGGTTAATTTCAAAGCTTTGATTAAGCCTTTCATTTGAAATAGTTTCAATTTTTTATTTGACATTTTTACCAAGGTTGCCAAATCTCTGACTGTTTTAAATGAGAAAAGAGGGTAAGATGTCATTTCCTATCTCTAGATCCTAGGTTTCTGAACAACATTTCCTTGGAATCTACATCTACATTTCACTAGAAATTCATGATGTAATGAATTTGAAGAGACAGCAAAGTCATAATACAAGTATTAGACTGACTTTATTCACCATCTCATCCAGTATCAAAATCAGACTGCTTGCAAGACAACGAATTTTTTGGACTTCTCTATGAAAAGGTCTGAACAGTCTTTTGCTGGGGAACAAAGAAGCACAGAGAGGCCATGTCATGTGACTGAAAGCACAATTAAGCCCTTTTTAGTGAAAGTGGATCAGATAGCTAAGTGTTTCAGGCTTCATACCTTTATAAAACTGTGCACTCTATATTCTTTTCTTTGTCTATTATTATTTTTTCTGTATTTGTCTTTAGAAATACCACTACACAATGTAAATTTCCCCACAGCCACATGTTAGTGGCTGTAACTCAGCAATAAAGTCATGTTCTCTAGGTTGGGGCTGAAACAAGATCTAATCTTATTCCCACTGACAGCAGTAGAGATACTTACAATAGAAAATGGACTGTTAAAATTAGTGTTAAGTATCAATTGCATTTTTCCATAATTAAACTTATTTAGTCATGAATAAAGCCAGTTACTGCAAATATTTATAACTAAATGGTGTGCTAGCAGCAGTCTGTCAAACTGGAACAAGTAGGACCACTGCCATGAGTAAATGCTGCATGAGGAAATGAGTGTTGGACCAAGCAAGGCTTCATTAGTGTCACAGGGATCTAGACAACAAGGAACTGATCTGGAAGGAAGACTGCACTTTCTCTACTTACCTCTAACATTCTCTGCTCTGGGATGCTTAGCTACTCATTTTGCTTCTCTCAACTCCTGACATGCTAATGTCCTGGTACAGTGCAGGGATACCACATTACTGCCCCGATCTTGTTTAGGGTCTGTGGGTATGAATGGAATGCAAATGTTGCTTCAAGAGGCAAGGTACGTATTCATTTTGATATGTAATAATAGATGACTGCTGTGACTAACATTTTAAATATATGAAAGAGTTAGGATTATAAATATATGGTTTAATGAAAATGCGATTGTTAAATTCTCTCAGACAAAGACGGTTTTGTTCTGTCCATACAGCATTGAGCACAACAGGGCCCTACTCCTTCTTTAACTTCTCCAGTGTAATACAAGTAATAAATAACAATATATGCTCATGGGAGGATTTAGGAGTTAGGACATCTTGTTTATTACCTTACAGTATACATAATTCAAGCTTTATTTTTGTTACTTTCTTTTTTTAAAAGTAGACTACTTTTCCATCTTCTTCAATCAGAAGTCAATAAAGTACACTTTTGTCCTATGTCTAACTTGTCAAGGTCTCTAAGAGAAAATATGTTTTAAAGGAGTAGGAGTTAATGGTCACTCCTGCACCATAAATTGCATTCGCAGACACGCTAGTAGCTTGTAGAAGTAAGGATGGTTTTCTCCTTGAAAGCTCTAATGAGACTGGGGAATAATATACAATCTGTGATTCAGGTACACTGCACTGCAAATTTGGGAGCTTTTAAACAAGTTGTAATGCTTAATAATACTGGAAATACATTCCATCCCCTTCTTTTCTGAACTCAGCGAGTTAAATACTTGTATTTGTGGAACTAATCTATTGCTTTCAAAATACTTAACGATTATTTTATATGTGTGAAAGCAAATGCCATCAAGGATTGTCTCGAACTTAACCACAATGGATAAAAAGAAAAGACACCAAATTCTTCTGGAAAATTTTCAACAGTTTTTGAACAACAGACTTTTAACTCCGTTACTACAAATCTTTTGTAATTCATGTCATTACTATTAAGCATCATAAGTCTCCCAAGACAATTACAGTCAATAGGGGTATATTAGTTTAATTTGATGTGATGTGTTTTCAAACTATGGAGGCAACTGCTGCTAGAAGAAGGAAACTTGCAAGGAAGGAAAGAATGACATTTTAATACCTGATTGAAGCACTTTGGGAATGTTTTTTTGAAGGAGTAAGACAACTTAAAACTGGACTTTTTCTAAAAAATGAAATGAGTCTCATTTCTAAAGACTAAAACTTGGCAAATTTGTAGTTTTATTCCTGCTACCACATTCTTTAAAACCTGCACAGAACTGACGGCTTGGTAGAAATCACAGCCCTGCAAATAACTTGATATGTATACTAACTCCAGAGGAAACAAGGTGGATTCAGTCTATAACCTGTATTCATCTATAATCCACAACCTGCTCAGTCAGTGCAGCTAATTCGTTCTTTTATTCTATGAGCAAAATTTTGCATACAATGATTTTGGTTTGAAAATAATTAAATTATGCAAATAACTAAGAAAAAGAGCCTTCCTAATCTTCAGAGAAGCTCAGACACCACTGGACTTTATATCAATTTCAGTAGTTAATGACTGGAAGTAGCTAAGGACTGTATATGCCCTTAGTGTCAGTCTCATAACCTTACTCTATTTCCAAGATGCAACCGTACATTCAATTACTCAGATTTTGTTATGTATTAAAGACTATTGTTTTTTATTTCATCTATGTACTTTAAAGTACTTTTCAGTAATTAACTTGTAAGAATTTAAAACAAAACAAAATTCATTCTTGCAGGAAAACATGAAAATTGACATCTTACAAGTTGAAGCATATAAAATAAATATATAACATAAATATTATGGATCATTTTTTAAAAAAGAATTTATAATTTGGAATCTCAAAATGTAACCTTCTGTGGTTTTAATTTGAAAGTGAAGTTTAGCTCAAAACCAACAATTTTTCTTCAGAAATATTAAATTAAAACACTGTGCATTTCTAGTTGATATTCTAAAACAAATTACATGAAATTTATATTTCCTGTCTCTGGAACAAAACCTTTTTCTTCAAACCAATGCTTCCTTTTATCTTGAAATACAAGTTTAGAGCTTCAAAAATTTGCCAAGTCTCTTCTATCCATGCAAATGTTCAATGAGCTCTAGTTGTGTGTTTTATCCCTTAAACTTGTACAACCTCATTCAGGGAGTTGATTAACAGTTGAATACTTTTATGATAGGTATACATATAATTTTTTACTATTTAACAGCATTGTTTAGTCCAAACTGACAGAAAACAAACGCATTATTGCAACAGGAAATCTTGCTGCCATTTATGGTTTTCATCTTGCAGTAAGACACACTGTCTATTTGGCCTAGTCATAAATATCATGAGCTAACTAATGTCTTCATTGGAAGCTGTTTTATCAACTTGGAAAAAGTAATAGTCCATCTTGCCTCACAGTTCCTGCTTTCAAATACTGTTTACTATCCTCTCATGCTGAATCTGATTATATAAAATCTGCTATCTGTTACTTGCCACTATTAGAAGATTTTCTAGCTAAATTTCAAGCTCATAACTGAAGAAGCACCTGATTATAATGATGTTCCATTGCTTAGGGCCACATATTCTGTGGAATAAATCCTGACCCTTCAGAGACTTTTATGATAGAGATGATACCACTGACAAACTTAGAGAGCTGGACGGAAACTTTGCTTATTATTCTCTGACCATGTTCTGAAGAATCAGGTTTATTAGCTGTCTGGAAACCAAGGCCTAGAGCAGATAATTTAGTCCAGTTACCTCAACTGTGTCAGCTTTTGCAGAACATTTACATCTGGAAAAGAAGAGGCTGATCACATTTAACTGAGAGAAAATTGTTACCGATCATAATTCAGAAAAGAAGTGAAAACCAACACTGTACCCTCCTCCATCAAGGACATATGTTCTTCAGAGTCCAATATACAGTAAGCAGAATTAAAAACTGTCTGGATTTGTATGTATTTGCTTCAGGACACTGAATGCAAACATGCCTTTTATCAGCTCCACCAAGGTAGGAAATGCATTACCATTTACTGAATTCAAGCTGTCCTCCTGCCATGTCTTGGGTTAAGGGCTCCATGACAAAACCTTTGTCAGACTGAAGAGGATGAAGAGCTGGAGCACCTGTACTCCCTCTGCCACCCTCTCACACTTCAGCTCTGATTGACTTTGTGAAGTTAATTCCAGTCATTGGATTACTGAATAGGCCTTTGCGAACCATCACATCACCAGTGATCTGGTGCAGCACTTTTTTTTGATGATAGAGGTGGACACAGATAGACTTTTCTGTTGCTGTCATGAGAGGCTCCTATGCAACTTAGTTAGTGGTTCTTTCTTAGGGTGTTACTAGAGGTTAATTCACAGAGCTCTTAAAATTATACAACTTTCCTAGAAAGCCTCCAGTTGACATAATAAATTCATTCTCTCCTCTCTAGTGAGATAATCTATCAGTAGAGCTCATTATCATCTTCTAAAACAAAGCCTCTCCTAAAATCCTGTTGACATCCCTGAAATTTATTGCAAGTCATATCATACTATTTTAGAAAACAGTACTGGAAAGGACCTCTGGAGGTTAATCCGATCCAGTATAACTCAACAGCCTATAGAACACTGGTGACTTCTGCTTGTGCCAGCTAGCAGGCGTCCTCAGGAGCTGCCTCCCAGTTGTTATCAAATGCCTCCCAGCAGGCAGAGGCAAAACCTGGCTCCTGACTGCTGTCAATACCCGCGGGTGGGCATAATCGGGAGCTGGCTTCCCACCACAGCCAGTACCTGCAGGCAGAAACAGTTGGGAACCTATATTTGTAATTATTGCTATGAATTGCTAAATTATTTTTTTTTAAATCATACAGTACAGTTTAATCTAAATTTTAAGAATTTTATTTATTACCCCTATTCCCCAGCTGTTGAATAATTGGAGACAAGGTAGACCCTGGACTTTTTTGAACAGGGCTGGATGATCCTTTAACTACAAAAGACTGAGGAAAACAGAACTAGATCATCTCTCTGCCACAGGCAGGATAAATGAAATCTATGTCATTCTTGCTTCTAAATTTGAAGGTGATTTATTCTTTATCTTAAAAAAAAATCATAGCCATAATTTTGTTTCCAATAAAAGAGCTAACCATTCTTATTACATTTTCTGCAAAGTTTGATAGCATTTTATAAAACGTTTTTAAAGATATGTCCAAAAAAAAAAAAAACCCTTCAAAAAGCAGAAGTGGACAAACTTCAAAACAGAAATTACTCCAAACTTCATGTGAAAACTTAGTTATAAGAGAAAATAAAAAGCCACTTTGTGGTTCAAAGTTTAGAGCATGTTGTGTTTAGAACATATCTTTTCTTCCTTACCAATAATCTTTCACTGGGATTTGAGATGATGATCTGCAGTTTAAAGATAAAAGCCCTCCAATGAAAAATACTGATGAAAAACCATATTCTTACAAAACCAAACTGAGAACTTTCAAAACTATACTTGTGCCTGGTTTGATTTATCCTATGTGACACAAATGTCACTGGCCTTTCACATCCACCGTGGAAAACAGCAAACATCACCACTCCCATGCAATGCTATGAATCAGCCCAGAAATTCTTTGGTCTGTTGCTCTTCCTTCTTCAGCACAGAAAGTAACGTTTCCTTAAGACTCTATGTAGTATAATGGAGTTAATTGCTGCCTTTTTGTACCTTGTAGTTAAGCTTAGTTTGAGAAGCAGATTGGGGGAAAAGTCTGAAAGAAAATGCTTTTATGTTAGATCCTGCTGCCTTTCGTGGGAAAGGAAACACAGGTGTTGCTGTACTCTTGTGTGTTTAGATTGTGTCATTCTCTCCCATTCCTTTGGATATCTGTTGCGTTACAGTATGCTTTCCTAATGCGTACCAGGCCTATGACAGTGGCCATAGTATCAGAAGAGCAGCTTTAGTGTAGTCTTAGAATTATTATTAAATTATTATTATTATTATTATTAAAAAAAAATAATGAGCACACTAGGGAAAGTTTATATTTCACACTTTCTATTTCTACAGGTGCTTGGCTTTGGTTAGAGAGCAATGTTTTAAAATTCATGTGTTAATAAATAAAAGAATAAATGTCTACACAGAAGTGTCACTTTCTAAAATAAATTGAAATATATTATTCCACATCTGGAATCCTACTTTTATCACTGAAATGTCAGTTAACATTAAAGCAACAACTCAAATACAGTGTCATGCTACCAAATGCTGTCCCTGCCTATTGTCACAATAAGAACTGTGTATCAGTGAAATTAAAATTAATATTTAGGCGTTCTGAAGCAAGATGGGATGATTGTGAGTTACTAGCTCAGAAGTCAGCTTCGCAGATTTAGTAAAGAAATTGTTTCCACCATAAACTATCACTACATTAAACAATCACAGAATGATTTATTCACGTCATATTTATATCTGGATACGAACAAGTTATTTGCTAGGTGAACAGAGATACAGGATTTTGGGAGGATAAAAAGTGCAAAAGGGAGCATTTTGACTTTGTGTTCCAACCTCATACCAGTGTGAAAAAAACCCCAGCAACACATCAAATAAACCTCTGGCACAAAAATATACTTTCCTGCCATTAATACTGCAGCAGATTGAGCCTCAAAATAATAAAAAAAAAAGAAGGGTGGAGGTGTTGAAGACCCATGATTTTACACAAGGAAAAAGGCTTTGGCAATCCTGTTCAATAATTCTTGTTTAGCCAAAGACTTCCCCAAGTCTGCACCAAGCTGGGGTGGATTGAGGGCAGTAATAAAGAATGACTGAGGATTTGGATAGGACTACTGAATCCTAATAAGGTGAACGCTTTCGGTTGCTAAAAATTTACTGGTGACATTTTTATTTTTCAGTTTTGCCATTTCAATCCTAAAATACCAATATAAATCTGCAAATAATTAAACAGACCAAATCCACAGATATTTCCCATAATCCAGAGAAATAAATCTAGATATATGATACAGCACACATTGCAGCTGTGTTCCCCAACTTACATAACATTTTAAAAGAAAAGCAGAGTAAAAGTGACATGACAGCTCTTTGAGGTCATGCCCCAGTATGTTGATCCTACTATATTTAAAGGGTAAAGTTGGGTCACTAACTAAATAAGAGCAGTGCTGAAGATATTTTTTTTTGTTCATTTCAGTCTTGATGACCCTGGCAGAGGTCTCGCTTATTAAAGTGTGTTTGTGTATGGAGGCAGCTCCAGAGGGAATGTCTTAGATTATGCTCTTAGAATTGTGTCTGAAATTGGAAAAACACTGCTAAAAGAAACATCATGATGGCATTGAAGCTTCATTCTAGCCTGGTGCAGAGTTACTGCGGTCACTAACTAAAATACACAGCTCTGCCCTGACAAGAGGCAAAATGCTAGCTTTTTTTGTTCTGTGTAATGGGAATGATATTGTTCTATGTTCCTGTACATAAAAAAAAAAGAATGTGAAGGTTGAAAAGAGAGAATATATTCCATATTACGGCAGTACATTCCATCCAACAAAGAAAAGATATTTATTTCAGTATATTAAGATATGTCAGAGGAAATTTGAAGGTATCATACTAACTTTTAACGTTCATATGTATACAGGGAATTAGAGGTACACAGTGAAATACTATGGGCATTGGTGTTCATTCCATTTGTGATCTTTTTTCCCTTTTTCCATTGTAACCTTTTTGCATTTTTCCCTTTCTTACTTATAAATAAATTTAAAAAGGGGCAGGAGGGGAATCCAACTTAATTGCACATTATTTACCTATGAAGCTTTATTTAAATGACAGTAAAGAAATAGTATAGGAAGACCTAGAGATCTTACAAGAGCTGGGGAGAAAATCTGATAAACAAGACAAAACAACATTCAGTAATGAAAACTAAAAAGTCAAATACTTAAGGGAAATAATCTGAAACACAAATATACTATGGAAGGACGATAGTGTTTGGAAAGCACTAAAAAAAAAAAAATACTTAGGGCTAGTAGTGACCAGCAAATTAAATAAGGGCTTGCAATGTGATACAGCACTGGGAAAACAAACAAATGCGATTTTGGCCAGCATATACAAAAGGATCACATTCAAAGTGAAGGTAGAATTGCATCAGAGGAGACAAAGCATTTGAGAATATGCTGTAGAAAAAAATGGATTAGTGGAGGCGTATACAACGTAATTTACTGGGTTAAAATTCAAAGCTCTGTGAACAGGTGCAGCTTCATAAAATTTAATAAAAATTTGCCTCCTTTTTCTAGAATTGAGTTTGATTAATTTTTTTCAGTAACTCTGTGACTTCTTAATTCCCATAAATTTAGTATACTGCTTGGAATTCATTCTGAAGTTTTAAAGACGACCACATTGGAGAGCAGCAGGTCAATTGTTTTCCAGTTCTTCTATTCTCAGTTCCTTTCCCAATTTACGAGCTAGGTTTTCTTAAGCACCCGTGGGAAACTGAAAATGTTTCAGGCCCAACTGTTAGCTAGCTCAAAGACTGCAGGCAACTCCCAAACTTGCATAGCCTTACAGTAAACATGGAGAGCTCATCAGTCTCAGCTGAGGCTGCAGCCTACTGCAGGCACACAGAGCGGGGAGATCCTGCCCGCCCTTCCGGCTGCTGAAAGTGAGAAATGTGCAACTAGAATTCCAGCTAAAAATATTTGCTTGATCTTTAGCTCTTTTGTTCTGAAAAGTTACAGTCATATGACATTATTTATATGGACTTTCTGAAAGCTTCTTATACCATTTTCACATGACAAGCCCCTGCTTAGGCTTGTAGCTGCAAGGATTCAGGAAAGAAGCACTGGAATGGCTTCAGCATTCCTTCAGTGCAGAAAACAGAGCTGGTCACATTGGGTGACACAACTCTAGAGAAAGACTGAGACATGGTCTGTCAACTTCACTGTCTTTGGCCTGTCAGACAGCACACATAACATACGTTACTGGTCCTCTGCCTTTTCTGGTAAACTGCAGCTGTGCATAAACAGTGCAAAATACCAGCACCAGTGTACTTGGAAATTCTGCATGTGTATCACTGAATTTGTGCTTTGCACTTGCTTTACACCAGTGAAATTACTTCACAAGGTGTCGGGCAGTAGAGAATCAGGCCAAATGTTTGCAGTCTGGGAGTATTAAATTTACACACTGCTGCAGACTACTGTTTGCTTCAGGACCCTGGTGTCCAGCTAGGCATTCATAGGGGTGATCAAGAGACTAATGGTCTCACCAGTTTGGAGGGGAATGAGCAGTACAAGGATGACAAGAAAAAAAATGTCTGCTATCTACTATAATTAAAAGTAAAACCCAACGACCTATCTGCTCTGCTAGAAGAGACAGGGTAAGCACGTGCAAGGCCAATGCTCAGCGCTCTTAAGTAAACAAACAAACAAATGCACACAAACAGAGAACAGATGTTTGATTCATAGGAGCTTTAAACCGTTGGGGTCATTTCTTGGATGTCTGCCACTTTCCATATGGCAGTATATAAATCACACACAGAGTTTGTAATCTATATAAAAATCTATATAGCCTAGACAGAGGAATGGGCTACAAATTTGTGGCCCAGGGAAATTTGCTGATGGCATGGAGTGTAGTAGTACACTGAAGAAAGAACTAATTTCAAGTTCAAATAAAAGTTTTTAATTTGCAATACAACTTGGCTGCTGTCTGTACCATATGTGTCTTTCAAAGTAATAAACAAACATAGTGTATACACAGGTGACTGCAATGGAATTACAGTGGGATTATTTTGAGAGAAATTGTATAATAGGGGGATCTTTTCATCAAATATCAGTTAAATGTGGAGAAGCAATTAAATAGAAGAAGAAAAACCACCAGGAGAATTCACTATACAGGTGAAAGAGTCGAATGAGTGTTTTTCAGTGCTCTGAGCCAAGGTAGAAATGTCTTTGCTTTTACTTATAAACCCCTTTCCCAACAACCTGTTTTAGCACTTGGGAAGGCACAAAGAAGGAACAGAAAGATAGAGAGGATGATGACAAGCTATAAATCTCAATGCTTAAATTAAGTGGTAGGGCTAGAAATACAGTACAGTGCGTCACTTGTTACAGTGTGACAAATGGTGCTCCATTTGCTAAAGTCATTTACAACTGGCCATTAATAAAGGGGCTGGGACAGAGGATGCCACTTGCTAAAGTTCTAAAAGGAAAGTGATTAAAAGTAGCTGGAAGTCTGAGTATACACTTCAGAGTATTGGCCAGGAAAGGATTTAATTCTTGTTCTTAAACATAAACATTTTACTGATAATGTGCACTGCTCCCCCTAGAATTATAAAATCTAACCGTAACAGACAATACTCCAGATGTGTTGTAAGGAGAAACTACTGGGAAAACCTCAACACAAAGTAGTTACTAAGAAGCTTTACCCTTGTATTTATAAGACAGAGGTTTGTGGAACATCCTCCTAAAAACTAATCAAGACCATCGTAGCAAACCCATTCATAACCCCCACCCCCCCCCAGATAACACCTCAGTGCAAATCTAGCTACCCTTCTTAGTGCAGGAGCTCAGATGTGCAGGCTGTTTACCTGATTTTTCTGTTGATACCATTTTCCTCCATGATGTGGAAATAGGAATTGGAGGAGACTGTTTTCATCCTGATGCTAAAGTAGGCCACCAATTTATTTCCTCTTTCCCTTTCTTGGCTCCCTTCAACACCATATACCCAGGCATTTTTGGTGTATTTTGGTGTATAGTTCCTGCTATTCCAAATTATTTTTTTATGGTCTTTAATAAAAAATATCTGCAATTGTGTAAGCCCCCCGAGATTTGGTATCTAATTCCCTTTCAGAGCTGCACTACCCTCTGAAAATGATCTAGGCAGTGGAAAAAGCATGAGGCTGTCTCCCCACATGCCAGAGACTCATGGCATCATTTGACTCACACTGGTGGAGTCCTCGTGGTCTGTGGTCCTAGATAAATTCATCTGTTGCTTCTCGGTAACACTACTTCTGAATTTCTATGTTCCATAATTAAAATTCAATAGTCTGATAATATTGAGTACTTGAGTGCCTGTAAATGTTACGGATGCCCACCTCTACCAGACTGTTAAAGACAGATTTGAGTGTAAGCTTCAAACTTTTGGAGCCCAAACACACGTACAAGCTACAAAATACAGGAAAACCGTTCACCAGCTTCACTGGAAGCTTTTGTTTGGTGAACTTAAGGGAATGACACTTTTATCCAAATGAGAAGCAATACTTACTAATATAGACAACACATATAAATGATGAGCTACATTACAAATAAATAGCTTCAAATTATAAAACCAGAGTTCTCAGTACATTATTAAAAACACATGTATTTTTAACTATAGAAGAGATGCAAAAAAGGGAATAAGAACTATCATGAACTGTTTTGTTTAATTAATGTCTTTTCTTTTAAATTACTATGTGTAGTTTACAAATCACTGTGCTACACTTTGCACTATTCCAGGGAAACTGATCTTACATCTTTGCTGATCACATAGAGGGGTGGTGCATTAGCATTCACATTGCTCTGACATGGATCGCTTTTGCACTTGCCTGTGTCTTTCACATTCTTTTGGTAACCTTCCAATTATTATGAAAATGTTAAGCAAACAACTTGAAACAAACAGTAAAAACAACACGGCCAGACTGAGCCTTATTTTGCTTCTTTTACTTTTATGGAAATTTGAATGCTGTTTGGTCAGGACGGCATTTATTTGAATTTATCAGTCTTGAAGGGAAAACAGCAGAAGCTAATGTTTTATCCAAATGCAGACAAAACAGGCATGTAATTACAAGTTGTTTCGATGCATTTATTTTCAACAGGTAATTGGATACTCCTACTTTTCAAGAATTAAGATGTCACAGACAAATAACCACAGCTTTTCAAGTTTGCTTCTCAAAAATACTTAAAAATCTTCCTATGCTTTTTATTTTGATCTGAAATACATATATATAATTATAAACTTGAACTTTAAAAATGTTATATAGATAAACTTTTGTAATGGAAATGAAGTTGGAGATAATAGAGCAGTTCAAGTAAATGGATGTTAAGGGTAATAGTTATCAATGTCTACATAAATGAAAAGGATGCTTGGGAATATTCTGGTTTGCCAAATTTGTATTTTTTTTTGCCAAAATACCAGTCAACATATTGTCTGCACAGTGGAGTTAGCTTCTTAGCCCTGTTCAAGTTTTAATGTAGTGAATCCTAGAAATGTGTGGGGTACCTTTGCGACTACTCACCAAAAGAATGTTATGTCATAACTAATTTGAGGTCTGAGATAGATAACTGAAGGAGGTTTAAAGCATGATATGTTCTCCACAGTCCGAATTTAGGAATAAGGCATGGTACAGAGTGCAAAATGGAGACAAGAAAAAGACTATGAAAGCTTTGGTTCAGTTGATAAAAAGCAGGATAGAGACACTCACCTTAAGTGAAAAAAGGAACTTGCAAATGTCAGATTAAAAGTTAGATCTTACTATAATCAAGAAAATAGTCCCATGAAAGGGAATTCGTTATTAGTTTTGCTCAGAAATGTTACTGCTAGAACCTGTTTGTTTAAATATCAAGAATGATGTGTAGACTGTCATTATTGTATAATACAAGAAGATATTATTGAGGACATTATGGCATCTGTAAGACTTAAACTATAAGGAGCCCTACATAATGGAAGGAGGAAGATTTGAAAGAATTTCAAACACAGTTTCCAAGGTGTTTTTTTTCTTGAATAAGGCAATTTTCTACAAAATAATATTTTTTAACTGTCTGCTCTCAAAATGGCAACATTCTTTGGTCTGTCTTGTTTCAGCTAACAATGAGCTGCTAAACTGACCTACCACAAAAATACGGCAAATTAAACAGTCTTATCTTTCTGTTAATACACAAAGAGAAATTTTAACTGTTATTGAGAGATGCTCTCGTTTCACAGATGAGCAAACAGATGCCAATTTAATTAATACTTTAGCAGTGGGATGAAATAATGCTAGAATTTGACATGCTCTACACAGAAAAATAATGATGTTTTTTGTAAATATCACATCTGTAAGTTCTTATAAGGCCAGTTGATGGCAGACTGAAGTGTGATTGAAGGCAAGCTGAATTGTACAAAGTTTATCAATTAGATCTGATCAGCTTCGTTTATTGGAATTTGATGGTGAACTTAAAAGATTTTTTTTATTGACAGGCCATGGGTGTTCAATCCTATCTAGAACTCATTCCCCAGTGCATTCTTTGTCTAAAAGTGCCTGACGATTTACAATCTACCTTCATTTCAGGGACTACTGTTGATGAAGCAGCTCACTATTGTGGGCTGATAAAAGATCATGATACTTTTGAAGCATGAAACTAAGAACCTAAAAAGACAATGAAAGAAAGAGTACATTGGGCTAGAACATAGGTACATTCATCACTTAAACCACATAGCTAGAAAGGTATTACGAAACAATACTGGCTTGGGTCAATACTTTTTATGCATACATTAAGAAATAAGTGGCAAGGAAAGAAAAGTACAACGTTTTAGTTGTATAAGCAATAATCTATTAGATAATATTAGGCCAATTGAAAGAAGACTGCTTCTTCAGAAAAGTTATTCCTTGGGAAAAATTAAGTACTAGTGGTGATATTTAGATCTAATAGGTTAGAAATTTGGAAAGAAAGTAAAGTAAATGGGCTAAAGAGTTAAAAGAAATTTAACAGAACATGTAAACTCCCTGAATACTGAACAGATAGATAACTATTTTTGTATGATCTTTTTCTGCTCCCTACTAGCAGTTATGTTTTACCCTCTCTGTTTTCTGTAGTACAGTAGTTTTGATTTTAATTATATAAATCTTGGGTTATGACTTTAAAGTCTAGGTGTTAATATTTGTTAGTAAACTTAATGTCCATCTAAAAAGGGGCTATATTTGAATGGTTTATATCCCTTCCTTTGGTTTTCAATTAGAATCACAGAGGGCACATTAATGATTTGAAAAGATCACATTACTTTTATTTACTGGTATTTTCCCATCTACTGATATCTATCTTGGCCTAGCTTCCCTGTTGTAGTCTTTCCAGATTAAGACACTTTGCTTCATACACATATATTTGTCATTGAATATACAAAAATGTTTTGTAGAGAAGACAACAGAAAGCATTATTGCTTAAAAGTTTAAGACTTACAACAAATATGAATTGGTGCAGCTCCATTGGCTTTAACGGTGTTATCTGATTTTTGGTAGCTAAGAAGCTGCCACAATATTTCCTTTTCATTCTTGACATTTTACTTGCTTATTTTTATTGAATGTTGCAGCAGAAGATTGCTTTGGCTGTAAACACAAACAGCAATGCCTGTGAAATAGCATTCGTATACTCTGGCAGCGTATAGATTAGATAGGCTTAGTAGATGCAAACCCATGCCCCTTTTTTTTATGCAGGAAGAAAGGAAGAAAGAAAGAACACATGAAATACTGAACAGCAGGACTGCAGTGATTCATAACTTTCTCTCTGCACTGCTGTGACTTGTCACTGGTTGTTCCCAACTTCAGCACAGTCTCTGGGGATTCACAAGAGTTTATGCATTAGCACAGGATTATTTCTGATCCTGTTGAAAATGCATGGAAATGTACATGATTCAAGTCTTTGATTCTTTCCACATAGTAAAAAAAATGCACCCACAACCAATTGAACTGCATAAAAACTTCTTCAATCAAATGAGTATAGGTGCAATCCCTACTTTACTTCAGACAGGGACAGCCAGTCTGTGGGAGTGAGCATGGAGTGCAGACCCACGGTAGAAACAGCTCAGTGTCTGGATCACTAAAGAGAAAATATGGGGAGCTGTCTTGCAAATACACACACGCACTACATGCTCGAATGTGCTATCTGGTAACAGCTAGAGACAAAATCCTCTAAGTCTTAAGGGTAAGTTACAAAAATCCTTCTTCTGGGAAGATGACACAGAACAAGACACTTTTCATGCCTAAGCATTAAGGCTGTTTCACTGGAAGAGCATATAGAAACTAACAGCTGGTATGGTGAAGAAGAAATGTGTGTGCATGAGCTGGGAATGAAAGAGTAGGTCAAATATTACAAGTACTTGAAAAAAAAAGAGCTTTATATAAACTCATCTTACCAGTTCTGACAACCGGTGGCTAATGTCCCAGATTGCCTTGTTAGCTGGCAAGGTAGGGTGGACCCACTTTTGAGGTCCTGTTGATTAGGGAGAGTTTAAAGACATGCCTTTTCTGAGGAAGGGATACATTAGAAGAAGGAAGGAAAGAAAAAGGCTTTCCTCTTATCATCCTTCCGTCATCACCCACAGAAAGGAATTTGACCTTTTGATTGAGTTGTTTTCTTGCTTTGTTTAGTAGTGAATTGTCATTTGCAACGGGCCTCTGCCATCCATGAAGTCCTAAGCTCTCTCCTGTAGAGATTTATGCTATGGAAGGAATGCACATCAGTAATAAAGATCAACAGGATTATAGTTACTTAATTGGACTCTGGCTAATAAAATTAACCAGTAGATTTAAGAGAGTTGTTTTGTTTTCTTTTGTTCAGTATTACCAACAATATTTTCCATCTGACTATATGCCAGGAAAAAGAATTCCTAGTTTCCTAAGCTTTTAGTGAAGTTTGCTTCTTTTTACATTGTGCCTCTAAATTTAGGAAGTGTAAACTCTTAATGACCACTCAAATATAAATTAAGCAGACAAAGTAGTAGCTGCGTTTTACAATACAAAGTAATTTAGGATTGCCGTATGCTATCACAGCTTGATTAGAGTAACAATAACAAAACTCACAGAATGTTTCCTGTTTGTTTTTCAAGTTTTGCCCCTTAAGGTTTTAGCAAAAGAATTCCATATAAGACAGCAAGCCATAATTCCTTCCCTTCTGTAATGTTTGCTTTTGCCCAACCCATTTCACATTTGTATATCACAGCAATATACTTGCAGTTATTTGAACAGAAATTATACTATGTATTTTGACTTCTGAGCAATAATTGGAAGTAACAACAGAATCTTAAGTAGTAACCCAGCTGTCTCCCAAGTATTATTATGCCTAAAGAGTTATTGGGAATGCACAAACTACAAAGGAATTGTAAAGAAATGATTTCATCTGTATATGATTTTAATCAAGCTTGGCTTGCTGTTAAAAGGCTTGTTTAATGAAGACTGCATTTCCCTTATGAGAGTCCTGACCATGTAGTTTGGTATCAGCCAACCAAGGCTTATTGCCGTAACAATAGCTAGAGGGTTTACCACATTAAAAAAAAAACCCCAAAAAACACCACCCCTTTCATTTCAGTCTGTTTCTGATCACTTATTTAGAAAATGACAAATAACAGACAAAAAATTCAAAGTAACTGATAATTAGTGAAAAGTCTGCTTGAACAAATATAAACTTATAGAAGTTAAATAATATTTTATTCATATAATTTTCAATCCAGTTAATTAATTAAAAGAATCCATTCATCTGGGATTTTCTTCTTATGCTACATCATAATTTCTGCTACTGTAATGTTAGTGATTTTAAAAAGTGAAGTCAAACTCTTTGCAGCTAAACTCTTAACAAATGTAATATGTGGATGTTGGATTGAGTATTTCTAACGCAAATACAGAGAACTGCTTTGCAGAACTATGAAAACATGAAAAGATGATTTTGCCTAATGCTCACTCAAAACTGAAACAAATGTCTTTATCTTCTAATTTAAGGACATGCTCCTGTCAATGTTCACATTATTGTAGAAAAAACACATAAAAGAATGATATGTTAACGATCCCAACTCCTGATTTGAATGGCATTAATAAAATAAAGTAAACTTCTACATCTGTCTCAGTGTTTGCAGTCAGGATTGGTGCTTTAGTGCCAGATTTTGAAAACTCCAATTCACACAGATTGTTCCTTTGAAGTTAATGAGATATTTGTATGAGTAGGGGCTACTCACTTGAGTCGTGTTTTCTGGTTGGAGCCTTAGTCCTTTCTGTTGCCAAGTGTACTTAAGTTTATAAGACCATCCATTTCAACACATTTTGTTTAGTTAAACTGAAGTACTTCATTTTTAAGGAAAAAGTTATATTGCCAAAAAGTATAAACAGGACTAACTTTGACTAATATAAATATTTGAAAAACAGAACTTTTTGTTACAACTTACAGAAACAATCCTAATGCAGATGACAGAGGGAAAAGTGCTTTTATGGAATAGATGGTTCAACTGAAGTATAGCACAGAGGAAATTTTAAAAATAAATATGAGGAAATTTGTCTTCTAACAGCCAGCATATTTGGATCAAGTTCAGAATATTTCTGCCTAACAATTAAATGGAAATTCTTTACATTTCCAGTTCCGCGGCACATTATTTAAACGTTAAGCCTCTCTAATTAAGAGGAATCATTAAATTTATTCCTATTGCCTGCTTTAAAGTTTATTTGCTAATAAGCAACTGGACAAGGGATGTGTGAAATGAATAGTTGAAGAAAAACTCTGATGGCAAAAGAGAGGTCTGGAGGGTGAAGTTGGTTTATTAGGCACCGTTTGTCATGAATGGGTCTACTGCACGTACAAAAGCAAATCCCACTACCTTAGAAGATTAATTCTGAAGGAGGCACTCTTGGGTCAAAGTATACATAAGCGTGTGCCTAATCTCAGAGAAATCAGGCTATTTTCTCACAGCAATTAAGCAGAGGTCTAGGGTTTCACCCACAGTGTATTTAAACACAGGATACAATTAAACCCCAAAGTATTAATATCTGTGCTGTGCAAAATTGCCCAGGAAATAGATTTTGCCCTCTTTCAAATGGAAAGCAAGGCAAATTAAGGAGGATGACTTTATTTGAGTAAAAATTATCCCAAAACAAATGTAAGTTGTTCATTTTTAACTGTTAATTCCTTATGTACACTACTTTTTCTCTTTTTTTTTCTTTTTCCTACTCACATAATTTAGTCTGGAATGTACAATGTTCAGTGGATATGGCTGATAGATACCATTTAATTAAAATAGTTTTATTTTCATGGCTAGTATAATTTCTACAGGATAACAGCTCAACAACAGCATTTTAAACAAATTATGAACAAAATGCTGCTCTGTACTGGCAATCTTTAACATCAAGGAAAAGAGTGACTGCAACATCTTATTCAGCAAAAAGCAGCTACAAAAGATCTCTTTCCTCCTTGATGTCTATGGATTATTGAGCAGTGTGAGTGGAAAGAACACTGTGACTGAAAGAAATTTAATGCCAATTTGAAATGTTTCTAAAGTAAAGGGAAAAACTCCTCTAAACACACACATAATTTTCACTGCATAAATGTAGTAAGAATTAAATAATTCTTTTAAACAAAATCTTCCTTTTCAGCTCCCTAAAAATTCTCTCTGATTTTATGGTCTTTCACGTTATCATTTAAAATATAATTCACTTTTGTCTAGCTATCATACCTACATAATCTATTTAACTCCCAAATTACTTTATAAAAAGAAAAAAAAACAATCTTTCCCCCTTCACTTTAGATGATTTATCAGAAAAAATGGTTATACACAAAGTAACACATTCTGCACTGTAATAAATCTTGTCTCCTGTATTTTTAAACTTAAAATTGTTCAAGCTTTCCCACCATAGCAATGTACCTAACAATATAAACAAAATAATTCTAGATCTCAAAGCTTCTATGTATCAAGTTTTATTAATCCTGCAGATAATCTTAGTATTTTCAGCTTTCAAATCGATGATGTGTTGCACAGGATGCTAATGAATTGTCTAAATAATGAAGGAACATGCAGTACTTTTTTTAAAGAAACAAAAAAATTATTTCTCACTGATCAAGTTAGTCAGCAAGACACTATTTTAACCTTTAAAAATGCAGCATATCCCAAAACAAGTTACTTCTGAAATAAATGCTCTGCTTGAGCACAAGTGCCCTTTTAAATGATTATATCTCAGTACTTGCAACAGAAAGAATTTTACCTATCACCTTTACACTGTTGATGTGCTGCATTGGGTGAATCCATAACCTTTTCACAATATGTAACATGCTGCAGAACACAAAATTACTTGCTAAGTTTAATTAAATCCCTTCAGAAAAGTCCTCCTGACCTCTTTAAGAAAGAACGAAAAAATAAAACCAAACAAATTCCAAATCCCTCTATATTTGATAACTTTAAATGAATCTGCAACCATTTCAGAAAATTATCTTTCAGAGCACTGAATAAGTTTGCTGCTCTAAATTTTTCATAATAAGGTTTTTAGATAAATTTCAGTAAACATTAACAAAATTTTATTGTTGAAAAGCCATAATCTTTTATTTTCCCAGCAGTCTCTAAGGGGATGGAAACTTGCTGAAGTCTATGGAACAGGCCTTAAAATAGCAATCTAGGTAAATCCTCCAGATTGTAAACTTCCCAGAAAAGATTTTGGACAAAACTTAGAGACAAAATACTTTATTCACTCTACCTTCTAAAGCACCAGATTTGGGCTTTTTTTCTGAGAAAACACATTCTAGATGAAAACAATAGATATAAAAGGACCCTGACCACCGAAACAAACAGCAAAACTCCCCACGAGCCAAATTCGCTATTGCATAAAAGATTGTAACTGGCATACAGTTGTGACCTCTTTGCTCAGTACAAAATCACAACAATGATTTTAAACTTTAAATTACATTAGGAGCAAAATCAAACATAATATATATTACCTTCAAAGTCCATGATTAATTTAAAGGGAAACAAGGGTTTGCAAATTCTGTTTCACTCAGTTCAAGTTAAAGGATCAGACCCCTAAAGACAGTTAATGCTTCCTGATTATAAAAAGAAATTTAGTAAGCCTCTGCCTACACACATGTATGGAGTAATAACGGTTAAGCCTGTGCATGCACACATTAACATGGGTACATACTTCAAACCAGCAAGAGACTGATTTTATACATATGTTGTTTCAGTTCACGTGCAGGCTCAATCTATAAAGACTACCAAACTTTGTAGTCATCTTCTGTAAGACACAGGTGCTACAGTTCACTTTTGACACTGAAATGATCATAATAATTTTTTACTGTGTCCTCTACAACATGAATTAAAGAGGAAACAAAGCTTGATGTGTTTTACCCTTAGATAAAGAAAATAAAACCTTTGTGAAGACAGTGGGTCCTAAATGACCAGTGTGACAAATTTTCAATAACAACATTTGTTTCTGTCTTTACTGTATTTTTTTTTAAATTCTGTTTCAGACACAGATAGAAAGAAGCTTATTTATTTGAAAATAAATTTATTTTTGTCAGAGAAGTATGCCTTATAATAAAAAAAAGCTCTCAGTAGTGAACAGAAATTCACAAGGATTTTTTTTTTCTAATGTTTGATTTAATAAGATAATGCTCTCCCAATAGACACAACCTTCTGATGCAAAACCAAAATTAGTGTCCAGCTGAAGCACTGGAACAAGCAAAAAAAATGGCGAGACATAAGAAATATGGAACTCACTGTGGGTTTCTCAACACAAAGAAGATGAGTTATCTGATTGGTGTGTAATCACAAAGTTAAACAAACAGCAATAAAGCTAAACTAATTCACTGTCAAGTCTACATGTCGTCCTGGCTGGTTCATTATGTGCATTTGTGACAAACAATACGGAAGAGACAACTGTACTGAATCAAATAACTTGCAACAGTTTACACTCCTCTAAAACTATTTACATTTTGTCAAATGAATATTT
This sequence comes from Rhinoptilus africanus, assembly GCA_013400135.1. Classification (NCBI taxonomy): domain Eukaryota; kingdom Metazoa; phylum Chordata; class Aves; order Charadriiformes; family Glareolidae; genus Rhinoptilus; species Rhinoptilus africanus. The sequence continues at coordinate 303,513 of VXBO01014273.1, forward strand.
ATAACAAGTGGCTTTCCCTTCACAAACACTGTAGCTCAAGCAGCTCCCATTCATTATCGTATTTAGGAAGTACAAACACTAATTCTGTGAGTCAGCGACACAGTCTGTTGTAACTTGCCATAAAACAAGGCCTGCAATACTAATATAAAATCTAGGAGAAACGTGCTGTTGCTTCCAGTTTTTCAAATGTCCTAGCATTTTTATGTCTCCAAGTCACAGGAATTCAGTTTCAATATTATATCTGCTCTTCAGCATAGCACGCCCCAATGAAACAGCCGGTGAAGTTTATTTTGCACTTTATCAATACAGTGTAAACCAGCATGTGCTTACCTCCATGGGGTTACTGAACCCAACTTGTCTGTGTGCACAGACAGCACTTTGGCCACAGATGTGACTGGTTAACTGTACAAGCAAGGAGGATAAATCCACACAACAATACTTCATTCACCAAGGAAATCTGCTGTGGATTACAGCTTCTCTATGGTTACGTCTGTTCTTAATTTACTGCTTTTATTCAGTTTTCAACCATAAATGAGCCCCTTATGAGGCATTCAGTATGCAGAATTGACAACTCTTTTTATCTACTCGAAAAATATTTTTGGATAATAATTTATGGTTACAAAATATTTTACGTAGTTTGAATAGTTACATTATATTCTTTCAGTACTTAATGATGCAGTATCCCCTGTAAAAACGGAGACCTGGGCAATCTATTGATTTCACATATTTTTAACAAAACACAGCAGCCTTGGCCATACAGAAACACAAATTTTAAAACTGCATATATCATGGGAATGGCATTGTGTTTTTTTTAAAAGCTCTTAAACAGCATCTCATGAGGAAATCCTTGGCCAGAACTGTGACTAAGGGCCCTGTGGATGGGAACATAAAGAAGGTATTTTGGCAGGCATGATATTTTGTTTATGACTTTCTTTTTTTTTTTAAGTTTGCAATAGATGTAGATTTTAAACACTATTCAACAGAGAAAATGTGAAGCTGCCTGTAATGCTGGAGAGGGTTACTGCATTATTTATGTTTTATATATGAAACTGAAATGTGAGCATGGGTATTTTAATCTTGTTTCACCATCAAAGATAGTCTCTCAATTTGTATGCCAAATTAATGCACTATCTACTTTGTAAAAGCCATCTAAAGGGACTGATTAGCATTGGGCACTAAGTGATGCTTAGGAAAGAAGATTGTGAGTAAGCAGAGCTGCCTAGGAAACTAGCGACGTGCTGCAAAGCTACTGGTATATTTTGTTGCATGCCAATATCATCCTTTCTATCAGTTCCGACATACATCCTCAGAGGGACATCATCCATTGAAACTATAATTGGCAATAGAGGAAGGCAGCCATGCGAATGATATGGAATATTTTTATTAATTGAGACAATAGTGATGAGGCTTTAAAAAGCCTTCCAAGATGACAAAGTCCCCTTTGCATTATTTTAGATTAATTTAAAGTGTTGGCACACAAAGCTTTACAACTTTATTCTTGGCAGAATATGAGTACTTTCAGACTCATTGATACTCAGGGATTCTTCACTGTTACAGAGTAAACTCCCTGTAGATAAACAAAAGAAACATTTGAATGAGGTACTTGCAGTGTTTTCCTCATTAGCAGCTACAGTGTCTTGAGCAGGGAATGAGTGTTTTGGGAAAAGCATTCTTGGCATTAACAAGAAAGGACATTGCTTTTACAGGCAAGAACACTTTATGGCTTTCTGAAACATCCTATCACAATACCATATGTCATCCAAATAAAAAAATACAACTGAAAGCAAAATTAAGTGTTAAGGCACTTTAAAAATAAGTACACTGGTATATAAATACAGCAGAGAAATACTGAACTGATTTTAGTTTGGTTGCTTTAAATATTGCCCCTGATGTTTTATGGATTCCAGTTCTTCCTTTTTTTGCTATTTAATTACAACTGGTTTTGATTTCTTTATGAAAATAAAAAATGCTTTGTTTAAGACTGAATATCCTTGTTTTCATTTAGTGGATGCAGTTAGAATGCTAGGTGTAGGCAGATATTTTCCACATGCATTTAAGATTCCCCTGGAGTGGCTGGATAAAACACCATGGCAGATACTCAGCTCTACAATCACAGAGACTGTGCCAGTGAGTCTTTAGAGCCTTCCGAGTATAAAACTTCCTTGAGTTAGAGGTTACCTTTTAATTGTGTGCGCATGCGTGCACAGCATTCATTTGTGTGCCAGGACTATAGCTATGCTATGACAAGTCTGCATGCCCTCTTAATCTGTATTTATGAATGAAAGTTTTAAATTTAGCTAAACTCAGTGGATGGCTGCAGGGCTACTATCAGTTACGTTTGGTACGGGGATACAAACTTAGCACTTACATCCCACTTATTATGTAGAGATTTAATGGATGACAAAATCTCTAAAAACTTCATGAGTCTGAGAACTCAGCAGCTTCTTTTGCATGAGATACACATGTCTGAAAAAAAAAAAAAAAGAATGTCAAAGCAGTAAAATTTGCTGCTGTTCTAAAGTGCCAAATTGACTTGAGAAAAGCCACCTGGATTTGGATTCTTGAACAGTGGTTTTCCTTTGTGCTGCCCCTAGAATCTGAATTACTTCTAAATACAAAGACAGGGCAGGAGTTCCCCTAAAAATAAAATCCTCAGATACTTGCATGTATGCACTAACTCCATGAGGTGGCTAGCTCAGCCATGATATTGAACCGCCGGTAGGACATAAAATGCTTCATTTGGACATTTTATGGGTTTACACCCACATGACCAAAATTGTGGAGTGGAGCAACACAGACACCCCAAAGCAGCTGACAGCTCCTAAATGGCCACTTCGTTCAAGAATTTGGATGGGGCAACAACTTCATCGATGTTTTTCCCTCACTCATTTTACTCCTACACTTAGTTGTTTCAAGTTTGCGTAGCAAAGCGCTACTGAACATCACATTGATTCAAGCCACATGGCTGGGGTTTTTCCTAACAGTTTGGTTTCACAAACACCAAGATAAATCACCTACCTGTGTTTTCCAGCATAAATACCATGAATCACATTAATATAATGCTACAGGTCTGAATTAAACTGACAATGACAAGGACACTGCAACATAAGATCTCCACTCCACTGTGAATTCAACTTCTACTCATATGTATTGCTGCTACGAATGGATCTGTACCAAGATACCTGACCCAGGCGGCTTATCAACTGTAATCTATCTGACCCATCTGGCACCTGAGCCAGGCTCTGCTCTTACATAATTTATATTCCAGGGTAATTTACTAATTTCAATCCTACCCCTCATCATAGGGCATGTATGACCAAGTGCTAGTCAGAGGATCATTTAACACTGAATTCTCCCAACACATCACAATTACAGAACCACCTGTGCTAAACAGCTTCTCCTTCCTGATCCACTGCAAAAATCTTCAGCACCTCAGAAGTCAACAAAATACATCAATGCTTCTCTGACATGAAGAAATGCAATGTTAGCATATGGTGGCAGAATGATAAAGCACAGAGAAGCAGGCAGGCTGAAAGACCACCAAATTCTTGCCCTTATAATTTGTTTTCTCTTTACCTCTTTTCTCATATATTTATTTGCACAGTGGGGCAGATCCTGCATATTTTGTACACGTGATCTGCTCTACAACTCAACAACATGTAAAGATTAACAGTTTTCTTAATTAGAGTTTGAAAGCCTAATTTTTGAAAATCCAAAATCACAGAAACATTCAGGTTGGAAAGGACCTGGCAAGGTCACTCTAGTCTAAATTACTGGTTAAAGATGTCTCAACACTGAATTTAGACCAAGCAACTAAGAATTCAGCCTTAAGCAGGAATTTAGACTTGAAGATCTTTTCTATGGGAGAATCCCACAACCTCTCTGGGCAACCTGCTCCAAAGACTAATTATTTTCATAGCATAAGAAAAAAAAATATTCTTGCTTCTAGTCAAAACCGTCCCTATACCAGTTTATGACTGTTAACTCTCATGATCCTGTTGTACATTTCCATAAAGGGCTTGGCTACACCCTTTCTGTAACCTCACTGTAGATATTGGAGGGCTGCTGTTAGGTTCCCTGAGAGCCCTCCCTTCTCCAAGGTGAACAAGGTCCCTCAGCCTCTCCTCACAGGCCAAGTGCTCTAGCCTCTGACCATCTTGTAGGCTCTCCACTGAATTTGATTTAGTTTTTCAATGTCTCTCTTTTACTGTGGGGGCCCAAACTGGTCTAGCAAATGCTAATTAAAGTGAAATAATCACTTCTCTTGATCTACTAGCTATGCTCCTGGTTATACAACCCATTTATGCTGTTCCTCCTCATTACTGCCAGGACACACTTATGACTCTGGTGTAGCCTAGTGTTCAAAAAAATCCCTAGATCTTCTAGAGCTGCTGTGTAGCAGTCCCCAGCCTATACTGATGCAGGAGCACAATTTCTTCCCAGGTTCAGGGCTTTACACTTGTTGTTGATGAAATTAATCAGGTCCCATTGTCACAGCTCCTAGTCTCTCCAGGTTCCTAGGCCTGCAACATTGATGAGCGTTTCCTCCTTCAGGTCACTGGTAAAGATACAAAACAGTGCCAGTATAGATCACAAAGGAACTACACTTTCCAAGCACAGCAGTAACCATGGGCCAATACCTTTTTGGGCTGGATAACGCAACCAGTTTTTCACCCTAGTAGTTCAGTCATTGAAACTGTGATGTCCCAACTTGGATACAAAGGAAGTTGTTTTGAAATCCTTGCTAAGATCATTGTAGATGACATTTACAATGCCCCCTGCCACCTACAGATCTACTCATTTCATCATAGAGGGTAATCAGGTTGTGAAGCATGATTTACCTTTGTAAATTCCTGTTTATTCCCAATCATCATCTTCTTCACATGCCCCAAAATTACTTCTAAGATCACTCAATTATTTTCCCAGGCACTGAAATAAGAATGACCAGCCCATGTTCCTTGGTTGTCTTTCTTGACATGATTGAAGATGGATATGACTTTTGTCTCCCCCTCCAATCATTGCTGACCTTCCTTGATCTCCATGACCTCTCAAAGATGATGAAGAAAGGCCAGTTCACTGGCCACAATGAGGCTAGTTCATCAACAAGTTGCCTCAGCACCTCTGGATGTCTCCCATCTCTAACCTGGACTGGTATGGGATGAGATTTCTCAGGGGAACTCTGACTTGATCCTCTCCCCCTGTTGGTAGTTTCTGTCCTCTTTCAATCCTGTGTGTCTAGTAAGAGGCATGGGAGACTTGGTTAGTGAAGAGAGGAGCACTAAGTTACAGCCTTATCTGCATCTGCTGTTACTATTTAGCTGCAGCTCTTTAGCAGCAAGTCCACGTTATCCCTGTTTACTGTTAATGCAGCTCTAGAAGATCTTCTTGTTGATTTTGATTTCTCTTGACAGGCCCAACTCTAGCTTTGCTTTGCCAGTTTCAATTCTAGCTAAAGTTTGGATTTACTAATATCTTCCCTGCTTGACTAGGCAAGGCTTCTACATTCCTCCTTAGTATCCTTTCCTTCCTTTTGTATATATGCACCTTCTATATATTCCTTTTTGCACTGGAGTTCAGGCGTGAGTTGCAGGCATCCTTGTTTAACCAAGATGTTCTCCTGATCAGTAGCACTTTCCTGAGTATTGGGATGAGTGCTGTTGCACTTTGAGGAGGCTGTCCTTAGAAATCTGCCAGCTTTCCTGAGCTCTTTGTCTTTCCACACTGGCTGCCATGGGATTCCACCTACCAGTTCCCCCCCAAAGTCTTCCTTTTACCAGCCTGTCACTTGCTCCTTATAAAAGCTTCTAGAAGAGTGATTTGAACTGCTCCTTCATGTAAATGACACTCTCCCACTGCCTTCTTCCATGCCTGCCTTTCCTAAAAAGCCTGGACCATGCACCCTAGTTTGCACTTCAGTCCTACAAGCTGATCCACTGCATTGGTCTTCCCAAAGATGGTTCTGCAACCGCATGTCGAGCTCCAGCTCATCCTGTTTATTTCCCAGGCTGTGTGCTTCTGTGCACAGGCAGTTGATGTTGGCCCCCAGGGGGTGATTTAGCCTTTCTGGTGGTTCCCTTCCTCCTACCAACCCACCCTATATACCAACCACCCTAACCTCTGTTCCCTCACTTAACTACAAGGTCATTTCCCCATAGTCCATATAGCTTAAAGCCTTCCTCATCAGATTGGCAAGCTTGCTGTAATTGGTTTTGTTTGCAGTGGTTATATGCAACAAGATGCAGTTGCCTTCTACTTCTTTCTTGAAGTGTATACAGCAGCATAGCGCAGGTCAGTTATGAATGCTGGATGTTCTGATAACTGGATGTTTTCTTCTACATTGATGCAAAGCTCTTCTAAAACCACCTTTGACAACAAACCCCCTTTACTTCTCTATGAAACCTTAAAACTAGCAAAGATGACAAGGCTAGAGGGAAGGATGACTTTGCACCTATGCAGGCTTCAGGCTGATGCAATGATTCTTTGGTGCCACAGAGCAGCCCAAGAACAGGTCTGACATGCTTCATAATTAGAATACGCCTGGATCAAAAAGTATAAAGACCACTTAAAATCTCCAAGATGTGCCAACTCCTTCTGCAATTGAAGATCTGGTCGTATAAGCTAAGTATCCAGATGTCAGTGCCAAGACTTCACAAATACAGACTTAAAGTCTAAGCAGCTAAAACTTCCCTGAAATGAAACATTTACATACTGAAACTAAGTATGTTTATTAGCAATAGATTCATCACAAATGAGAAGGCAATGGGGGCAAGCTAAATGAATGCCACTTTCCCATTATTAGGGCATCAGAAAAATGGACTGGTGGAGCTGGTGAGCAGCTGAAGCTTCAGTTTCAGAAAATGGCTCTGGTTATAAAGCGGAAGTCCTGCTGTTTTGGCTGGCTCCTTTATATTATAGAAACAAGAGCTTAATCTTAATTGGCACACATATCTTTTCTCCGCTGATAAATAAAAGGAGCACCGGAATGCTGTATGCAATTCATTTTAGCTTGTGTCTGGGATATATTGCTGGCATGCAGTGTGTGGGACTGTGCCAGATGGCAGGGTTGGCATCTGCAAAGTTGCTCAGTGGGCATCTCACTACTAGTTTGCAGGAAGAAATGCTCCATTTCTTTCTAAGATTGAATACTAGGAGAGAAATGGAAGCTAAAGCCTATGCAGCTGTGTTTTTACCAGTACGATCTGTAACATGCCACTCCTTGGCAACGACCTCCTATAATTTCAGCACCTAAATATATTAAGAAGACCCAATCCCTTAGGAATTCCTAGGATATTTTTGAAAATGGGAATTCAGATGACTAAGGGCATTTACCAATAGGCTGCAGCAGAAAATTGCCAGATACCTTCTCCAACTATCTGCTTTGCCCCTCTGCTAAGTACGGGGAATAGAATGCAATACATGCTTCTCAGCTGCTTAAGCACTAAATCTCAGAGTTTAGATTAAAGGCGCCTTGGTCAGCAGTTTAAAGGAAAGCCCTCAGACTCTTTACTGACATGACTGAGATGTGGGTGTGTGTCCCAACCTGCCTGCTCTCCAGTGAGAGCAGCAATCTCCAGCAGTGGGGAAACAGCAGAAGATAACATCTCACACAGCAGTTGCACTGCAAAGGAAATGTGTGCCAAAGACTTCAGTGCCAAAGGTTTAGGTGCTTAAAGATATATATATAACATGAGAATTTACACAACGACCCACTTGAATTTAGGCATTTGTCTTTCACTGAAATCAACATGTATGTATGAAAAATCTTGATGATCACTTCTCTAAATCTTTATTTACTTAATTACCGTTAAAAAACTAATCATGCTTTAGGTATGACACTGACTAAGGCTCAGACAAACTGACTTAGACCCTTTGAAAATGTTTTCCCCAGTGGCAATGCAGGAAAATATTCCTGTTTATAGATGGAACTCCATTAGAGGATGAGAAGTAGAAAACAAGGGTAACAAATTATATTCTAAGAATTATTTTTGACCTTTCAAAGAAAAAGAAGTGTAAAGTTTGTGTCTTAGTCAGAACTGAGATTGAATGTATGGATTAGGGGCAAGAAGCAGAGAATTTTGTGCAAATCTATTTCAAATTAAATTGCTGGTTGATTCTTTCCTTAAAAGTCCAAAAGCACTACGAGGTGCAGTGACTATAATTAACGAAAAGTAATTTGTAGATATCTAATCACACTTCTTTTTTAAAAAACATGCAAAACTAATCTCACAAAACTAATCTCACAAAACTAAATGCAAAATAACAATTGAAAAATGTGTCCTTTAGCCTTTAGATGAATTTAAATAAAAATGTGTATTAGATCTACACATTAATAAAGCCTGTTAAGCTCAGTAGAATACTTTATATTCATCTGTGCTTCATCAAGCAGGTTCATGACCTCTACAGAACTGCAGCAGCTCCCTCTGTTCTGAAAACCACATGGGGGAAGATGGTAAATATTATTTTGTGATTAGAAAATGTCACTGGAATTGTCATAGAGAAATATTTAATGTGGAGAGTGTGGTTCAGGAATTAAAACATACACAGCAGGAGAAAAAGCAGCATGGGGCAAATTTTACTCCTAGTGACAGGCAAGGAAAATTTAAGGAACGTCTATGACATTGGAAATACTGTGCCATAGTTACATAGTTATTACTGAGCTCATGAAGATATTTAAGCACCTGCCTAACTTAAACCATGTGAGGATTCTCATTGTTCTAGATGAGACAATGTGGATATTTTAAATTAAGCAGACGATTAAATATCTTGCTGAATTGGAATTGGAGAAAAAGGTAGTTGAGTGATTTTTTTTTTTCTGTCAAATAAGCATACATCTAAATAACCAGATATGTTAAGTATATGCATCAATGACATTTGATGAGAAGCACAGGAATGACTATGTGCACAATATTATTCTAATGTAATACATAAAATATGTGATGCAATACTTGTTAAAGCTCAATACATCAACTATATTTGCAGTTCCTTTTCCTGATTTCCCTGCAGTGTGCATGAATAAGAAGGACATATCCATGTGCACTTTACGAGTAACCAATCTGCCTTGCTCTTTTCACAGATTGCATACCTACCTATCTTTAAAGATGTCAGAGCCAAGTTGGTTGGTTAAAATATAAAAACAGAAGCGCAGTGTTATGTATCATTAAAAAACCCAAATACGACAAAGAAAGATAAGAATGTCAAAACAGCTCCTTAACAAAATCAACTTCCTTAGTGCTAATTCTAAATCTCTTCTCCTTCCATTCAAATTACACCCATGTAGAAGACTCAGAAGACTCCTAGCTATACTGCAGTCATTGCAAATGTTGCTTCTGACTTTCATTGATTTCAGCAGGGCCAAGTCTGAACCATTATTTTTCAAAGTTTTCAGTTTGAGTGTTTCAATTCAGCTCAGTTATCTCAGTAATCTGCTGATATAATCACTCATTCCTCAATATATTTTCTCCCATTGGTGAAATATTCTTGATTAGCATATTGTTACCATTTATTTGTACTACATGTTCCATCATTATCAATTGGAGACAAAGGCAGTAACGATGCCTGTGTCAGCACACACCCACAATTGCTTATGCTCAAATCCTTCTTATCTAGAAAATTCAAATCACCATAAAGGTTCCCTGCAGCTAAATATTGCCTTCACATAATTGCCAGGAAAGGGCTTCCTAAATTATAGGACAGAATAAATTATAGGAGAATCGTATTCCCCACAATCCAAGGTGGGGGGGAATTAACACAGTCTGTAAAGACTCCCCAAAATTACCAATCTGAATTTAAATTCCACATTTAAATGGAGGTAAAATAACTTCAATTAAAAGATTCTCTGCTCTTGAGAATGTCTATTCTGGAGAGGATTAATATGGGCTTTCTAGACTTTTAATAGGTATTTAAAACAAGTATTCTATTTATTAATAACTAAAAAATGCAATGACCACTGTAGTTTTCATTCAGAGCAAAACTTAAACAGGAAAACAGTATCTCAACAGACTGTTTGAGTTATCTGTCCCTTCTTTAATCTGAGAGATTACTCTACAAAACCAATGTTCATTCAACAACAGTCATGAAATCTGTTGTGGATTACCAATATCATCAGTTAAACCTGTTTCAAATTTATTGCTTTCATTCAGGTTAAAGAATAAAAGAGTCCATTTGTACCACCACATGTATATACATGAATTCAGCTTTCATCATTCTCTACAAGTTTAATCCAGTGATTTATGTTTTTTAACACAGTTTTGGGCAAATCTGTTGAAAAAATTTAGCCAGACTGATAGAAGAGTTAGACTGGATTACTGTGATGTGTGCCATGTTTAAAACCAGCCTGTTCTGTTTGGAGAAAAGGAAAAGTCAAGCATTTTAACACTGTAACCCTGCTTGAAGTTCTAATCATTTTAATGGCTTTAGCAAAGGAGAGCAGAGTAAGGTTGGGAGAGTTCAAAGACAATGATCTTTATTATTAGAAATATGTTAGAACAGCAAAGAAGCAAAGCTGCTTTTTTCTGCTTTTTCTTTAGTCACAGCAGGAAATAACACTGCTTAGATTACAGTTTTCTGACGTTTAAACAGTCATGGCAGTGGCTACATGTTAATTTTTTTAAAAATCATCTCCCTTTTGAAACTCTCTCCATCTACCAATGTTTAAAAAAAACACACACGCAGAAAATTAAATGGAAAATGCTTCTCTTATGTTTCATATCACAGCTAAGTTTTTTCATTTAAATTGAACTGAATTGAATTGAATGGGTGCACTGCATAGCTGAGGGTTTTGCTAATGAGATACAAAGCTTTTTGCCTTTAGGTCACTAGTTCAAATCCAGGCGAGGCTAGAAACAGCTGAAAGCTTTTAACCACCTGATGGCTATGTGATATTTTAACATGAAATAAGTTTGTCAATCAAAATCCAAATTCAGGAAATTAGCATTCCCCCCTAAAACCAACCATCACACAATTAAAATTATTTGCAGTCTTCTGAACAGTCAAAAATTAATTACTCTGCACCTTTAGCCATGATTTTTTTAGATGAAATGACTGATGTTGAAGTATGTAAAGAATGAAATATGGAGAAGTTTACACTGCTGATACATTTGTGAATATAGCCTTCATAAGTAAAAGAAGCTTAAATTACTTTCTTTCCTTGAACCTCCTGCCTCCTCTCTCATTAGTATCAGCTGGTGTAGCAGGTACTCCTACAGTAATTGACAGAGATATGGAGGTACAACCCACCTCAGTCATACGGGGAGGGGGGAGAAAAATGTTGTGTATCTGCCAGATGAAGACAGAAAATATTTTAATCTCCATTGTTAATCAGCTCTTAAAAAAATAAAACTTCTAAAAGTTTTGAAGGAATGTCAATAACCTGCAACAATCCTCCTACAAATTACGTAGTAGTATTTTTTGCATGTAGACAATTCCTCGCCTCCAGGAGCAATTGATCACGCTGGAACAAAAATGTTTTTAGTGAGTGATAGATATGGATCTCCAACTCCTCCTACAATCAAAAGACAAAACTGCATATCAAACCAAATAAAACTGATAATTTAAAAATTTCACCTAATGAGAATTTTTATTATCTCATCAGCTCCTTGTATTTTAATGTTATGAAGCTGCAAGATGCTCAAACAATAAGAGAAGAGTATGCTCTAGGAGCCAAGTCCAAACTCGAGGACTAAATTTAAATGTAGTCCACATCCTAGCACTGAAACAAAACCAGACTAGTTTTAATGGTACTGATTTTAAGTGAAAGGAGACTGAAAAATTTTGGTACTTAGGCAGTCAAATCACATTCCCCCCCTCCCCTCCCCACGCTATGGGTTCAAGTGTTAAAAACCTAAGTCTAAACATTTTGAATAAAATTTAAATAATTCCATTGGCTGTCAATGTCAGTTGGACTTAGGTAGTCTGGGACACTGAGGGAGGATTTGGAACCTTCCTTTCCCTTCCCTCTTCTTCACTCTGTGTGAACTCAGACAAGACATTCTCTTTTAAGTGGCACCATTCCCTTGCAAAAATCAGTGCTTTTACAAATCCTAACAATAAGATATTTAGGTTTAAAAGTTCAAAGACACACTTAGTGATGCCATTTCTGGTAAAGAAAGAGAAGAAATACCTAACTTTAGTTTTCATCAGACTGGAGCAAATTAGAGTAATCAACATTTTGAATAATTCTATTATCTTTAGAACTGTACTGGTACTTATTAAGAATCAAAAAACTATTTCTGCTTCAATATTCTCTACTTCTTATACACTAAGTAAAATTAATTTCATGGGGACAGTCACAGTTTGCATTATTGCACATGTAAGAAATGGTGTAAGTGGCCCATAAAAAGGTGCAGAAACCCTTTACAAGGTTTTAAAACAATGCTGAATTGTATGATGTGGTGATTCAGTTCTGAGATATCAAATCCTTCAAAATTATGTAAGTCTCTCAGTGAATTTCCAGAAAATACCTGAGTAGGAAACATCCACCCTGAAAGAATATAAGACCAGACCCTCAAACTTCAAAAATCTCTTTGCTTTAGTTTTCCAGCAAGAATGTTCAAAGAGTCAATGATGATATTTGAGTTTCATCTTGAGTTTAGACTTTAGTTGCTTTTGTCCTTCATAACATACTGCGATCAGTCTGACTTATTTCTCTTTTTTCTTAGTAAGACGGATCAGTTTGTTTAGCTTTCAATAAGCATCTGGCCGTAACAAAATCTTACAGTTTTACTGGAAGTCAGTGGAAATTGAAGTCTGAAGAAAAAGACTGGGATCTGCCTTAGCACTTGTAGTTTAATTCCCAGGATGTTTATATTGCACAGCTAGCTCAAATGATTGGCATTCACATCTGAACTCACAGGCTACCTCAGCCTAAATTTAAGAATTCTCACAGCAAAGTCTTTCTGTGTTATACATCCTTGCTATTTCTGCACATCTCAAGGGCATACCAAAGTACTGTTTACAATTAAATTTTCTAAAATTCTTTCCCATTAAGAAAATTCATTTCTACTGTCTGTCTTGTCCAGAAGATTTGCTGAACAGAGGCAGACTATCAGCACTCAAAACATTGTGACTTGTTAAGTCTACCGTCCTCAGTAAAATACAGCTTGGCCTTCAACTCAGACCCTCGTGTTTTACAATCAGTGATGCAAATTGCTGTGAATAAGGGACTAAACACTTTGCACAATAGGAAAGGAGATGGACACGGTCATGCTGGGGCTAAAACTATAAAGGTGACTGTAGAGATGACATAATTAGTGAGAAATTGTGGAGAGTCTATACAACAAAGATGCGTTCTGAAAATCACTCAGTTGTACCAATAAACTGGCAGAACAAATCAGTTCAAATAAGCTGCAGAGGCAAAGCACAGCTGGAACAACCAATTGATTCATTGGGTCATGATGCACTCATTAGATCAACCTTGTCCCAGCTTTCCTCAGCTCTGCTTACTGAAGCTTGGAGACCTCCCTAGAACAGTGCCCCAATTCACTAAGGCCTTTTCCAGTCATTCCTTTTTCCCTTCTGCTCAGTGGAGGAAAAGCATTTGCTTTATTAAAGGCTCTCTGTACCACTAAGGGGGATAAATGTGTCTCCTAGACCCTAAAAGCAAGATTGAACTTTTCAGTGTAGTCATGAATAAGGCATAACATGTAATAGTGGTGTGTTTTCAAAGACCAGAATTTTAAAAATAAAAGTTCACAGGTTTCTGAAAGAGTTGTTGCAGTTAAGGAGGGATCAGTTCAGGGACAGTCTACAGTCTGTGTTACATAGGATGTTACAGTGGTCCCTTCTAGTTCTATAATCGACATAGTAATGAAACTTTTCCATTGATAAGAAATAAATCGTTCTTCACTTTCCCTCCCTTTGCTCCACAAGAGCTATATTCTTGCAGTTGTGAAAGCCAGGTTTTTTCCCCTCACGTGGCTTGCTAGCTGTCCTAATCAGCTATAGAAGAACAGGGCCTATCTGGGGGAGCAAGAAGAGTGGTAGCACAAAGGCCTGGCTCATTCTTCCTTCTTTCCTACCCAGTTACACATAAAGAAGAAATGGATGTGAGGAAACAGCCTGGCTCAGTGTACAGCCTTTCGTTCGGACAGCTGGAACAAGGAAGTGAGTGAGCAGCCGTAGCTTTTGTTCCCTCACTTGGCTGAATAAGCAGGAGTACAAAGGACAGAGAATAGGTGTAAAGGGATATGACAAGAATTTGGACATCATTTCCATTTTCCTAAGAACTGCAAAGATGGGAGTGAATTAAATTTGGAAATATGTTGATGCGTTGTGCTCTCTTGCCTCCAACGCTTTTGAAGCTTTACTGACAAGCTGCAAAGTCTTCACTGGAATCCAACATGCTGTGATGAGGAGACCTTGCTTTCCAAAAGTTAATGCTGGAGCTCTTGAAAGAAAGACTGACAACGGACAGACAGAAAAGAAAATAATGAAAAGATTGCTTCTTGTCAGTCCTCTGGGACTTTTGAATAGTAATTTGGCATCCTTTGCCATTTGAGTAAACTGAGAAGAAATGTAGGTTTCAAAATTGAGAAAGGGCTTGAAGCAAACTTGTCTGCAAATCTTTGACAAATCTTTCATTATAGAAATTTAGAAATGTGGCTACTAATGTTAGCTAAGATATCTTCCTGAGAAGCAGAACCATTTATTATCCATATTCTCTATGCAGCACTTACTGAATAAGGTGTGTGCTAGTGGTAAGGGTGTTTGATAGCATTAGGAACAGCTGTGAACATCCATCTGCCTCCTGCTCCAGGAAGGACAGAGGAGTTTCTATTTCTAATAGCTGACTGCAGAATTGGTAGCACCTGTCTTGGGCTTCTCACTTATACTGACCCTTCAGTGGCCCACTTAATGAAAAGGGGATGCAACAGGAGTCTTGCAGGAGTTAATGAAACTACCTACACTGATGCAACCACAATTTGGGTGGCAAGCAGTAGTATAAAAAGGATAATTATATATTATCTTCAGTCTGGATGACAGGATGTTTACTAAGCTTTCTGAATTTCAGTCAATGAGTGTACAGGCTTTTAACATATATGCGCTTGCTCATGCACAGTTGCTTATTGTGGCAAGTATATGGACCACAAAGCTGCTGGCTGATGCAGCTCTACTTAAACCAGTGAGAGTACCGGGCCTTTGGGGAGAACCTCCACCTTTATGGAGAGCAAAAGCTCTTGCATTGCAGTTCCTCAAGGCCCAGCGGTTCCACCAGAGGAGGGCAGTTAAGGTTATGGACTGTCATATAAAAGACACACCAGCTATGTGGGTAAGGAATTAGCACATACACTAACTACACAGCTCTGGTCCATTACTGTGTTTGGCTGAAGTTTGCCAGCAGATGTTAGGTTTTAAATATTTGACAGCACAGTCAAGGACACCTGTCTTTGACGTCTCACCCTTCATTTACCCATTTAATGCAAAATTTGACCTTGTGTCCTGAATATGCCAGGAGAGATGGGCATAACCCTTTGCTGAATACAACCCTTCTCTGTAACCTGATATTTTAATACAACCAACGCTATTTAAAACAACACAAACATATCTCATTATTGTCTGAGGAGAAAAATGAGCCTCTGTATAGCACACATTTATATTCTGCAGTAAAATTGGCACCTGGTACAGCAAAAAGGATATCAATGTTCACGTTACACAGCTTTACAGACTTCATGTGAATAATGCAAAAAGTATTAAATGAAAGAAGCACTGAAATTACCACTGCCGATAATTTTTTCAACAGTGCAGAATAATTTATTGAGAAAACAAGAGGCACTATTCATTACACTCTATCTCATGAGCTCTGCTTTCATTTTTTCCCCCTGGAATTAGTTTTGAAAAATTCAACGATCCCAGCTGTTTAATAATGACGTTGTTGTATTCATGCAAATCCCTCAGACCTTATGTCAACATTTAATTTTACAATAAATATAAAAATAAGACTAGTCGCATCTGTAGTCCCCTGGGTCGTAAGTGGCAAATCATCTAAAATATCCCTCTTCCCTGCTGAACATCCTTACTGTTTTAGAGGTACTGATAGTCAAAAGGAAAATGTTAACATTCGTGTAGTGTATTGAGAGAAGTTTATAGATATTGACAGTAGTGCTCACGAAATAGATTATATCAAAACACCAAATATATTACCTTTACCCCAGTGGTAAGCTTTTGTAAATTGAAGTCAAATATGTAATCGTTGAACTCTGCAAGAACGATAAAGGCAGCACAGAAAGGACTTCAAGCACTACGGATTTAGAGAAGGAACTGTTCCCACTAACCATTTACTCTTAATGAATTGTAGAGAAAAAAATTACTTACTTACTGAACAACACTTCAAAAAGGATTTATAAATTCTGGGCTGTTTGCATAAAGCATGCAGTATCTATAACTCCCTCTAAAAGTTTTGCCAGTGCATTGAACACAAAATAAAAAGCAAAGATAATTTATCATAAAAACAGGTGCTGAAATCCTAAAAGACAAGTATCTTGCAGAAGAAAACAAAGCTGCAGGGACAGAAATAGAATTGAGAAGACATTATTCAAAAAAACTTTACAACAAAATATAGAGGTATAGCAAATATATGGAATTTTAGAAACACAGCAGAGCATCTAATAGAAGTCTATACAAAAATTATTCTTCATGCAGTCCAACAGGATTTTCCCATAAGAATATATTTGCTCAAAATACGCTAGATGTTCCTCAAATGTCAACACAACAGATTGTTAGGCAGACAGTTAAAAAAATCATTCCTGATTCTGAGCTTTGCGGACTAAAGCAACATCAGTAGGACTGCCTACTTCAATAGATGCAGAAAGGTAAAACTAGACATGCTGGAGTCAATCAGCATCCCCTATGTGGTAGCATTAAAGAAAAAACACTTTGAAACACTGGGATTGCTGGTAGCCACCGACAGCCTAGATGAAACTCTGGTTTCACCACATCTATGAGAACCTTACTATTAATGTTCAAATGGGTCAGGATTGTACTTCATGCATAAAAAGATGACCTTCACAGTAGGTTTGAAAGGCTGCGTCTTTTAGACAGCTAGGGACCTAATGGGTGAGTAGGCTATGGGAGGGACAGCAGGAATGTTTCTTTTGGCTTGTCCCAATGTAGATTCAGCATGTGTCACAAAGCATCTTAGACTCAAAAGGCTGATGCAAAGACATGTCTGCTGTTTCAACCTAAAGCCTGTAGCAATAGTTGTGCACCATTTATCCAGGTGCTTTGGAGGAAGAATCTGTTCCACAAACTTCCATATATCTTACACTAGCAAAGCCTTTTCTTGCTCTCCCAGCTCAAAACATCAGCACTTACCTTACAGACCACCTTTCTGTTTCTTTAAAACAACCAGTGATTTTTGCTCTTCACGTTGAGAGATCTCTGTAATGACTCTAATCCATGCACATCTCCTTTCTGGCTTCCTGTTGCTTCCCCAGACACTCTACATTCACTCTGCAGATGCTATCCTGTGCTGTTCTCCTTTTGTCTCTTTGTGACTTCATACTCTCTTCCAGGCTGCTGCCTCGGCCTCAAGCAGTCAATCCCTTTCCACATTTCCCTAGTGCATCCAGTGACCTCATTCCCCCCCCTTCAACTCCTCATTTTCTTCCTTCAGTTTTCTTTATCTTCCCTTTCCACCTCTTATCATTGCTTAAGAGCAGCCCACTGCCACTCTTTTCTCCTTAACAGGCCAGTATTACAAAAGCAATTAGGCTAACAAAAATTGAACAAAAAACATTTCCTAGAGAACCTTTATTTTGTTTTCACACTTTTTTTTTCACAGAGATATACATATGCTTATAGTGGCTTTGCTTCAGATGAGATTTGTGTTGATTAGATTAAATGAGATGCCAAGGATAGAGGCCTTGGATTGCCTTTTATCTGTGAAATGCCAGGCATGTAAGTATGCGTTATACACGAAATAGTACTAAGACAATAATGAAGACAGCAGTTGTATCTTTGTCATATCCTCTGACTTGGAAATGCTGTGAAAGGTTTTGAACGGGATTGTGTGTGAAAGGGTAAGTTTATCTTTACAATTCCGTGTAGCTGGTGTCCCTAAGGAAGTGCTCAATACTAATGAAAAGCTGAATAGTTTCTCTAAAACCTTAGGGATCTTCTATCAACCATGCCACATGCACCCCTGTTACGCAAGTCATCCTCTTTTTATATATTATTCTCTACTCTGTTTTACTTTCAGCTTCCATTGGATTAATTACATTTAGTTCAAGTATTCTTGTCTTGTCTCATCTTGTGTGATGAGAAACCTATCTAACAGGTGTATATATGTGTCTATACAGATTATATAAAGAGAATGTGTGTGTGAGAGATGTGAGATATGTCTGGTTTTCAGCTGTGAGAACACTTCAAATGAAGTGTAAACACTGTAGGTTTTGGTGGGGCATTAATGATTTCCAAACAGCATCTTTAGCCCTATGCTATTGGAACATCGATTCCAGCAGTTACTTTGGCACCTGACTAAATCCTCATATAAACTTGGGCCTAGAATGATAAACCTGATCTTGTGGATACCTCCAAGTTACTATCAAAACATGAGCAAACAATCCAGTAAGCCAATCTACTCTGGATAAAGTATATGAGGAACCCAATACCCATTAAAAAAACAACTGAAATGAGCATGTTTGTGGGAAGCCTGGTAAACTTGAGTGCAAAATTCCAGCCTACTTGTGTGTATATTTGTTCTTAATACTTAAGACTGAGAAGAGGAGAAATGGACAAGGCAATCAAAGCAGGAGCGCGTTCTTTTAAATGCAAGTTTCATAGGCGATCTGAGACACACAGAATTTGTTCTAGCTTTAAACAAGAGTTCATTTTGCAGGTCATCTACAGCTGTGCAAGAGGTCACAGTACCATAATTTGGCATAGATCGTGAATGCACTGGATCACAACACAAAGATGCAGTGATACCAGCACTTTCCTATTTTCTCCTTCACACACACAATATTTCGTGTCCATAGCCAGCAATCCCTGCAAGCCTGGCAAGGCTTGGAGATTAGTACACCTGTCCCAATTCCCAGCAGTGCTCCCCGGAGCAGGTGCACAAAGTCTATGGTTTAGAAAGTCTCTTCACACCTGCACCTCTTAACTAATGACCCTTTTTGTTTTCTCCTTTTTTGATCTCCTGAGTATGAGATATGATGCTGAGACAGCAGACAGGCAGGTGTAGCAACCCCAAGGAGAGGATAGAGAGGGCACGTGTCTGTGTGTGTGCCTGCCAAAAAAACATTGATTTTGTCCTTTATCTTTTTGCAGGTGACTTCTCATGGGACTAACAAAAATACTTGCACTTTTAGAAGCTTGTGATTTCACTGGAGCCTTGCATGCGTCCATGTTTCTTTGAAGCAGAAAGAACCACGAGCACCTTTAACCAATTCAGTTAACCCTGATCCTTCTACTTGAGAAAATACTTAGTTAATCCTGAATCTAAGTATTTTCTCAAGTACTCACACACGACGGGTACAGTGTGATGTCCACGGGTGTCAGCATGAGTAGTCTCAGCTGAGCAGACTGTTATTTGGCCTATGGTCAGGAGCACTGTGGAAGAGCAGAGGAAGGCTACCCAAAGGGAACTGATAACTCTCAAATCCAGGAAGTGGTCAAGCAAGCAAGCGTGTGAGGTAGACAGTATATACAGCCTGTTTCATTTATTGTATACAATTAATCTCCTTTTGAATTTAGCTTTTATTATGCTTATAACCCTTCTAGAAGTTAATCCTGATTTGTGGGTATGTTTTCAGCATTCAAGACTCATCTTGAGGAGTAGAGATAAACAGTTCGCCTGTGTCATCCATA
This sequence comes from Rhinoptilus africanus, assembly GCA_013400135.1. Lineage (NCBI taxonomy): Eukaryota > Metazoa > Chordata > Aves > Charadriiformes > Glareolidae > Rhinoptilus > Rhinoptilus africanus. The sequence continues at coordinate 323,319 of VXBO01014273.1, forward strand.
AATTCCTGAATTTCACTGTTGATTCATTATTCTGTCTGGAAGCAATGTAAAAATCCTCTTTCTTCAGTAAGGGAGGTAATGTATTTCACACAAAATACTGATGCATACCATATGATCAATAATGTGTAACAAATACTTGTGTTTGCACAAATACCTATATTTTCACTAAGAAAACCCATATTACAAATAGCTACAGTGACAAAAAGCTGTTTATATCTAATAGCAATAAAAACTCCGCTAATGTGATTTGGCTGGATATAGGTTCTGAATTCAAATGGATGTTTGTGTTCACAAATTCATTGTTGTGTGATTAATGTATAAGATCCTATGGGCAGAGTAAGTCATATTTGAAATAATCTGAATGGATTCAGTTTAAAGTCATTTGTCAATAACTTGTAATCAGCATATAATCTTTAACGATGATATTGCTGAACTTTGCCCATAAACCAATAAGCAGTTTAAGAACTACTTATATTTCACAAATTAAACATTATCTGGATAAATACATGTCAGCACAGAAGCATTTGTGTCTCGTACCTTTTCCTTGGTTTAAATGGGTTCATCCAATATCAGCTAGATAGTGAACTTTGAAGCAGAGTCCACTGTAATAATAGTAAAGTTAAATGATGCATAGCTTTGTGAGACTGACAAATTCCCAGCCAAAGTATTGATTCCCGGAGAATTTATGAAGCACAGGCTCTATTCTATGTCATTATGGTCCATTTTTGGCTGAAAAAATCATGTAAAATAGATTTTTAAATGAGTGGTAATAGCCAGACATAAAGGAGGTATTGATGTGTGTCATGAAGGGTGAAATAGCATGCCGGGTAAAGGCATATAACAAATTGCAAACAACAGTGCTGAAACTCCTACAAATGTAAATTTGTTTTTAGTTTTAATCAAACCTTTGTTTCAGTAAGTACAAATTTTGTCATAGAACTGAAAAAACACACCCTTTTAAAAAAAGTAATTATTTACAGTTCGATTTCATGCTTCACTTTGGAATGTGTCTGTAAAATGCATATCACTTACAGACACGTTAATCAATATGAATTGTGTACTACATTACAACAAAACTACATCTGAGATTATTAGGGAAAAAATCAAACGCACATAGTTCTGCTTACTTGAGCAATATGTGAAAATTAATAGCTTGAACCTCTGCAGAACTGGCTGTTAAAAGACAGGACACTTTCTTTTTTCTTTCTTTCTTTCAGGAGAGTTTTAATAATACTATCTGAGGCATTTTCTGATAAGGTAAAACCAAATTATGGCACAGACAAAACTTAAAATAGGAATAAAATCTGAAAGAGCAGAGCAACTGACAAAAAATGGGGAAAGAGAAGTGTTGATTGGGTTAATGAGGCTTTACAAGAAAGTAACACTGCATTTTAATTGCATTCCAGCAACCTCTTTTTGATCTAGAAAGAGGTCATCTAGGTCTAACAATGCAAGGGACCTTCATAGTCCAGACGTAAATATATCTCCCACACACCCAGAAGCGCTCTGAGAATTAGCTAAATCCTCCTCAGAGCAGCTGCTTTTCAACAATTCATGAGTTTATCAGCCTAATAAAAAAAAAGTAGCTGGCAGGAAAAAAGGCTGACAGTCTCAATAGGCTCTTCTGTGGCCTAGTGAGGCTGAAGAACTCTTCAAGGTCTTAGCCAACACTGAACAGAGGGCTCTGACCTGGCACACTCATCTACACCACAAACATGCTGCAAAACCTGGAGAGAGGTCGTTCTTTATAGAAATGGGTTTCCCAGGCAGAATGCAAGTGCATTCAAAGGAAGTAGGTTGAATCCAGGTGCAAGGTTAGAACAAAAGTACTTTCAGGCTCAGAGAAACAGGAAGAAAATAGTTCCCACCTGTAATACAATCTAATAGTAGCACTATCTACTTCACTTCCAGTTCAAATCCTTCTCTATATTTGTATTCCATATGCTTATTAGGATTTATAAAAGCAGTCCTCATCTCTCAAATGCAGTGGGTTTTGTCTGAGGTCTAAATTTCCAGCTTATTTTTTTTAAATAATTTCAAGAATCAGTCTGGGCAAATTGTAAACATGTATTATAATGATTTCACTGTCTTACTTTTTTGTTATGTTTGCTATTAATTTTAAAATTAAGCTTACACAGGACATTTCACCTTAATTCATATCTCCCTGCCTATTACTGGTATAAGATAGATTTTTAAAGTTGCTGTAATATCATTTCCATGTGTTAATGCACAAACGTATAGTATATATGAGTACATAATTATTGTACCTGACTGAAACAAATCAACTTTACTAGAACAGAACTGTCCTTTTATCAACAACATTAACTGCTGAAAAGGGAAAATAAGTCTATTTAATGGCATATTAGATTGAGTAAATAAGCTATTCTACAATTACTAACTCACTTGATGACAAGCGTCCAAAGAACCACCTTTGATCACTGACAGGGCCCCACAAAATCATATGAACTATGATAAATACCTATAATTAACAGCATGAAGTTATTTCTGACCTACAGCAAAGAGATGACATCATATACAGCAGAATTTTCAGGCTGTTTGCTTACTGATCCCTGTGGTTCATTTGTGCTTTAAGTTTTCTGGACTGATTTTCTAAACTTCATACATGCATCTACACGTACAAAAAGAAATTTGTAGCATAGTCTTAATTTTAATGTATAATTAGTGCAATTTGCACATGCAATGCAGCTACCTTTGCAGTGTTACTGTCCAGTTTACATCTAACTGGTCCCACAAAAAACTACTGAACATGCAAATTAAATGCATAGTGCTGTATATTCCCAGATCTTTGCTGTCAGGATACAGCTACAATGCATTTTGTGTTGTAGCTAGCAAAGTAAAAAACTGGTCAATGTTCCTCATATGCCCCAGTTTTGCAAAAAAAGTGCTCTGGGACCTTATCCTTCCCAGGTTAAGCTAATTTGGATTTAACAATTTAAGGGAACACAAGCAGACAGTTAATACACATCAATAGTCTGTGGATGTAAAATTCCACCGTCACTTATTTTTGTGTGTGAACTCTCGGTTACTTTCATGCAAACCCAGCTTCACTGGAGTTATCATAGATTCATATTTCTGTAAATAATATGATTTAAAATCACATTTTAATGCATTAAAAATTACTTTCAGTGATAGATTGAAAAGTACCTATGGCTAGAATGAGTAAATTTCAAATTTGAAGAAAAAACACAGCCTCTCTGGAAATCAACTGAAGGCCCTGCACAAAGAGGGTGCCTTGGAAAATTCCCCTGATTGCATATATAGTAAGTAGAGCAGTAACTTCAGCAACTTAAATAATCAAAAAAAGGGTTTAGTTTAAGGGTGTCCGGAAATAGAAACAGCTATTTAAAGATGCCAGTGTTGAAAACAAAAATCTTTAAATATTCTTTGTCTTTGTAAAGCTGTCACTTTAAACATGGACTTCATCATTAATGTAAGAAACATATTCTTTCACCTCCAAGATTCCATTGCTCTGTGTTTTATATGTGGACTTAAATGAACAGAACAGAGCTCTGAGTCACTGCACCAGAACGTCAGTCTTTCAGTTTGTGCTTAGCCAGACTTTTTTGGCTGGACTGATGTAATGCAACCTCGTTCACCATGGTCTTGTCACTCAGTAGCTCTAAGCGAGCAGAATGGTGTCTGAACACACTTGCTCATTGTTGTTACAGCTGGTGTTGCAAATGCAAGGCCTGAATAAAGGTTGCTTGGCTGGGAACTCCTTACTATAAAACAAATTTTGTTGAGTATGTTGGGTCACTGATTTCATACACGTTGTATTAGGTTTAGGAGAGAACAAAAATGACCTTCACTGAACAGAGCTGCTTTTAGCTGCCGCTACAAATCAAGGCCACCAAGCAAAGGCATAATTCCTGTAACTGCCAAACAGGGGAATACCGTGCATCTCACAGGCACATACAGCCCTTTTTGAAGAAAGGTTTCTTTCCATCACATTCAGAACTGCACAATATGAGTTTCAGTAGAACAATACCATGTAGTATTCTGTTTGATATATGTTTATTTCACATTACTTGAACCTACTTTTGTGGAAATAATGTAAAATAATGTTTCCCACAGGATATACTGTAACTGTCATAAATGGATATAAGCAAACTGCTCTCCAAGAAGAGCAGGTCACAGCTTACCTAACACGATTCATCACAGAGGTTAAAGGGAATGATTTCTTTCTGCATGACCAGCTTTGCCCTGTTATTTGTCATATATACTGCTTTCACCAAACTGGAATGCAAGATCTAGATACTGCTATAATGGGATCTTCTTTGATTATATCACTCAACAAAAACTACAGCTTAAGAAATAAACAGGAAGTACAACACAACACAGCTGATCTTCTATTACATTTTAACAATGTTTAAATTATGTACAACCGTATCCAAGGACCAGGAACCTCTGTTAGGTGCTCTGAAAGATTTTTTATTTTCAGAATAAAGGATGGCAAAGTCCCATATGAGACATCTAGCCAATTTTTTTTTGCTATTGAGTCATAAAGATATGACTATAAACTCTGTCAAAAAAAAAAAAGAAAGAAATAGTATCTTATAATAACATAATCCTGGTGCAAACTTAGTCCTCCTATCAATTTGTGAAAAAAATTAGCAAAATTAATTTGAAATTAATTTTTGCATATTTTTTAAAGTGTGTTGAACGAGAGCTCAGTAATGAGGCTGAGATATCATTCATAACTTACAAATATTCAAAGGCAGATTAATTTTTATATTTTGTTGTAAATGTTTTGTATCTCTAATGTATAGAAATGTAATAATAATAAACAACAAACTACTCAGATAAAATATTTCAATATGTATATATTATGTTCCAGAAAGGTACACACTTAAAAGCGTATATACATATATGTACATATATATGCATAGGTTATATAGATACACAATAGTCTGAAATCTAGAATACTCACAAACTTCCAAGAAACCTCACAATAAAAAATAAACTCTGATCACAAGCACCTCTTTAAAGTTATTTATGTGAAATGGACCATTGTTTTCTCTGAAAAGTGGAATGCTGACACATGCAAGGTTCTCAATTCTGTTTCTTCATCTTCAGTTTATTACCATCACTGATTTCTATTTTATTTATGAAGATATATTCCACATATATCATACTGTACAGAGACTATCAACTACATTCCTTCACCGATATCTGTATCTATCTGTCAATACAATGGCTTTGTAATTAATGTGTTCTAGGATGTGTGTGTGTTATGGGGGGCAATTATCTTGTCAAGCATAAGACATACTGAAGAGAGAAAGAGTGCAAATTGCACTCGATAGCCTTAAAAGCAGTACTCTGCTTGTAATATGTTACATATACCCCTGGAAATAGTCCAAAATGAACTCTTCCCTGGGGTCTGCATTTTGTGCATGATAAGGAATAATCAGTCTCATGTTATATAAATGCAGGTGACAGCCTATGTGCTACAATAATGCAGATATAAACCAAAGTGATGATACAAAACCTTCTATTAGATGTAGATTAATGCCGCTGAAGATTATTTTCCAAAGGTCATGGTCTCCAGCATACTTCTGTGTTTGGCAAAGCTACATTATTGATAAAAAAGCTCGCACTCAAATATTAGAGAAGACATACTACACTGTATGTAGTAAAAAAACTTGTAAGTTTTTTTTCCTCAAAGATAACGTTATGTCAGTCTGTCTGCAAATCTAAAGCATTATTTCTGTTAAAATCCACTCAACTATCTTTAGACTTTCACCAAAATATAAATACATCTTAACAGTGCACATGCTGATAAAGTTTATTAATGACTGGAACAAGCTTTTCAAATATAACACGAAGTATATCCACTCTTTGGAAAGGATGAGTTAAATAAACCACCCACCACTGCAATCAGAATATTTTTTTCTGTAGGGCTCCACCCACCATCATCCCCTCTGTCAGATCCTTTGACCCTGGTCGAGACTGTGACCATCCTTCTCCATAACAGTGATATTTTGGACAAAAATCCAAAAGCGCATGTGTGCAATCTTACTGGTTACCACAACTGGCATGAAAAACCCAGTGATGTCACCATCACCATGTATTTTTGTCATATTGTAGCAAAAGATGTTAAAAGAGAGTTAAAAGGAGGCTAGTGAAATACATTTCTGGATGTTAGTCAGATGTTTTCTGAAGCGTGAGCAGTAGTATGGTGAAGGGCATGAAAATTCTCATTTGCAGAAATAACGAGTAGGAAATAAAGGAGCTGGCATCATGACTACTTGGAGGCAGGAGTCTGTATCTCCGCACAGCAGTAATGAACGTCTAAATGAAACCATTTAATCTATTAGGACCATGTTCTGTCACTGTACAATGCATAGAACTGTTGAAGGTTCAGGAAATATTTTATGAAGAACATCACTGTCAGAACATCATTTCTTACCTGAGGTTTTAGCTGGCAAAAGTGTTTAACAAACTCAATGTATTTTTAAGCCTCCCACTGATTTAGGATGTAAAATATTAAAACTGTTTCTCTCACATTATAGCAGAATATTTGCTTACTGTTCAAGATAAACTATGAATTTCAGTAATGATAGTTCATATTTTTTCTAAAAAAGTCATAGACATATGGATGCTGGTACCCTCTTGAAAAAGCACGCATATTAAACAGACAGGAAAAGCCAATTAAACTTCCAGAGTGCAGTTTTTGCCAATATAAATCTCTAAGTCTCCAGGGCCTTATTCTCCCTCAATATCTCTTTTGTACAAATTCCCAATCCCTTTATATAAAGTAATAAATGAACAGAATAACTATAGTTTGTGATTAATAGTTCTGCTCACCATCAAGTATTATATTACCTCATCTTTTGGAATATTTCTGATCTAGGCCATTTTGGATAGCAGGATATTGGCAACTTGTCTTCTACTAAAATACACAGCAAAAACAACAGTATCTTCCCAACGGCTGAATGCCTTTAGCCTTGTCAGATGCTGTAAGAACTCACGGTGCAAGATAGACTGAAGTCATGTCAATCTCAGTTATTAATCAGGCAGCTGTATCTCAGTTCCCAGACTACGGTTGCCTGAGAAGCCAGCACAGTGCTCCTGCTGTTCCTGTTCCTTCAGGAACAAAGCAAAACTAGTCCCTTATTTCCACCTAGGACCAGGATCTGCACATGTCAGAGAGGAGGGCTTTAATTCTTACGTGCTTGCAAACTACCACAGTCATTTACCAGTTTAAATGCCATATTTTTGATACTTTCCTGTTCCTCATTCCTTGGAATTATAAACTTTTCTGAGGTAGTTAAGAGGCTTCTTTTTAATCCTGTGCTTTGTACACGACTACAGTTGAGAATTATGACCTTATTTGACTAGACAAGAGTGCTGCTGCCTCAGTTCAAGCCCAAGGTAGGTAGTCTGATAATCCACAAACTGTAAGAAGCAGGGAACTCTCAGAATTTCATTCCAGAGGTCAGTGCATCCAGGCAAAATGGGCTTCGGAATCTCATCAAATTCACAGTTACTGTTGGTTATCAGTGCTACTGCAAGTTTAATTGTTGTCAAGGCATTCAGAGTTTCTATGTGGGTGACCTCTAATTGCTGTTGCATCAGACTGAATAAACTGTTATTGGGCAAAGAACTACAATCCCATACAGACAGATATTGCTGAATTCTGCTTGAAGCATTCTGCACTGCACACCTGTATCTATCGAAGAATTAGAATTGTTTTATAATAAACACTATCAATAACCTCTTTTTGTAATTCACAGGCAATAAACAGAGTATTTGAAATGACTGAAGTTTCATCACTTGTCCTCCACCAATATGCCTACAAGTCTGATGTACTGTCTTCAGCAAATAACCCTGATGGGAGTGGTTGATCAAGTTCATTGTTTTAATAATTTAATTTGAACTTCAATCTGATGTTTTGCATGTGTGACCTGTTCTTACATTGACATTAAAGAAAAAATTAGGTTCTGGGAGCCTGCCCATCTGCTGACTCTGATTTACTTTTTAATATTCATTTTAAAATTGTTTAAGGTTTTCTCTTAGACTAGAATAATATGAACTAGAAATCCAAAGAATGTCAAATGCATTATACTTACAGCTTACAATCTTTGTCAATATCATGGTGGAATGTGAAAGACTGATTTAGCAACATTTTGTAAAAAGCAGAACTGAAAGCAAAGAGTTAGGAAATACTGCTGTGTAAAAGCAAAATGAATTCCTGTGAACCTGTCTCATCCATTGTTCTTTTTTTCTCTAGTTGCTCTGGCCAGCTTTCTGATGAGAGAAGTCACCTTGAAGGAAATGTGAAACTTAGGCTTCCTAAGGCATATTTTCACAACCAAACTCTCTCTCCAATTGTGATGGTCTCTCAGCACCTCTCTGTATATGGATATAAAGCTGGGGGAAACCACATTTAGTCTCAAATTTAAATGAATTTATTAAATGAATTTTAAAAGTAAAACCTGAATTTGACAATTCAGAATGTTAGAACTTGATTTTAGCCACCTTCTGTAAAGATTTTAATTCAAGGATGTATGTGAAGATCCAGAAAAGAAGTTTTAAATAATTGATGGGTGTGGGATAGGGTGATATTATCCAAGAGGAAGGCTTCCCCGTCTGCTTTGGGAATGAGTCAGTCCAACCAAAGCCAAACAGACTACACAAACTCCACCTTAGTGACTAAGACTTCTTTGTAAATTCTGCTAGTGTTAAGTTTTCCATTGTAATTACATCTCCTCTTCAAATAAACAATATGATGCTCATCTAAAATAAATTAACCTGTTATTTCATCTAATACATTTGAAACTGGAGTACTCGCTCTCTTTGAGGAAGCAATTGTTGCTTTACTTGAATAGACTCTGTTTCTTCAACGATGGCAGAGAGGAAATATTCTGCCTGCTGCATCCTGGCATAGTAAAAGAAATGCAAACCTTAAGGACAACTCCCTTTTTTTTGCACCTAGGAATAATAAAATGTACTGCTGGCTGCAATGCTATTACTCCATTCCTCACAGCAGCACTACTTAATACCTCCTGACAATTACAAAAACAAGTAAGTCAGGATCATCCTGAACTGGATTGTGCTAACATACAGTTGAGGATACATTTGGCCTCGATGAGTCTCTACTCAACAGTTCACATTGTTTTTATTCAGCTTGTCCCATTTCTTGCTTAACCTCACCTGGGATTATTCCAGCTCCTGTAGGCTGAGCTGGAGAGAGCCAACAAAATGAAAATTAGGTTTTTTTGGTGTACCGAATACCATATTTTTGTCTTGTACATCAATACTAATTCAAATACACCCTTTCACTAAGACTATTGCCCTGGAGAGTCTTCCAGGCTTTTCTGTATTTCCAGCATCCCTACTGCCAACATACATTTCCAGGGCCATTAAATCAGTCATTAAAATTTGCTTTTAGCTACATCTTACTACACAAACGCACACTGAGAACAATAAAAGACCTTTGCTTAAAAGGGCGCGGGACATCAGAGGACTACAATTCTGCACATTATTCCTTTAACATTGTAGCTCGGGCCAGGAATTGAAAGTCATTTGGCTATAGTTTGAAGCCACTGGTCAGACAATGCTGGCAAAACCTTTGAGTTCTGTACATATTGGATCCAACTCTCATTTCCTATTTCTGTGATTGATACACCTTGTGCAAGGAAAACACAGCTAAAACATGAAATCTTTCATGGGAAGCAGTAGCTCAACTTCACATAACTTTCCTGCTGTGTGTTTTTCTGGTTTTGTTGGTGGCTGTGGTTGTATATGTGTGTGCGCACATGCAATTAATCTCTGTAATATTTCAGAAATTCTCTGCAATCCTCCTGGTGTGCTTTAGTGAGCATCTGGTTAAGCCATTGTAAGGTTCACCTGTGTTGTACTAACCTTGATATGCTACACAGTCTTAGGAAGTGGAAGGCAAAACAAGAACCATCAAAACCATCAAAGGAATAGCTGTTTCTATTTTATGTAATTTGGAAAACAACAGAGGTAATTAAAAAAAAAACAACCCTACAAAATCATTTGAAACAGGCAGGAACTTTTCCTCCTCTCATAAGCCCAGAAAAGAAAAATCACCTTTGAAAGTCCTCTTTAGCAGACTTTCATGGTTACCAGATATTATAAATCACGGACTGCCTAGCAAACATACATAGACTTCTTTTCATAATGTCTGATTCAACTCTCTGTCATCTGGCAAACCTCCCACTGACTTCAATGCACTTTTACCTAAGCAAGGTCTGAGTAAAGACTGCAGAATACAGTCCATAAACTTTAAAAATACACTGTGTACCTTTGAGGAGGATAATCTTTCTCTCCTTATACACTCAGTGCCAAGTTGGACCTGGCACTGACAGGATTTTTGCTATTAGCAGACAACAGGGACGAGGTTAAAAATAGCGTAGCCATGAGAAAGCAATGATTCTGATTAAGTAAATTCCATTGAACTCTTTCTAGTAAGCATTATTCAGGTCATGAATGCTAATTTGTCCTGCAGGGGGCTGTGGGTAATTACCCAGAAAAACTATCAGCTTTATTGAGTTGCTACAAAATAGTATTACTGAATGGAAGGCACTGTAAAGGGAGACAACCTTGATATGTGCCCATAGAACTAAACAGCCTTTTTCTGAAGATATCATAAGATGGACCAAAATCACAGTAACTTTACTTCAGATTAGGATACATTTTAGGCTACTTTTATGTTTCTATTAAATAAAATTAACATGCAAAATTATGCAGCACAGAAGTGCCACTATGACACCTAGAGCAAATTTAGCGTTCTGCATATTAAAGTTGTGTAGAATCAGAACCATCTTAAAAAATGAAGCAAATGTGTCACATTGGCTGCATTCCAGCAGTCACATAGAACTGCTGACATTACTAAAATCTAGATAATTTAGTCCCATATGGGAATCCATACCACAATTATATTGTCCCTGTTCTGACACAGTCCTGATTTTGCACTTCTTTAAGCCTAGCTTTTTATAATTTTAATTCCCTCCACCAATAAAGCAATTTGCATTCACACAGCTTTCTTTGCTAAGTGAGAGTGAAAAAGAAATCTGTTACGTGACCTTGGTCTTTTTTGCAGTTGATTACAAGGAAACAAACTCTTCAGCTAAACCGTTCTCTCATCTGTTTTTAATTGATGTAGAACATTGCACTACAAACTATAGGAAAGAACTAAACAAGTAGCACACCATAGCAGGTGACAATTCACTTTCATTTAAAGCATGCATATGTAAGGCAAGTCCTCTCGTACGGAAAGAGATGCAGTACACACACACTGGAAGTTTTCCCAGGTATACACACACAATATTTGCTGCTCACCTTACTTATTAAAACTCAAGGAGGTATAAAGTGTCCCCACTGAATCTTGCAGCTTTGTAAGCATTGGTCTGACTTGTTGGACTCAGTTGTACACAGTGTAGAATCAATCTGTGCATGTTCTCCCACCACCTGTCTAGGATTTTGGGGCATCTAATCAGAATTCATGCTATGATCCTTCCTGCAGATGTCCAAAGATCCATTAGATTACTGCTAGAGTGACACAGTACTGCCAGAAGTGTTAGAATGAGCAGGTATATATAAATGAATAGCAAGAATCAAGAGAGAGGGAGGATAAAAGAAGATATTTCATACAGCTCTAAATGCTGACTCTGTGATGGAGTTAATTAAAATAATCTTACTTTTGATTTATTTCTTAAAATACACTGCCAGTCAGCAAGGGCTACACCAGAGTGCTATCATGCTAGTCACTGCATAGACAGCTGGGGTCCTCAGCCAAAGGATGTGCAAGCAGGGGCTGATACTTCCGCACAGGTTCTCGTCTATGAGAACTGGGATCAACTCCACTATCACTCGAGAAATCTGTGGTAAATAATACTCATTGATGATATGGCTCTTATCCTAAACATTAAACAGAAAAAATTAATTCCAGATAAATAGTTCTTTAAAAGCAGTCCAAATAGCAGTAATATGAATCAGGTTCTATTTGTTACTTATTTTGATATTTTTAGGTACTGTGATAGAACAAAAACAGCATGTGAAGAGTACGATTAAATTAAAAATTACTTTAATTTTAAAGAACAGAAAAATTATCCGTATGTTTCTTCTTTATTTCTGGCAGTGCTGGCCAAGGAGCTTGTTAACATGTAAAACTAACAGATATAAGGGATATTTTTTGAAAGTCTAAATAAAAATTAAGAAACAAGCAGCAAAGCTTGCTTATTATTTTAATAAATGAACTGACAGTCCATTATTTGTATTTCACTTTCTCTTTGTTTTCTTTCCCTTTTCACTCTCCGGCTACTTTTTTGTTTCTTTCACACAGGCTCCAGAAAAATACATTTCCCTTTACTCAACAGAAGATTAACATTCCCAAAGAACCAGCCCTGTTGAGATTGGCTACTGTCATTTGTTTGAAGAATTGATTTCATGTTCAAAATATTGGAACAACAGTGTTTGTCAGTAAAATATAATATTGAACATAACTTTGAGTTGGACATGATATTAATTAATAATGTTTTTCAGTGCCTTACTTTCCATAAGAGGTATGGGGTTTGGATGAAAGATCAAAATGTAACTCTATACGTTTTGCTGGAAAAGGCTAATTTTTGTTCTAAGTACTTGAACGCAGCTGGTTAAGTTTGCCATTCTATATTTTTACATTTGATTTCAAAATAATCTTTGCTATTACTTATTTTGAGAATACTATATTATCCTGCTTTATTTTGGCAAAGAATAAACAATAGTTTCATTCTCACAGTGAATTGTTTTAAAAGGTCCTGAATAAAATCAACAGCTATAAACAAAGACAACTAATAAATTGTGAAACTAAAGCATTCTAATGTACTAAAAAGGTAATTCATGGAAGTATTCTTTCATTCTTTTTGCACTTTGACAATAACAGGATTGAACAACAAAACTCCACCCTGAGCTGTTGTGATTATTGGTAATTCTCACCTTTCTGTGTCACTAAAACACATAAGCAACCATAGTATTTCAGCTGCTAGTTTTTCTGCTATCATTGTATTTTGTTTTAAATCAATATGATCAAAAAGGCATGTCCACCTCAGATTTATTTTCTTCAAGGTATCAGATTGCCTCTTCTTGTGGTTCTTGTTCAAAAGAAAATGAATACTATATGTATTAATGAGAAATCCCAGCTATGAAGAGTGTGAACAAATGTGTTTTTAACATTAGTTAGCACCTCTCTTTCCAGAAAGTTTCCCAATAAGCTTTTTACTTACTTGGAGTACATATATGAACTTCCCTCTGTTTTCACACAATTATCACTGTGTGTTTTGTCTTCACATTAATATTAATTTCCCAGACAAAGATAATACTGCCAAAGTACATAAAATTAATGTTACTATTAGGTCATTAGTCACTACCTTGTGCTCAGTCTAAAAAAGGCAGTAAGCATTAATCTGAGTGTACTACATGGGACTGTTGTTCATTTCAAGGAAAAGGTTAAAAGAAACCTTTTATTTCAATAGGGGCATTAACATAAAGAAAATATAAACACACTTAAGCAACCCCAACAAACTCTAAAATTCTGTTCCTTTCTTCACTTTTTGAAAGACTGAGAGCCATTTCTCATCATTCCTGAACGTGCTCTGTTGTAGAAAGAGCCTAACAAGGATTAAAAAGGCTGTCCTATGCATGCACTTTGCTAAATCCCTGCATGCCATTCTAGGGTGACTGTACTGTCTGAACAAGTTCTCCCTGTTTGCATGTAAGAAATAGCTGGCTCAAACAATTCATCTGATCAGTGAGGCTCAGCCAGAGAGTGTGCCAGTCCAACTATATGCAGCTTAATACTCTTCCCATGAATGATGGTTAAAAAGGGCTTTCTTGCTTGAATAATCCTCCATAGGATGTGGAAACAGGCTCAGCTGGGGAAGAAAGGCAGGGAAAGAGGGAAACCAGCACTAAGCATCACACTTAGGTCCTGCTGGCTACCTGCCTTTTACTACAGTGCAAGAAGACAGATTTACAGTAAATTCATATAAACCTGTCTGTCAAAAAGCTATTCATTCTGTATCTGTTACAATGCAGTTATCTAAATGGGGCAGGAGCTCAATGTAATTGCACGATGGCAACAGGATAGCAGAAGAAATACACTGGGGGACTGGGGGGGGGGGGGGGGGGGTTGCGNGCACCCACCCCCCCCCCCCCCCCCCGTGCATTTTTCAATTCAACGATTTTCTGTGAAACAGGGACAACATACACAGAGCAGAGCAAAGGGATGCATGGTGCTAGAGGATGGGAGCATAAGCACCAGGCAGAAGGAAAGGTACCATTCTGCTACATGTTAGGATTATTCAGTGCGGTGTGTTCACCAGTCCTTGTTTCAAGAATTCACGTACAGTCATCTACTTCTCATGTGTTTAATCGTTTTGAAAGATTAAGATACGGAAATGTCATATCTTGTCTGCTAAGTATCATAACCAAAATATAGCTTGGAAAATAATTATTCCACTAAGGCAGAATGGAGAAAGAGAGGCCTTTTACCATTACTATTGCATAAACTGTAGATAGATAAGAACTTCACACTACAGATACAATAAGCACACTGTACATATATACTGGTCCAACTGGATTAAATATTTAACAAATATAGATTAATTCCACTGAGCTCAATCATTATATATCAGTATATTCAAGAGACTCTAGTTATTCACATCAAGATTTGAAACTAATTGTTAACTAATTTGGTTTTATATTTCACATGAAGATCTCACCTTCTAAAAGTTATATCAGTAACAGACATAGTACTAGGAAATAAATGAGGCAACCCTGTTTACTATAAGCCAGGTGAAATGAAGACTATCAGTAAGAGTTTCCCTGTATTGCTCCGCCAGTGAACTCATTGCTTGGCTGGAGAGATACTCATCTGTGAAAGTAAAAGTTTAACAAGTCTTTCAACTAACTGGCCTCTAACCCATCTTCCTTTGAAAAGCCAGAGTAAGCCTGAAGATTGTGAAGCTTATACACCGAAAGCAGATTTCAAATTATTTCAGGCCAGGTACAAAGCAGGCAGCTGTAATGTGAATTCCCCATTACCGTCCCACTGAATATATTTCTACTTTCCCACTGGAACCTCTTTGCAGTGACAAATGACTCTTCATGCTTACTCAATTCTGACCTCACCTGAACACATCAATTGCACAAAATACTGCAAAGCTTTCCTAGTTTTGTGATGTGGTCGAATTACAGACAGCTCAACTGTCTTCACTTAGAAGAGGCGATGACGTTCAGAGACCTGGAAGGCAAGTGACAGATGCTTTTTCCAGCAAGACACCCTGCCCTTGAAGTAAGTGTATTGTGATTTGCCCATTCTATGAATTATGCTACATCCTCTGTGCCTGTTTTAATAATTTAACTATTGTGCAAAGTGATCTGGATATTATTTCATGATGTTTTAGTGAGGGGTTTTTCGTCAGTTTATAGAGGGCTTTTTCAGTCTGTCTAGTGATGAAATTTCTATTCCAGGTTTCATGTAGATGTAAAAGGTACACATGTGTATAATATTACTTATTCTTAACCTGTCAGCATCAATGAGGCATACTGTACCTGGCCTCTCCACAAACCCAGAGAATACTAATTCACTAGAAAAAGTTCACTAAAGAAATTTCCAGGTTTTTATTTCTCTTCCTTTCTACAGTCAGGCACGCATGAGACTTACATTTGGGAAAGAAATACATGGCAGCTCAGGGCTTGTAAGAGCCATGGAAAAATTCAAAGCAATCTCTGGATGTGTTAGCTGCCAAGGAGGTCTGTGTTGTCATGAAATGGTATCTTAGGACTTCCACAGTCCTCAGGTTGTGAGAGGGCTGCCTGACTACTTGTTGGGAAATCCTATTGCCACTGCTACTAGATGTCCCATTAAAATGAAGGCATCCCTGTTTTATAGTGATTAAAGAATAGAAATCTTAATTTCTCCATGTGTGTGATCTGTCAACAATCACACAAGCCCACACTATCCTATCTGGTCACTGTAGGAACCTCAGGAGGTTGCTGTGTCCAGATGGCTCAGTTTATCAGAGCACACTACTGAGTCTCTTAAAGGAGCTGCATACCATCTGGGCAGATTTAAAGCCAAAAGGAAAAATGCTGGATCCTATGGAAACAGGTCTCTAGTAGTCTTTGTCTGTCATCTACCTGTTCTTCTGACTGAGGTATGGGTAAGAAACCTAATGAAGAGGTGCAATTACCACATCATAGTGGTAATAAGATACTAATAATACATGACCCATCTAATGTAATTCCTCTTCTGATTTCACTGTTTCTCTTCTATTAATCACTTTTGATAACAGATTAAGGGAGAACACAGCAAAAGAACAGACAAGAGACTGGTCTCTTTCCCTTCCAGGGAGTCCAGAACATTTACAACTTTGTGGAAGCATAGTAAGTGTAAGTAGGTGATGGGATTTTGCGCATATGTATACATATACATATATTTACAAATTTGAATGATAGTGAGAATACTAAATTAACATCATCAATTACTGTTTTGCTTTTGCAGCATGTTTGCTACCACCTCAAAAGTACTATAGCTTGGAAAGCTGCATTTTTCTCCGGCATAGGCAGAAAGCCTACTGAGTCAATCTCATCTGTGCTAGAATCACAAGCTGCAGACCTTAAATACACATGCAAGCAGCTTCAAAATTTTGTGAATCACTTTATATATTTTAAAACTCTACCTTCTCATAATTTAAGTAGCTAAGAAGTATGTGATCAATCATTCTAACAAATCATTTTATTCAACGTCATATAAAATGCACAGCACAGGCTCATGTGATTGTGCATGTGAATCACAGCATTTATACTGCCTAAGGCACATGAACACCAAGGAGCAGCCTAGACCCAGCTGATTAACCTGTAGTGCAAAAGAACACCTCAGTAGTCATAGGTATGACAGCCAACAGTGGTTTATTGGACCAAGGAGTATAACGTTGTAATTTACTTCTTTCATACGTGTTATGTTCTCTCTTATTGTTTCCCCTTATAGAGTGAAATATGTAGGTAGGAGATCACCGCATAGTTTCATGTGTTATGTCCCTCCAAAATTAGAGAGTAACAAACTGTCTTTATCAGCCAGTACATTTGGTATAATGCCATAAATCACTTGAAATGCAGGTTAGCATCTAGAGGTTTAAAAAGTCAAGAAAAACCAAAAGACTTCATGTATCTGCCTAAAGCAATTTTAGAGCTACAGTACCACTAGACAAAATACTACACTTCCTATCCCTGCCTATTTTATTGTATGTTTCTAGCCATTATTTTTTTGCTTATTGATAGGAAACCCATGATTTATAGAGTCTGGCTCAGGGCAGATATTTAAAAGATTTTTTTTTTTCTTCCCAAAACATAGTAATATGGGCCAAAACTATTTTCTTGTGCCTGCCTTTCTTTCAAAACTGGAATTTACAGCCTTCTTCCAGAAGAACAAAGTATTGGTCACAGACAATTTATAAGAAATAGCTTGCTTGTTTATGAAGCAAACACATGTAAAACTGATGAAATTATTAATGTCACAGTGTTAACTTTCTTCTCATAAATATAGTTTAACAGTGCTGACATCGCAATTACAGTCAAATGTTCCGGCTCTTTGCTTATTTGCTCAATCTGTCAGTCCACCACGGGGGGAGACAAATTGTGGTGAGCACTTGACAATGCACAAAAGAGATATAAGACTATTCTGATTAAATCTTGGTGAAAGATTAAATGACTGTGAATACTTGCCAGAATTTTCAGACATGACATTTTTAACCAATGCTACTAAAATATTCTGCTCACCACAGGTTTAAAAGCATTTAGGGTAAAAACAGTGTATGTAGCTCACAGACCAGTCAGCTGTTATGTTTCAGAACCAACAGATTAATAGCTGCCTTCATACTGTATGTCTCAGTAATGCGAATTATGTATTTTACTGGATCAAAACCTACAGTATAGCTCATCCGTACTCAGATGGCAAACTTCAAATGAATGAATCCTCTGACAAAACTTTCTCATTGACATCAGAGCAAGAACATCACAGATTTGACTATACGTTACTGAGGGAAAAAAAAAAGTATTCAACTACTTTAAAATTCAGTCATCCATGTAAGAAGACTACAGCCCAGGCAAATTTTGAATACACTAACTCCATACATTTAAGAATCAGACAATTATTAAAAAACAGAGCTGTGATCTCCATGACTTGAAAATGCATAGTAAGATTTCTACTGACTTCAGCTGTGTAGGACTACGCTCTTACTACAGATTTTGGCACACAATCATAGAAACAGGTAATGTGGAACATGTGAGTTAAAACTACTTATTTACATTCCTATGACTGTCCTCCGTACAAAAGCATACAATAAACAGAAGGGCCAGACTGCTT